>JAJQQW010000024.1:24888155-25390655 GCA_025583905.1 Ia io
GCCTCTTTAAGACCCTACTCAAGTCCCAAAGATACCATATGAGTTAAAGAAATCTAATCTCTTCGAACCACCTTTAATAACACATTGCACTATGTCAAGTAAAATAGGTACTTTGCCCACAACCAGCTCTTCCCCGAGCGTATATTACTACAAAGAGATTATTTTTCATTTTGATTGATTCTCCCATCCTCGGCTATAGCGCATAACCAAGGTTGGATAATTCACCACGGAGTATGGCAACATCTGGAATTTTCAGTATTTGTTTGTTCACTGAGTACTTCAAATCCTGAATTATTTACATGCTAAGGGGGTTGTCCTGCATAAATATTACATACAACACGGACAACAGGCTGAGTTTCCCTCATATAATTATTCCTTTTGGCAGGAATTGGACATTAAAGAACCACTGTGCTTTTTAAAAGGTCATATTCGGCCAGACTTCATTTATTTTACGGACAAGACTGATTCAGTGGACAGAACTCAGTTATATTTTCCCCATAAAACACTCTGCAGATCTTCGTAAGGAGGTATAATTTCTAAGCTGCCCAGGCCAGGAAGAAGAGAAAAATCAATCTGATGAATTGGAAAAAAGAAAAAGTAACAAACTTGAGAAGTTAAACCGGCTCAGGAGATCAAAACCAAACAGCAGTAAATATACATTTACCTAATTCTCAATTGAAATAGCGTAAGAGTTTGAAAAGTGTGTGATGTTTTCTCTACCTTCATATTTGTGAATGAATAACTTTAGGAAGTAGAATTATACTTAATAAGACATTTACAGATAGTGTCGTATTAAAGAACTTTATTTATATGTTCCATCAAACCAAATGATTTTAAGATAGGAAGTAAATATACTTATCCATTACTGACACAGTCGAGAATAACAAAGAACATTTTCCTGAAATATGAAAATAAATTGACAATATTTAGTGTAGTTGAACTTTTTTCCTGTTTTTGTTACTCACATTCCCCCCCACCACCCCAAGACCTTGAGCTAAGGTCTCTAAAGCATATATAGAAGTTTATAGAGAGCTTTAGTACAATCCACATTTTCTGGGTTGAAAATATGGGATATTTGTCCTCGGCATTTTGTGAAGATTGGGAATTATGTCTGGGTTCAGAAAATCATGCATCATTTCTTTTATATTCCCAGCGAACTGGAGCTGCCTTTTAAAAAATGAATCTATATGCTCTAACCTCAGTGGAGAGAGCGTCGGCCTGCGGACTGAAAGGTCCCAGGCTCGATTCCGGTCAAGGGCATGTACCTTGGTTGCGGGCACATCCCCAGTAGGGGGTGTGCAGGAGGCAGCTGATCGATGTTTCTCTCTCATCGATGTTTCTAACTCTCTCTCCCTCTCTCTTCCTCTCTGTAAAAAATCAATAAAATATATTTTAAAAATAAATAAAATAGAAATGTATCTATAATGCAAACACTGAAAATCTCGTACTTTCATGGCACATGTGGCCAAGTTTTCACAAACTGGACATACGGGCACCCAGTTAGGGGATGAGGACCCAATGGAAAGAGATCACAATAAGTGTGATCTCTTTTATGTGCCCCAACGTTTGAATCAGAAAACCCCCAGGTGACTCAGGGGTCCCCCACTTCAGGGCCCTCAATGGAGGGGAGGCCAAGAATCAGACCATAAGTTTATATAATCCAGCAAATGACTTTTCGTAAGGATTCAGACCCGCTTCGAATGCCATATTTGAAGTTAAAAATGCATTGTTCTTTACACATTATTAAAGGCAGCTGTGCAATTGTGTTCCACTCAGTGTCTTATATTTATTTGTTTATTGATTGCAGAGAGGAAGGGAGAGAGAGATGGAAAGGTCAATGATGAGAGAGAATCATGGATCGGCTGCCTCCTGCATGTCCCACACTGGGGATGGAGCCCATAACCCAGGCATGTGCCCTTGCCCGGAGTTGAACCTGGGACCCTTCAATCCGCAGGCTGACGCTCTATCCACCGAGCCAAACCAGCCAGGGCTCCACTCAGTGTCTTTCAATAATAGAACCCCGGCCTATATAGAAGCTTTTTTCTACACGTCCTATTTATGTGACGTAGGCCTCAAGGGACAGTACACGTTTCCGCACATAAAAATGAAGCACCGAGCTTTAATAATGCTTTGAATCTTTGCCGATCTTATTAACCAGAATAATGCCGCTTTGTCGGACTATCAGTGAGGCTGAAGCTACTGGGCACTTGCTGGCCATGGGAATGTCCTCATTCATAAATTGCCTCTTCACCCGCCTTCTCCTTGGACTTCTCTGCCTCCTCGATGGTTATTTATTGCACACTTCGTTCCATCTGCGGCGTGTGTGTCAATTTTGGTTTTGTTGTTGTGCTGCGAAGTTTGCCTGGTTTGGTTTTCGTGGGAGGCAGCCAGAGGGGTCAGCTGCTTCCTCTTGTGCCTTCGATCTTCCCAGCACGCCCAGAAAAGCCCTCGCCCACCACAGGAGCCACACATTGCACCTTTTGCTTTTGCTGCTCAGCAAATGCTGCCTTAAATTATTTGTTATTTTTTAAAATTACTTATTATCCTCACTTGAGGATAGGTTTATTGATTTGAGAGAGAGAGAGAGAGAGAGAGAGAGAGAGAGAGAGAGAGAGAGAGAGAGAGAGAGAAACATCAATGTGAGAGAGATACATCCATCTACTGTATGTGCCCTGACCAGGAATTGAACCTGCAACCTTTCAGTCCATGGGATGACGCTCAACCCACTGATCCTCATAAGCCAGGGCTGTATATAGCTTTTTTTTTTTTTTTTAAATATTTTTTATTGATTTTTTTACAGAGAGGAAGGGAGAGGGAGAGAGTTAGAAACTTCCATGACAGAGAAACATCCATCAGCTGCCTCCTGCACACTCCCTACTGGGGATGTGCCCGAAACCAAGGTACATGCCCTTGACCAGAATCGAACCTGGGACCCTTGAGTCCGCAGGCCGACGCTCTATCCACTGAGCCACACCGGTCAGGGCTGTATATAGCTTCAGACACAATAAAGCATCATCGAGCTCATCGAACACAGCATTCTTTCAACGCTAGTGACTGGCAGGCCACCAGACGCCCGTTCTGCCTTTTCTCCTTTTGTATCCCAGCTGGCTAGTAGCGCCCCCGCTCTGCCCCCCCCCCCATGCCTCCCTTTATGTTGGCAAGATGGTTAGAAAAGGGGGGGGTGAGTTACAGCTTATCGGAGGGGTCGCATGCATAGGTGTCTCATAAAGTGAAGCGAGAAGCCACGTTCCTCTCACCCAGGAGAGGACGATGGTGATGGTCCCCTCCCCCCGGGGAAGGAGACGAGTCAATGGACCAGGAGCCGAATCTGAGTGCGTTTGCTGATCTGGCCTCTTCCATTTCCTCTCCTCTACTCCGCCTTTCAGAAGCCCGTGGTGATGACACTTTGTCATCCAGCTCCTCCCAGGCATCCCCTGGACACACTGAGACGCTCGGTACCCAAAGGGGTTTTTGCAGCCATAGAATCAGATGCATCTAAAACTTCAGCTTTACCTACACACACACACACACACACACACACACACACACACACACACACCCCTACACACTCAGTGGCCAGATTATGATGATCTCTGAATGCATAATAATCTGGCCACTCAGTGTACTTATATAAAAGGGAAAGCATGCAAATCTTGTTATGTCAAGGGACCAGGAGATAGTGGCCCCCAGCCTCTGGCTAGTAAGTCCTCTGCTTCTTTCTAACTACCCACAATGCAGTTCTCATACATGGAAAAACCTTATTTTAAAATCCCAACTCTGTGGTCAGTCTACACCAGGCGTCCTCAAACTACGGCCCGCGGGCCACATGCAGGTGTTTTTGCCGTTTTGTTTTTTTTTTACTTCAAAATAAGATATGTGCAGTGTGCAGAGGAATTTGTTCATAGTTTTTTTTTTTTAAACTATAGTCTGGCCCTCCAACGGTCTGAGGGACAGTGAACTGGCCCCCCTGTTTAAAAAGTTTGAGGACCCCTGGTCTACACTGAGTGGCCAGATTATTATGCGTTCAGAGATCATAATCATCTGGCCACTCAGTGTATAATTGATGTCAGAGAGGAAGGGATAGGGAGAGAGAGAGAGAAACATCAATGATGAGAGAGAATCATTTGTCGGCTGCCTCGTGCATGCCCCCTACTGGGGATCGAGCCCGAAACCCTGGCATGTGCTGTTGACCAGACTCGAACCCAGGACCCTTCAGTCCACAGGCCGATGCTCTATCCACTGAGCCACACCAGCCAGGGCGAAAACACCAGCTTTTGATGATGTTTTCTTACCAGGATCATCCCTCACCTTTCTGAATGCAAGTGACCAATCAGAGGGTCACTGGTTTCCAGGTGAGAGAACGGCCCGTCTTTCAAAGCCTTTGTGAAAGGGACTGGTTTACGCAGCCGGACCCTTTGTCCAGACGTTGAAGACTTGAAAATGGGTTTTGCTCCTTCAAAACTGGGAAAGGGCCCTAGCGGCTTTGGCTCAGCGGATAGAGCATTGACCTGGGTTCGATCCTGGTCACGGGCACATGCCCGGGTTGTGGGCTCCATCCCAGTAGGGGGCGTGCAGGAGGCAGCCGATCCATGATTCTCTCTCATCACTCATGTTTCTACCTCTCTCTCCCGCTCCCTTCCTCTCTGAAATCAATAAAAATATATTTAAAAAAATAAAATAAAAAACTGGGAATGCTTGCCACAATGCAGAGATCTCTTCCCACAATAAACAAAGCAATTAATGTGTCTTTAATTTGCACCTAACCAAATGGGGAGAGGGGGGTGCCCGCCTCCCATGTGACATGTAGACAAATTTTTCTTTAAAAACCAAGTTTCACGCTGTGACTACAATTAGTGTAATTGTCAGCTCTTCTCCAAAAACAAATATGTATTAAGAGAAACGCCAATGCTGTGCCCTCCTCTGGTGTGAAAATGAGACAATCAAAATCTATTGTAATTACCTCAGTGATATTATAATTAGCCACGATTAAGTTATTCCATGCTGCTTTTCTCCTCGTGGCTACAATTAAAAAAGTATATATCTTCCTATTGCACATTACAGCTGATCATTTTACCTCCATGCCTGTCTGCGAAGTGGATAAATTGGAAGTAATTTTAAAGCACAACTCCGTTAAAACATATATCTTCCTATTAACTGCCTTAACCCTGTAGGTTCACCTGGGCTCCTTCCTGTTTGGTGCAAAAAGCACATCCCCTCTTCTCTCTTGGTCAGAAATGAACCCTATTTTCCAACAGACAAGGCTAGAGAATCGTTTTAATTACAGATACATGACTGGTAGGATTAATCGTTCAGTTCTTGCCAGGCATGCCCACTCGGCTCCAAACCTCTGCGGAGTTGGCAAGGACCAGTTCTGAAAATCAGTGGCTGGAAAAGCCAGCCAGCTGTACCGTCACAGCAAGCAAAGGCCTGGGGTCGACGGATGTGTTTCTACTTGGTTCAGAAGAAAACGTGAATTGTACCGTAAGACTATAATGTATAAGCATCCTTCTAAGCCCTAGGCGGTTTGGCTCCGTGGAGGGAGGGGTGACCTGCAGACTGAAGTTGCCCCAGGTTCGATTCCGGTCAAGGGCATGTGCGTCGGTTGCAGGCTTGATCCCTGGCCCTCGTCAGGGCGCATGCAGGTGGCAACCAATCGATGTGCCTCTCTCACACTGGTTAATCCATCTCAAGCCTGCATTTACCAAGATTCTGGGCAGGGAGTATATCCTATATAATAAAACCCCAATATGCAAATTGACTGAACAGCAGGACAACCAGTCATTATGACACGCACTGACCACCAGGGGGCAGATGCTCAATGCAGGAGTCAGTGCGTTCCCACAGGGAGATCACTGCTCAGCCAGAAGCTGGGCTCACAGCTGGCGAGCGCAAAGGTGGTGACAGGATGTGGGCTAAACCAGCAGTTGGCCATCCCCCGAGGGTTCTGGACTGTGAGAGGGTGCAGTCCGGGCTGAGGGACTGCTCCTTCTCCCCTCCCCACCCCAGTGCATGAATGTTGTGCACCGGGCCTCTAATATATATATATATATATTTCATTACAATAACAACTATGTCATAATATATAAATGTATCAAAGTTATAGGATGTACATCTTAAATGTATATGTTACATGTCAGATTCATACAAAGAAAAGGAAAATGTATTCAAATAAAACAGTGGAAATAAAATAAAAACATATTCTGAAAAGAGAAGACAGCTCCCAATTAGCCGTCCCCCCTTTCATATTCTGTGGGAATTTTCAGATCACTGACCCCACCGATTTCTCAAAATAGGTTAGCCTGTGAGAAGGAGACTGGAGAATTCGAGTTCCTTTCTTGCTAATAACCATCGCTCTCGGTTCAAGAGCTGTTAGCCAAACCTGCCTACAGCAGAAATCAATGCGAAGGGGGAAGAAAAGGCACATAGCAAGGAGGAAAAAATTACAGTAACATTTTCTGGCTCCGACTCTCAGAGTCAGCACCAAACCCCCCCGCCCCCCCTAGCTTTTCTTTCATCCTCTCCCCTGGGTCCATAATGTGTTTCTTCTAATCAAGTTTTATGCTGCAAGTTGTTTTTAGGTCCTTAAAGAAACTCCATGGAAGGAGCAGAATCTTTCCACTTTCAAGCCCAGTAGCACAAACTTCCTCATTAGTTTTTTTCCAAGTCGATGACTAGGAATGTCTCCGGATGGGAGCATGTTTACGACGATCGATTATCGATACTCTGTGCGTCGCTGTGGGGTGGCACCTATCACCCAGCCTGGCAGAGGCTTATTTATGATCTGTCTCACCATCTACAGGATCAGCGCCACAGGGGCTGGATCATTTTCTGTTTCATTTTTTAAATTCCTTTTTACTTCCTATCGTGTGCTTCCTGGACTAGCAGTCTCGCCATCAACCAGAAGTTTATAAGAAATACTGAAATTTGGCCCCATCTCAAGCCTGCATTTACCAAGATTCTGGGCAGGGAGCATACATGGAGAAGCATTACTTAATTATATATATATATATATATATATATATACACACACACACACACACACACACACACACACACACACACACTCTCTAGAGGCCCAGTGCACAAAATTCCTGCACGGGTAGGGTCCCTAGGCCTGGCCGGCAATCAGGGCCAATCGGGGCCTTCTGGCTGCTGACCACGGCCTCCTTTCCTCAGCTACTGGCTGCTGGCCGGGGCCTTCCTTCATTCCGCAACACCCCCTGGTGGTCAGTGCACGTCATAGTCAGCGATTGGTCTCTGGTCAAACATCCGCGGGGACATTTTGCATATTAGGCTTTCATATATAGAGATATTATTTTATTTTTTTGTTAATCCTCACCCAAGGATTTTTTTCCCCCTTTGATTCTTAGAGAGAGTGGGAGGTAGAGGGAGAGACAGAGAGAAACATCGATGTGGGAGAGACACACCAATTGGTTGTCTCCTGCATGCACCATGATCAGGGCTGGGGAACCTGCAACCAAGGTACGTGCCCTTGATGGGAATCGAACCCAGGATCCTTCAGTCACAGATCAATGCTCAATCCACTGAGCCAAACTGTCTAGGGCTATATGTATTAACCCTTTGCACTCACTTACTTTTTTCTCAATTCCTTTATTCTAATGCTAACCGTGTCGAGTCACACTCGACATCCAAGTGCAAAAGGTTAATTTTAGAGAGGAACGGTGAGGGAGAGAGAGAGAGAAACATCAATGAGAGAGAAACATCAATCGGCTGCCTCCAAATAGCACACGCTTTCTAGCACGTCAGACGACTGAACACATGTTCCTTTTACCTCAGATGGTCACCGATCACTCTACATGTAAACATGGACACACGTGGTGTGTATGTTTCACATATGTTATATATTAAATAGATCTTTCTCTGCTCTCCTGGAGACTTAAATCGGTACATACGAGCATGTAAGGATATACAATGGACTTAATACAAAAGCTTTAGAAACTCTGCCTGTTTGTGAAAAGAGCAAAACAACTCGATTACTCCTTTAAATGCCTATTTGTATTTCTCACTAAGAAAGCATGGAAAACATCACTATACAAGAAAGTCCTGTTTATTTCATGCCCAATAAAGAGAGCTTGCCAAAAGTGGTGATGCTGGGTTGTTGTGCTGTAATTTGGAAAGGAATGTGGGGCGGTCAAATGCGATTTTTCCCCCCTTATCAATTAGAATAAAAATTAACCTTATGTTGATGGGGAACAGATTTCTTCTGTTTTGCTTTTGTTACACATGCTGGGAACTCCAGTGGAGATGAAAATGCACTGCCTCGAAATTCTATCGCTGGAAGAATTTACCCACGGCCCACATTTGGACTTGTGGACACATTTCAGCTAGCATTTGACCAAAGCTCTGGTCTTCTCTAGTATTACGGTAATTTTGGTGCAACTGGCAACTTTAGGATTGAGCATTGCAACCTCTTATTTCTTTCTTTTTTAAAAAATATATTTTATTGATTTTTTACAGAGAGGAAGGGAGAGGGATAGAGAGTTAGAAACATCGATGAGAGAGAAACATTGATTAGCTGCCTTCTGCACATCCCCCACTGGGGATGTGCCCGCAACCAAGGTACATGCCCTTGACCAAAATCGAACCTGGGACCCTTCAGTCCGCAGGCTGACACTCTATCCACTGAGCCAAACCAGTCAGGAACAACCTCTTATTTCTGATCCTTGGGAGAATATTGTCGTGAAAAGATAAAAGACTCAAATATTCATGTCCCACTAAAATTATTTTAAAAACTGGCTGGCGTGACTCAGTGGTTGAGCATTGACCTATGAACCAGAAGGTAACGGTTTCAATTCCCAGTCCGGGCACATGCCCAGGTTTTGGGCTTGATCCCCAGTGTGGGACCTGCAGGAAGCAGCCAATCAATGGTTCTCTCTCATCATTGATGTTTCTATTTCTCTCTCCCTCTCCCTTCCTCTCTGAAACCAATAAAAATATATTTTTTAAAAACCACCTAAATCATTATTTAAAATTTGATCTAACTAAAAATAGACATGGGCGTTGTACACATTTCTCATTCCATTTTCATTTTATGAACATTTTGAGAATATTATCAATATGGTGTGGAAAAGTCAATTCTTTAGAATCAAACTTGTTCAATCTCTATGATGTAGTTTCTGGTTAGTTTTTGGAGACTAACCGAAAGTAGGGACATGTTTTACAAAGTGGGCAGGGGTGGGGGGAGCTTTGTTAAAGTATATGCAGAATCAGTAATTGTGTTCTGTGTGTTCTGGCTTTGACTTGATGTTTGATATTTGTCAAAACCTAGAGGAAAATGCCAGCAAGAAATACACATTTTGAGAAGAAAACCATGCTTTGGCTAACGACTATCCTATATTATAATTTCTTTATTATTTACCTTATTCGTTTTGAAATGACTCACCTTATTATCTTTATTATTTATTGTTTTTTTTATTAGTATTTTTTTTTAGTTTTTCACATTATTATTATTTTCAATTCTTGGAATTTCTACATTAGAAAATTGGCACCTAGTTGTTTACCTTTATTGAGGATTTATCTGTGAGAAATTAGGGCAAACTCCTCTACGGGAGTCAAGAATTTATTTAAATCGGGGTCTTCAAAGAGGGGTGCAAGGGCCACAGGGTGCCAAGAAAATCTACTGTGAAAAAATACATTAGTGTGAATACATCTAATGTGAAAATCTGTGAAAAATATATTAGTGTGAATACATCTAGTGTGAAAAATACATTAAAATGCATGATTATTTTTAGTCAATACGGTAAGAAAATTAAACATTTTATCATTTAATATGTGGATTATCACTAGGGTCCTCGCTGTTTATCAGTATATCAATATTCACTCACCAGGTAAGGCAAGTGAGCAGCCGTTTTCAACCAGTGTGTGGTAAGACTTGCACTAATTGACAAAAAAGAGATACAAATTTTTTTGAATTTCACTAATAACTTCTGTATAATTGGTGGATAATATTGACAGAATGTGGGCAATTATTGTGAGATGTTTTTCAACTACGATAACCATTATAACCAGACAATTGGGATAAACTGAACTGAGAACAAGACATTCACATTTCTGTAGACTTTGAAAGAGAAGGAATATTTATGTTTTAGATATTGCTGTCATAATTTTAGTAAATGCAAAAAGCTGTTTAGACTTTTAATACAAAATAAATCTTTTGTTTCATGATTTTCTTGCTTCCTATTCCTCTGTTAGTTCCATTGTATATATAACATGCATATGTAATTGATAAAAAATCCCCATGCATGTTGGGAGATCGAGTGAGTTTGTAGGTTATTGGGATGTCTCAAGGGCATCAATATTTAACACTATGCTGGTTTCATCTCTCCTTATTTGCTAGCACATGATATGCCTCTGTGTAGGGTGGCACAGTATTATAAAATACTAGAGGCCCAATGCATGAAGATTTGTGCAAGAATGGGCCTTCCTTTCCCTGGCTGCCGGCACTGCCTTTCCACTCCGGCCCTCGGAGCTGCCTCTTTCCACTTCGGCCCCACCTTCCCATGCTTCCCAGAGGCCCTGAGAGACCGGGAGTAGGGGGGAACGTCCCTGGGTGCCTGTGTATGCAAATTAACCACCATCTTTGTTGGGTTAATTTACATATCACTCCTGATTGGCTGGTGGGCATAGCGGAGGTACGGTCAATTTACATGTTTGTCTATTATTATTATGTAAGACTAGAGGCCCGATGCATGAAATTTGTGCAAGGGGCTCGGCCCTCGCAGCCAGTTTTGTCCATAACGACATTGTGAAGATTGTTCGGCTGTCCAGTCTAATTAGCATATTATGCTTTTATTATTATAGACAGTTTATTGATGGTGTTTTAAAAAAAAGTTACATTAGAAACATTTGGTCCTGAAAACGTAGTATGATTGTTTTTTTCTTGTGTGGAGATTTATGTTGCTAATTTGCTTAGAGAATATTATATATAATCAATGCAAAATATTGTAAAACTATACTAATTGAGATTAATTAAGAAGAAAAGCCTATTTACTTTAATAATTACAACAGAGTTACTTTTTTTTAAAGCAAGGCAGTGTCTGCTATTTTCATGTATACTAGTATATAGTGACTTAAGGAGGCTCTGAAAAGGGAGTCGGCTTTTGGGATTTCATTTGCATATGCAAATAACCCCATTATTATATGCAAATAAATGCCTCTTGAGTGTTTGAAATTTTTCCCTTAAGAAAATATTCTTGCCTACCATTTTGTGCACATTGATAATGTGTCCAGCAAATTATTTCATGCAAACGTTTGTTTCAGTCCAGCCTCAGTCTTATTTATTACAAATTCTAGACTCGCGAGGTACACACTACTTAGACCTGGCTGAATTTCCCTCTTTAGTCTAAGAATCAGAAGATTTAAGTCTTACATTTGTTTCCTGTATAAATGCGGCCATTCTTGTGACACCCATTCCCCCTGCCATGATACACGTGGGAGCTCTAGCTCTATTTTTCAACTAAATTGTCTCTCTCTTTCTCTCTCTTTTTTATTTTTACGAAGACTGGTAGCCATGAAGTCAGGAAGTGTAGCTTTTAAAAGGTCCCCAGAGGCAATAGATGTTGAAGAAGCTGTTGAACACGAGAATTGGGAGTCTTTTGTCATCATTCTGGGAGTGTGTTGATGGATGGGAATAGGCCTCGCTGCTGTTGGTTTTAGATAAACAAGACGGGCAAAGATTGAGAGTAACTGTTGAGGCTAAGGTTTAGACAAGGTCATTTAAGGACAAAAAAAAAGTCAACAAAAATGAACAGGAACTTTGCTATTTCTCTGTTGCCTTTCCTTATGTTCAAGTTCACATCACATTAGCTGCCCACTAAATTGTTCCACAGGCAAATCCTGCAGGTGTGTGGCATCACCTTCACCGCCTCCCTTGCTCTGGAAGGAAGTAGACATAACATTCCCTCCTACAGCAAGCATGTCAATCTCAAAGGCTAACACGGGCCAAACAAATGAGGCATGAGGCCCTCAGACCACGAGTTTGACATGCTTGTCCTACAGGGTAACAGGAGGCAAAAAATACCAAAGGAGCCTTAGCCTGTTTGGCTCAGTGGATAGAGCATCGACCCTTGGACTGGAGGGTCCCAGGTTCAATTCTGGGCAAGGGCACGTACCTCGGTTGCAGGCTTGATCCTGGAGGCAACCAACCAATGTGTCTCTCTCACATCGATGTTTTCTCTCTCTGTCTCTCCCCCTCCCTTCCACTCTCTCTGCAAAAAACTACACTAATAAAAGAGAAATATGCAAATTGACCATCACTTCACAACACCCACCAGCCAATCAGGAGTGAGCATGCAAATTAGCCCAATAGAGATGTCAGCAGCCCCGCCCCCAGCTGCTCCAGGTCTCTGGGTAGCATGCATGTAGGCATGGAGTGGCCGGGCGGGGCCTGCTATGAAGGGGAGGGTGGGGGGTGGAGGGAGCTACAAGAGTGGTGCTCTGGCTGGAGCGAAGACTGAAGGTCCAGCCGGAGTGAACACTGAAGGTGGTGGCTAGAGCGAAGGCCTGGGTCCCGGGTGCTGGAGGAAAACCGGTGCTGGCAGCCAGGGAAAGGAAGGCCTATAGCACAAATCTTTGTGCAACAGGCCTCTAGTAAATCAATCAATCAATCAATGGAAAAATATTCTTGGGTGAAGATTAAAAACAACAACAACAACAACAACAAATACCAAACAAGCTGACAAGCTGTACACACTTAGAATGTGAGTGTGTATCCGTGGCTATAAGTTACCAGCTCTTTCAAATGCAGGTAACTCCATCCTTGTACAATTCTACAGAGAAGAGGTGTTGGAATCACAGGTCCACATTGCCGGGATCCCACCAGAAGTTGTTGCTCCACACCTCAGAGTATGGGTCTTACAAAAAGACCCCGCTTTTCCTTTGGTATCATTTGACCTGTCCTCCCAGTACAATTCGTAGTACCCCAGGCCCCTTTCTGGCAGTCAGGTAAACAGAAGTAGGATGCCTCAACTTAAAAAACGGCCTAGAATGGCTAAGACTGTAGTCAGCCCAGTACCAGCAAAATCATTCTTCATTTCCCGGTGCTCATCTCAGCTTTCTCTGGACGTTTCCTGCAATGAGTGACGGGTCCCTCACCTGGGAAGCCTGCCAGGTGATAGGTGGCAGGAAGTCCTAGGTCACTGCTGTTAACATGCTTTCCTCCTAAAGTATTAGCAGCGGCCCATCCTCAGACCTGAGTCTGAGGAAATGACCTCCCACCAGATGTTGTGTACCCCAAGTGCATGGACTCTGCTGCTGGGGAATGAAGCAGGGTGGACTCCCCGTGAAGCTGGATGTTGTCTGGGGATCTCCCTCACACTAACATGGAGCATGTACTTATACTGGCCTCCTCAATGGAATTCTTTTTTGTTGTTGTTAATCCTCACCCAAGGATATTTTTCCATTGATTTTTTATTTTATTATTTAAAAAAATTTTTTTAAATATATATTTTATTGATTCTTTACAGAGAGGAAGGGAGAGGGATAAAAAGCTAGAAACATCGATGAGAGAGAAACATCGATCAGTTGCCTCCTGCACACCCGCTACTGGGGATGTGCCCACAACCAAGGTACATGCCCTTGACCAGAATCGAACCTGGGACCTTTCAGTCCACAGGCCGACACTCTATCCACTGAGCCAAACCGGTTAGGGCTTCCTTTGATTTTTTAGAGAGAGTAAAAAGGAGCGGGAGAGAGAGAGAGAGAAACATTGATGTGAGAAAGACACATCGATTGGTTGCCTCCCACATGGGCCCGACCAGGGCTGGGGAATGAGCCTGCAACTGAGGTACATGCCCTTGACTGGAATCGAACCTGGGACTCTTCAGTCCATAGTCCGAAGCCCTATCCACTGAGCCAACCCGCCTAGGGCTGAAATTCGTAGTTAGAAAATTCAATCTTCAAAAAAAAAAAAAATGTAACCAAAATGCGTCTTCAACATTAGATAGAAGCACACACACACACACACACACACACACACACACAATTACTGATTAACGACAATATGGTTAAATTCCAGGTTCATATTTGTGTACAACAAGTCTGGTCTCTAATACCTTTACATTGAGGAAAGTTCATCAGTAAGAAATGTTATCTTTCAGAGGCTGGGGAAAAATCCAAGTCAGTGCTTATGCTTCCATGCCTGAATGCTTTAAAAAAAAAAATCTGAAAAGCAAGCAGTCAATATCCTGCCTTGTTTATTCCCTTAGGTGCTTCCCCCGTGCCTCCTGCTTCTGACCTCACTTTCTGCCCTTTTGCTTTGGGCTCTCAGGACTCCATTGAGGTTTCTTTGCAAAGGCCAGGTCTGGCCTCCACTGGACCTCCAAACACTGCTTGCTTGGAATTTGATGTTTAGCTTCTCAAGGAAACGAAACGAATGTCCCTTTGAAATCACTGCATGTGCTAGAGAGGGATGTCAAAGGAATCAAATTTGGAGTCTTCTTATTGTTAACACTAGAGGCCCAGTGCACAAAATCCATGCACTGGTAGGGTCCCTAGGGGCTGCCAGCTGCCGGCCAGGTACTCCCTTCCCCCAGCCGCCTGCTGCCGCTGCCACTGGCCCAGGGCCTCCCTCCCTTTCCCCCACTGGCCCCGCCCCCTGGTTGAACTCCCAGACAAACTCCCAGTCAAGGGGACAATTTGCATACTACACTTTTTACTATATAGGATTAGAGTTACTTTTACTCAATATTCATGATTTAGTTTATATGTTGCTTAGGACACAGCTCTCGCAGGAGCTGACATATAGTAATAGGAAGGTGGGCTTCAAGTCCAGCTTGATTTATATGTAATCCTCACCCGAGGATATTTTTCCATTGATTTTTTTAGGGAGAGGGAAAGACAGAGAGAAATATTGATGTGAGAGAAACACATCGATTGGTTGCCTCCTGCATGTGCCCAGACCAGGGCCCAGGCCAGGGAGGAGCCTGCAACTGAGGTACATGCCCTTGACCAGAATCGAATCCGGGACCCTTTGGTCCACAGCCCCCGCTCTATCCACTGAGCCAAACTGGCTAGGACTGGCTCCATTTAGATTTACATCATGGTGTCTTATACTCAGTATCTGTGTGACCTTGAGCAACTCACATAACCTCTTGCAGCCTTAGTTCTCTCATCTACAAAATGAGGGTCACATACCCTCACTTGGATAGGAAGATTAATCAGGACACTTAGTGTAAAACCATGAACACATTACCTGGAGTAGAGAACTATTGCCTTGAGACCTTGGTAAAGGTCTGGAAGATTAGCATTAGCCCTTCTGCTCATTGATACACGCATGACTCCATCCATTCACTCTGTAATGCATCCATTCATATATTCACAGGTTTGTGAATGAACCCTGATTTGACTACCCATGATTTCATTATGACTCTTGTGAGCCGGGTCCTGATTGGCACTGGCAACAAAAGCAAATAGAAGATTGCCAGGAACTGAATTGTTTTTCCCCAAACTCACAGGTTGAGGTTCTAACCCCCAATGTCCTGATGTTCCTATATCAGCGATATAAATGAGGCCAGCAGGGTAGAGAGCTAATCTCTCTCCCTGTGTACACACTGAGGAAAGGGAATGAGAGGGTCTGCCCCAAAGGTGGTCATGTACAAGCTAAGACAGAAACTGAATCAGTCAGCACCTTGATCTTAGACTTCCAGCCTCCAGAACTCTGAGAAAATGCATTTTTTTTTTATTGCTTAAGACAACAAGTCTGGCCCTGGCTGGTTTGGCTCAGTGGATAGAGCGCTGGCCTGAGGACTGAAGGGTCCCGGGTTCGATTCCAGTCAAGGTCTCATGCCCAGGTTGCAGGCTCAATCCCCCTGGGGGGCGTGCAGGAGGTAGTCGGTCAATAATTCTCTCTCATCATTGATGTTTCTACCTCTCTTTCCCTCTCCCTTCCTCTCTGGAATCAGTAAACATATATATATTTTTTAAAAATCACTAAGTCTGTGCTGTGATGTCACAGTAGACTGAGCAAACTAATACAAAGAAAATCTCTAATTTCCTACAAACTAAAAA
Source organism: Ia io (assembly GCA_025583905.1). Taxonomy (NCBI): domain Eukaryota; kingdom Metazoa; phylum Chordata; class Mammalia; order Chiroptera; family Vespertilionidae; genus Ia; species Ia io. Next base: position 24,904,182 of record JAJQQW010000024.1, read on the forward strand.
AAAATTGCTAAAAAATTTATACTTTTTCCTTATTCATGAGACACTGCAGAAAGTTTGATGATTTAGAAGCAGATAAAGTAGAATCACCATATTGTGAAAGACAAATACCATATGATTTCACTTATATATGGAATAGGAAAGACAAAGTAAATGAACAAATAAAAATGAAACAAACTCACAGATACATAGAACTGATTGATGGTTGCCAGATGGGGTGGGGATTGGGAGGATGGGTGAAAAAAGGAGAAAAGAGAAAAGAATTACAAATTTCCAGTAATTGAAATAGTCACAGGGGATGTTAAGCACAGCCTAGGGAATCTATAATAATAAAAGCGTAATATGCTAATTAGACCGGACAGCCGAACGACCGTCCGGACGAAGCCAGGGCTGCGAGGGCCGAGCCTCTCACATGAATTTCGTGCATCAGGCCTCTGGTATAGTCAATAATATTGTACAAACTACACATGGCGTCAGAATGGGAATGACTTATCGGGGTGATCACTCGGTAAGGTATAAAAATGTCTAATCATTATGTTGTACACCCAAAACTAATACAATATTGTATGTACGCCAACTGTAATTAAAAAATAAATTTAAAATAAGAAAAAAAAAGTCCCAGAAGGTTACATACTTTATGATTCAATTTATGTAACAGTTTTGAAATGGAAAATTCTACAGGAAGAGAAAAGGTTAGTAGGGGGAAAGAAAGAGTGTGGACCAGAGAGAAGTGGGTGGGTGTGGCTATCAAAGGAGAACCTTAAAGGTATTTTTGGTGCTAGAATGTTCCGTATCGTCACTGTATCAGGTAAATATCATAGCTGTGATACTGAAATCCAGTTTTGCTAAGTATACTCATTGGGGAAACGTGGTGGAATGGTACACAGGATCATTTTGTTTTACTTTTTACAACTGTATGTGAATTTTTTTATTTTTACATTTTTTTTTTGTTAATCCTCACCTGAGCATATTTTTTTTCTTTTTCTTTTTCTTAATATATTTTATTGATTTTTTACAGAGAGGAAGGGAGAAGGAGAGAGAGTCAGAAACATCGATGAGAGAGAATCATCAATCAGCGCCTCCTGCACACCCCCTACTTGGGGTGTGCCTGCAACCAAGGTACATGCCCTTGACCGGGATCGAACCTGGGACCCTTCAGTCTGCAGGCCGACACTCTATCCACTGAGCCAAACCTGTTAGGGCAAAGGATATTTTTCCATTGATTTTTAGGGAGAGTAGAAGAGAGAGGGAGAGACAGAGAGAAATATCAATGTGAGAGAAACACATTGATTGGTTGCCTCCTGCACAAGCCTGACCGGGGTCCGGGCCAAGGAGGAGCCTGCAACCGAGGTACGTGCCCTTGACTGGAATCGAACCCGGGACCCTTAGGTCTGCAGGCTCTATCCACTGAGCCAAACTGGCTAGGGCTATATGTGAATTTTTAATCATCCCCAAACAAAGTGTTTAGTTGGAAAACATGAATAACATGAAAACTCATTCAGTACTTGGAGGAGAAACGATGAATTGGGCAATGTCCTCCAGTAATCATTAGGTGAGCCATTTCCCACCGACTCAGTGTTTTAAACCTCCCGTTACCGTAAAGACATTAGACATAGATTATGAATGAAATCAATCACAATTAATTCCTTCAGTGTCCACACACTCACAGTTTATATTTCCTGAGGAGTTTCAGTCTAGTTTGACATTAATGGAGATGGAAAATAGTGAAATGATTCTGAATTTGTCAAATAATGTACACCAATCCTACATAATAAGGTTTTTTTGGGTCACCGAGAGGTACTTGTAGCTTTGTAAAGCAAGATCATGATCACTTTTATGTGAGTTGCATATAAATTCTCTGTATGATGCCATAATAATGGATACAAGTCATCATACATTTTCCCCAAACCCATGGAATGTACAACACTAAGACTGAACCCTGAGATAAACTATGGACATTGAGTGATTAGGATGTGTTACTGTCAGTTCATCCTGACATTATAACAAAAATATGCCATTCTGGGAAATGATGTTGATAATGGGGGGTTATGAATGTGTGGGGGCAGAGGATACAATGAAATCTCTTTACCTTTCCCTCAATTTTGCTGAGAATCTCAACCTTCTCTTTAAAAAAATAACGTTTTTATTTAAAAATATTTTTAACCAGTATTAAGAGTTCAGAAATGAACTCTTGCTTGTTGTAGTCAGTTCCTTTTTAATATATATATTAAACCTGGTCATGTGCCCTTGACTAGGAATCGAACCAGGGACCCTTCAGTCCACAGGCAGACACTCCAGTTCTTTTTCTTAAAAACAATTAGAAATAATTAAAATAGATCCTTCTCCATAGGATGGTTGTGAAAACTCAGCATAGCATGCATTCAGTACAGTGACCAGTGAGGGTTTTGTACTCCATAGCTCTGTGTGTGTGTGTGTGTGTGTGTGTGTGTGTGTGTGTGTGTGTGTGTGAGAGAGAGAGAGAGAGAGAGAGAGAGAGAGAGAGAGAGAGAGAGAGAGAGAGAGAGAGAGAGGAGATGAGAGGAATACTGTTAATGTAACTATGGGGCTAAGTGAAATCAAATAGGTAAGAAAAATACTAAAGTGTTAAGTAAGTTATACTAAAAACCAAACCACCAACAAATTAGCCTGATTAAAAGCCTGTAATACACTGTAAAATGGTACAATTTTTAGGGGGGAAAAGGAGAATACCTTTAAGATGAATCTCTTAGATTTGATACCCACAGCATTAACCATAGCAGGAAACATTTATTCACAAGAAATGTCTATTAGCACACGGAGTTCCCAGAGTATAAGGAACGCATAATGGTATGCAGAGTACAATTCATCATCCGGAATATTGCCTTTCTGTACTTAAAACACACAACACACAAGGACAGGGTGAACACAGCCGTTCTTTCTGAGCCTTACACGCGTTGAAAGGAAACACGCACTAAAACAAAGGACAGAAAAGAAAACAAAAAAACAAAACACCCCACCTTCTACCCTCTCTCCTGGCTGGGCTCTGAGTCTCATGGAGGAGCCCTCATGTTCAAGGCCTGTGGTCTGTGACGGGGCGGAGGGTGGAGTGCGTGCAATTGTTGGCTATTCCCTGTTTAATGACAACCCAATCCCCACTCGATGGGAAATTCATCATTGTTAGAGAGAAAACAATGGCAGTGCACGCGTCTCTGTGTCAAGTAAAACCCATACTTCTGCAGGAAAACAGAAACCCTCTGATCCTTTCTACTTCTCTCTCTCTTTGCTCTTATAATCCCCCCCACCCCCATCCCTCTCCCATCCTAGCAGGACAAAAAAGAAGCAGCTTTCAGCAAGAGGGAAGAAGTTTAGGTTATAAAGATACGGGAGTGCGGGTGATCTTCGCAAACTGACAACACTGGCCCATGATCATAGAGGAGGCACCCCAAGCGTCCATTCATTCATTCCAAGGTCTTTTTTTTCTTTAATTCTCACCAGAGGATATTTTTTTTTTTTTTTTTTTTTTTTTTTTTTTTTTTTTTTTTTTTTTTAGGGAGAGTAGGAGAGACAGGGAGAGACAGAAATATCCATGTGAGAGAAACACATCGATGGGTTGCCTCCTGCATGAGCCTGACGGGGGGGTGGGGGGGGCTCCTGCCAGGGAGGAGCCTGCAACCGAGGTACGTGCCCTTGACCGGAATCAAACCCGGGACCCTTCAGTCCACAGGCCGACGCTCTATCCACTGAGCCAAACCGGCTAGGGCTCATTCCAAGGTCTTATGTGGAGAAGGGGGTCATGCGGCTCCAGCTGCACCCAGTTCTGTTCTAACCGGAGTGGCATTTCACTCTTAGAGTCATGACCATCTGCTAGTCTCCTAGGATCCTGCTCTGTCTTCCCTCTAAATTCTCTTGTTTTCGTCTTTGGAGAGAATAGTAACTGGGGAGACAGTGAGTCTGACTGGGGAAAAGAAGACATTTTGGGGGGCTAGCAATCTGAATCTGTGCCAGTCACCTAATGTACATTCTTGATAGCCTATAACTAAGTCACTGCCCCTTTCTCTACAGTCTGGTATTGCAAGACCGGTTTACCTAAATACTCCCATTTGACAGAGGCCATACATGCAAGATGGTACTCCCAGGAATTCAAGGATGGTACAATATCCTCAAATCAATAAATGTGATACATCACATAAGCAAATTGAGAGATAAAAATCACATAGTCATATCAATTGATGCAGAAAAAGCATTTGACAAAATTTTTTGGTAGAATCAACATCATTAAAATGTCCATACTACCCAAAGCAATCTATAGATTCAATGCACTCCCCATTAAAATACCAATGGCATATTTCACAGACCTAGAAAGAACTCTCCAAAAATTCATCTGGAATAAAAACGCATGAACAATACACAACCCCCAGAGGGGGTTATCAGCGCTGGTGCCAGGCCAGGCCTTTAGGTGTGGTCTCACAGCCCCCTCCCCAACACACGGGGCTTTTTGCAAAGCCCAAGAAAGGTCCGGACGTCCCATCCATATTTGGGGGACAAAGAAACCAAAGGGTATAAAGGGAGAGCTTCCTCCATATTTGTCGGCTCAAGATTTGGAGAGAAATAGTCCCCCTGAGTCACTGTACTAGTTCATGCAAAACACCTGAAAAGAAGTGGGTTTTTCCTGTACCTCCAAGGACTCCTGTGTATTTTTCGGTCGCCTGGTAAGTTCTGTACCAAGTCCAAGATTGAATTTGATGATCCCAAATTTTTTTTGTGTGTTGCGCTGTCCTTTCTTGTATAATTTATGGCAGCAGGTGCACTGGAAGGATATACACTGACTGAGTGGTCAGATTATCAGATTATTATGATCTCTGAACGCATAATAATCTGGCCACTCGGTATATATATACTGAGTTTGCTCTATGTAATATATATATTAGAGGCCCGGTGCATGAATTTGTGCATGGGTGGGGTCCGGCCAGCCTGGCCAGGGGGAGGGGACATGGGCGGTTGGCAGGCCTGCCTGCTGGTCGAGGGGACAATTTGCATATTAGCCTTTTATTATATAGGATATACACTGAGTGGCCAGATTATTATGCGTTCAGAGATCATAATAATCTGGCCACTCAGTGTATAATACGTGGGAAAGTTTTATTCGCCTGCTGGTCAGGTTTGAGTTGGGTTTTGAATATGCATTTTGGCATGTGTTGATCATGGTTCCGATGATTTTTTTAATGGGGAATGTAGACACAGTGTAAAGCTGTATCCTGTCTCCACTGATACTCTCTGGCTCTGGACTGGATCCTGGCCCTCACCGGAAGGCTTCCCCATCACCTGTCTGTTCTGCCCCATCACAGGCCCTCCCTAACGCTGGGCCATTCATTCAACTTTTGCCAACTCTGGTACCAAGTCTTACCATCTGATAGTCTTTAATCCATTTCTAAAAAATGGATCTTTACAAAAGCATTTTAAATATGTTTTAAATGTTGTTTTTTTAGCTTTTCATTCAAATAACCTGGGTTCATCTCCTGATTTCATCTGTGATTGATAATATGTTTGTTCTATGTAATACTAAGAACTAAATTACATATATGTAAGCCTTACTTTTAGGGTAAGTTCGATAAATTTTCATTTCAACTCTTCCTGATTACTGTGGTTATTGTTACTTTTAGTGTTTTATGAATACTATATGAGATTAAAACGTTAGTGATTATAAGTTATTTTAACAGATACATTTACATTATAGTTTTAAAACAATTTTATAAGGGGAACAAAAATTACGTTATTTCTATTATAATGATGAAGAGATTGAACTCCTCAGTATTTAGCACTATTCAGATATGATACTGACATAAAGCCAATTATTCTGCATGAAAAAGCTTTGTTCTTCTAAAAAAAAAGTTTTGTTAGCTGGCCATGAATATTGTGATTCTCTACATGAGGTCAAACATCTTAATGATACAAATATAGCCTTCTAGGTTGAGTTACTTAATATATTTTAATTGATAAAATCACGCTATGAGTGGTACTATGGAATTGATTAATAAATTACATTGGACTGTCAATGTTCTAGGGTGCCCTAAGCAATAATATTTGAAGCAAAGTTGACAGTAATTAAAGAATTCCATCACCAATAACAATTGAATATATTCAACTGAGTGGATCACTTAGGCAACTTGTTGAAAATCCGATTCTTATGGTATTACCTTGCTTGGTGGATGGATGAAGAGGACAGACACTGTTTTAAAAAGAAACTGTGGATTAAGATGGCCCTTCTACTGTAAAGATATTAAAATAAAACCTGGTTTGTTTGTTTGTTTTAAGTGGAAAACTCTTTTATCAATTTGACTACTTTGAAGCCAATTGTAACCCTCGCCTCCAGTCCAAAATGGTATTCACTTGGGATACTAGTAATAAAATAGACTTTTGGGAATGCAAAATAAGTTAATATTAAGTCTTGCTTTTTTTTTTTTCACATTGTTAGGCATGCTACAACTGAGGCTGGGTCATAAATTAATGGGGAGCACCTTTTTTCTTTGTCACATTCTTTCTCCCATTTCACTGTCCCAGTACCTTTGTCAAAAAGTAGCCCTAGCCAGTTTAGCTCAGTGGATAGAGCGTCAGCCTGTGGACTGAAGGGTCCCGGGTTCAATTCCGGTCAAGGGCACATGCCTGGGTTGGGGGCTCGATCTCCAGTAGGGGGTGTGCAGGAGGCAGCCGATCCATGATTCTCTCTCATCATTGATGTTTCTATCTCTCTCTCTCCCTCTCCCTTCCTCTCTGAAATCAATAAAAATATATTTGGAAAAAAGAACTGGAAATCTAGAGTTTAATGAAGGTCTTTGGACATACAACTAGCAAGTGATGAAGATGGGCAGCTTAGGACCAGCTTATGGCTGAGCAGCACTCTCCCTCTGGGAGCACACTGACCACCAGGGGGCAGCTCCCACATTGAGTGTCTGCCCCTGGTGGTCAGTGTGTGTCATACCAACCAGTCGTTCCACTGTTTGGTTGATTTGCATATTACCCTTTTATTATATAAGATAGACACTATGCATCTCTGTTCGGTCCAGGGTAGGGGGCAGAGGTCATGCTGTATGAACAGTTTCTCAGGCGAGCATGAGAACTCCCAGCGTTCCAGCTCAATCACCGGGTTAACAGGACATACGCTCCGAGCCAGGAAGCATGAGAAATGGCCGAGTGACCAGGTACTGGGCCAACGCTTGTAATTATGGGCTTTTAATATCAGGATCATTGAACGGCTGTCCCACATGGATGATGCGTGCCATCCACCTGGGAGAACCTGCTGGTGGGAAGTCCATGGTTTCCCCAGACATCCCAGGCTATGGTGTCCATGGCAACCATCACAGGCTGTCCCAGTGCCTCTGGGCCCCGTGGGGGACTGTTATCAGAGAAACTGGGGTGTCCTTTTCCCCACTGGGTGCTGGCCTTGGGATCCTTTCCATATGACGAGAAAAATAATTTTCTGAAACTAGCCCAGGAGGATGAGTGATTTTTATTTGTGGGGATTTACATCCCTGCATTTCTTTTATTTTTTTTTTAAAATATATTTTTATTGATTTCAGAGAGGAAGGGTGAGGGAGAGAGAGAAACATCAGTGATGAGAGAGAATCATCAATCAGCTGTCTCCTGCATGCTCCCAACACTGTGGATCGAGCCCGCAACCCGGGCATGTGCCCTTGACCGGAATCAAACCTGGGACCCTTCAGTCCGCAGGCCAGCGCTCTATCCACTGAGCCAGACCGGCTAGGGCTCAATTTAATATTTGTTTTTGAGGTCAGCAACCTTCAAGTTTCTCCTTTCTGATCTTAAAACCAAGCTTACAAGCATAACCCCGAATTTCCCTGCCAATTCCAAATATCATCTTCCCATCCCATTGACCAGAAGACAGGCTGAAAAGAATGATCAAGAGAAAACACAAGCAACCCAACCCCCACAAAGAACGAAACAGACATCCAGGGCTGTGTCTGCTAGCTGGAGGAACGCGTGCCTTATCCGTGAGTACGATGGAGTCTGAAATACTGTATATTCCCGCTGCCTATCAAACCTGCCTCTGGCCCTGGTCCGGTCCTTTCTCAAATCCCCTTCTGAATATTCCCCCCCATTTGACCACTGGCTCTTCAAGCACTGTAAGGGATAATGCATCTTTTATTTTTAATTTTTATGTTTATTTTTTTAAATATATTTTATTGATTTTTTACAGAGAGGAAGGGAGAGAGAGAGTTAGAAACATCAGAGAGAAACATCAATCAGCTGCCTCTTGCACATCACCTACTGGGGACGTGCCCACAACCAAGGTACATGCCCTTGACTGGAATTGAACCTGGGATCCTTGAGTCCCCAGGCTGACGCTCTATCCACTGAGCCAAACCGGCCAGGGCAGTGGTCGGCAAACTGCGGCTCGCGAGCCACATGCGGCTCTTTGGCCCTTTGAGTGTGGCTCTTCCACAAAGTATCTGTGCAATTGAAACTTTGTGGCCCATGCGCAAACGTCCGTTTTCGGCTCTCAACAGAAATTTCAATCGTTGTACTGTTGATATTTGGCTCTGTTGACTAATGAGTTTGCCGACCACTGGGCCAGGGCCATAACGCATCTTTTGGATGTCACCCTGGACTGGAAGCCCTGCATGAGAGTTCGTTACTAAGCATCCAACGTGCCTGCTTCCTTTTCCCAGGCAGCAGGCCTTCCTCCTGAATTTTGCAAGAAGGCAAACAGACTCCCTCCCCCTGATGGGAGGCAGGAACGCTAAATCTCCCCTAAGATTCCCCATGGCTCCTTACAGCTGGGTGTTAGTACCTTTTTATATGCAATTTTACTTCATTTAGTCTTTAAGGTTGTGCCTGAGGTTAGTTTAAAAGGTTAGTTAAATGTTAATGGATGTTAATGCTGCAATTAAATTGTTAAATCAATTGAAAACTGTGTCTCAGGCTCTCTCTGCCTTCGTGCAGGCCAGGGCTGCATCGGCGTATAAATTAAGAGCTGTAAATCCACTGCAGTCTAATTAGAGACCAAATTTCTCATTTATCTTATTTTCACAGGACTGTAAGCACTGATAGATAATCAACGAAGGGCTAAAACTTTTTAACATTAAAAAACTATTTTATCTATTCCAGGATGCAGGTGACTGATTATAATTCAGATCCAATTACTGTAAAAGGTCAGATGGGAAATGAAGTTCCCTTCAGACACTCCAAGTTTTATTGCATAAGTTTGCATACAACCCGTTCCCATCCCCATCCCCATCCCTATCCCCAAAAGCAAATATAAATACATGCTTCTAGACCAACTTTAATGGCGTGTTAGAGTAACCTCTGGGCTAAACAGTGTGTTTAATAGACTATTTGTATTCTTTTTTTTTTAAAGCTCTATTAAGACATTTTCATTTTGAAATAATTTCAGAAAAATGGAACAAAGAATTCCCATATAAGTTTGACTCTAATTCCACAAAGATTAACATGTTACCAACAGCTTGGATGGACCTGGAGAGCATTACGCTAAGGCTATTTGGATTCTTTGCAGCAGATTCGTCAGGGAGCAAAATTTAGCCTTAAAGGATGTGTAAGGGGAGAATTTTTCGCTGTTGCTTCAATGTGGCTGTTGTTATCCTGCTTTACCCAAAGTCTGAGGACACTGTTGTATCAAAGGGTCCAAATGAAAGGATTTGTCCAGCTTAATGGCCCTCAGTTCACTGTTGTAGAAAAACTCTGTTGAAATTTAAATGACTGTGTGTGAGTCAACCTCAGGCTATATATATATATATATATATATATATATATATATATATATATATATATATATATATATATATATATATATATATATATGTATGTATATATATATGTGTATATGTATATATATATGTGTGTATATATATATATATATATACATTTTTATTGATTTCAGAGAGGAAGGGCGAGGGAAAGAGAGAGAAATATCAATGATGAGAAAGAATCATGCATGGGCTGCCTCCTGCATGCACTCTCCTGGGGATCAAGCCCACCACCTGGGCATGTGCCCCTGACTAGTAATCGAACCGTGACCTCCTGGTTCATAGGCCGATGCTCAACCACTGAGCCATGCTGATCCACTACATTTGATCATATTAAGAAAAATATTCCCTTCACTATTCTCTCAATTATGGCACTTTAATCAGCTGATCCAGCCATAGCTTTTGATATATAAACACTGACACAAAAACATGTCAATTCACACCGAAACGGCAACGTCAAACATTGCCTTCCCACAAAGTAGAAACACTCAAAGGTTTTGATTTGCAAAGCTATTCCTTGTATTATTATTTATTTATTATTACTATTATTATTAAGATCTGATGAAAAATGATCTTTTCCTTAAATGCTGATTTCTTTAATAAAAATCTGTCCAGAAAAATACTACTTTGGGGGAACAGGCGATAAATGGCTATGCAGCTAGAAGGCCGCCTCATGCTAATGAAGGCGTGAGCCACGCCCTCCCTGTGTTAGGGGTGGAGTCTCAGCCAGTAGTCACCAACGGGGGTCCCTGACGTCCAAAAGGTTGGCGACCCCCGGATTCAACCTCAGAAGGCCTCCTGAGAGCCAATCGCTGAGCAGATCCACTGTCCTGAACTCTGTGCTTTGTTACTTTTGTCAGGAATTCACATCTGCTAACACTCTTCATCACAGGCTCTAGGGAAAATGCCACCTTCGGTTGCCTATCCCCTGAGCAAATGAAAAAGTTCTTTTTTTTTTTCACCCTTAAAGGCACACTGATTTCCTGACAGCGTGTTTGTTTCTTGCTTGCAAGCATTCCAAACTTAAACTACTTCATGTGGAGCATGGAGCCTCTCTCTCTCTCTCTCTCTCTCTCTCTCTCTCTCTCTCTCTCTCTCTCTTTTTCTCAAAAGCAACAGGAAAGCACCATTTTGGCCTTTTTCTGAGGGGTGTGGACTATCACTCTGCTTCTAGAAAGAGGCTGAGGAATTTCAACTATAAATTCTTTTCAATTATAGATGTTTTTTCCCATTGCAAATGCCAACATGTGCCAAGTCCTACAAGCTACTCCCAGTCACTGACGTGACCATATGAAGCTGCCTGGATCAGGCTCAGAGCTGGTGGAGGCCATGGGTGAGGGATTTCAGGCATGACAACTATAATGCAGGGCATGAATCTTCTCTCTACATGCCCTGCAATGACCAGAAAAAGAAGAAAGCCACGTATATAGTAGACTAGAGGCCCAGCGCATGAAATCCGTGCTCTCAGGGGGGGTCTCTCAGCCCCGGCCTGTGCCCTCTCGCAGTCTGGGAGCCCTCAGGGGATGTCTGACTGACGACTTAGGCCCATGGAGCATGGGCCTAAGCCGTCAGTCGGACATCCTTAGCATTGCCGTGGAGGTGGGAGGGGCTCCCACCACTGCCTCTGTGCTCACCAGCTGTGAGCCCGGCTTCTGGCTGAGCTGTGCTCCCCCTGTGGGAGTTCACTGACCACCAGGGGGCAGCTCCTGTGGTGAGTGTCGGCCCCCTGGTGGTCAGCGTGCGTCATAGTGACTGGTTGTTCCGCTGTTTGGTCAATTTGCATATTAGCCTTTTATTATATCGGATGTTCAGTGAAAGCCATCTGCAGGGGAATCCAGTCCTGCTTTTGTGAATGAACACAGTCCTCCCTCCTCTAAGGTGGGAAAGATGGATCAATCAGAACCAAGGGCCAAAGCCACAGACAGGCGATGTGCTGGGTGTGCAAAGAGGAGACATGCTGGAGAAGGGACCAAGCTGGAGAGGAAAATCAGGAGCAAAAGTGCTAGAAATGAATTGCACTAAATTATGCAGGTCTTATTAGCGCCTGATGAATAAATGAACAACGCTAATGTCACTGCAGGCGTACCAGAGATCCGGCCACTCCAGGATACTTGGTTAGACCAGCACACAATCAACTAAAGGCCAACATTCGACAAGGTCCCACCAACTGTACATCTAAGGGAAATCTTTACATCAGGTACAGTTATTTTTTAAATTATATTTTTATTGATTTCAGAGAGGAAAGGAGAGGGAGAGAGGGACAGAAACATCAATGATGAAAGAGAATCAGCTGCCTCCTGCACGCCCCACATTGGAGATCGAGCCTGCAACCCGGGCATGTGCCCTGACTGGGAATCAAACCATGACCTCCTGGTTCATGGGTCGATGCTCAACCACTGAAACACACCAGCTGGACAAGGGACCACTTTTTAAAAAAAGTTAATCAGCCCACCCACCTGCTATCAAGGCAACCCATCACGGGGGCCCCCCTCAGAGAGGTTCCTGACTTGAGGTAGTTAGCTATTTCCCTTCCTTCCTGCCTGGTACCGACCTGCCCCACTCACATGCCACCCGGGCCCCCCAGGCCAAGTGTGTTGCTCACAATGGAAAGCACAGTTTCAAATGGGGCCTGCAAGCCCACTCTCCTCTCCCCACCCCCCGCCCCTGCCCCGAGCTGTGACTAACAGCCAAAGAAGGGGGACGAGGCTCCCCCAGCCTGCAGGCTTCAGACAGGCAGGCTCTGGGGAAACAGGAGAAAGCCATTAGCTAACCACAGCCTTATCTTGATTCTCTAGGAGGCATGGGCTGGGGACGCCTAACGAACCCGCCTCAGTGTTGCCGTTTGCAGGCCTGGGCCGAGAACAAACAGTGAGCCGGGTCCGTGCTCGGTGCCTGTCTCCGGAGGGAAGGTGATTCGCTCCTCAGAGGAGGGAGGGGACACGTATAGCTGTGATCTCCCTTCTGTCCTTTAAAAATGGTGCCTTTCCCACGTCCCTTCGGGTCGAGGAGCTGGAAGTGGACGGGAGGGCCCGTGGGTGTGCGGGAGCTTGCTCAGATGCTGGCTTTCAAGTCCATTCACACAGAACATGCAGCCGCGAGGTCGCAGGGAGAGGGTTTCTGTGTAGCCTTTCTGAGTCACAGCTCCATTTCCCTGCGTTCCTCGCTTCACGGGAGTTGGAGATTTCAGATGAAATCATCGGGCCTCTGATTCCTGTGCTTCCCACCGGGATGGGGTCAAAGGGCAGGCAGGCAGGGCCCACTGACTTTTCAGCTCAGAAATCCCCACGTGGCCGCCAGCCCTAGTTTCCCGAAGGTGACTAGGTTTCTCAGCCGCATCCTCCAAACTGTCCGTTTGCGAGGGGCTTAGCTGTGTCAGTTAGCATTTGGGAGAATTTCTGGATGTGGAGCGATCGCCGAATGTCAAACCCCTATTGAGTCCCTTGGTGATGACTGGGGTTGGAGTGTTACCCTCGGGGGCGGCCAAGGGGACTGCCAAGTGTCCCTTGTGCAAAACTGCTCTTGAATTTCCAGAAAAAGGAAGAATGAAAGAAAAGAAAAGGAAGAGCCCTAATGGGTTTGGCTCAGTGGATAGAGCATCTGCCTGCGGACTGAAGGGTCCCAGGTTCGATTCCGGTCAAGGGCACGTACCTTGGTTGCGGGCACATCCCCAGTGGGCGGTGTGCAGGAGGCAGCTGATCGATGTTTCTCTCTCTTCGATGTTTCTAACTCTCTATCCCTCTTCCTTCCTCTCTAAAAACAAAACAAAACAAAAAAAAAACCAATAAAATATATTTAAAAAAAAAAAAGAAAGAAAGAAAGAAAAGAAAAGGAAGAAAGAAGAATGGAAGGCTTGAGTCCACACCCCAATTCAGGGAACTTGTGGTTTAGATCAGATTCAGCCTGGAATCTCATATAGCTTTATTTTCACAGAAGACTTTATTTGAATAAGTTCACAGAATTTATTCTTTTATTATTATTATTTTTTGGTGCTAATTTCCAACCAACGTGAATGGTCATATGGCGATTTGGCAATTTGGTTTTCATACACAGAAGTGTGAAAGCAAGCTGGCTGGCCTCCCTGAATCTCCGTCTCCCAGAATTCCAAGTGTCCTGTGGAATCACAGCCTAAGCAGAGTTCCTTTTTAAAAAAAAATTGATTTCAGAGAGGAAGGGAGAAGCAGAGAGAAATAGAAACATCGATGATGATAGCGAATCATTGATTGGCCACCTCCTACACGCCCCACACTGGGGACCAAGCCTGCAACCCGTCCAGGCATGTGCCCCGACCGGGAATCACATCGTGACCTCATGGTTTATAGGCTGAATCTCAATCTCTGAGCCACACCAGCTGGGCCCTAAGCAGAGTTACTTAAACAGGAAAGGCGGCTCGCTGTGAGAAGGATTTGCAAAGAATAGCCAGTTTCCCTGCCTCTTAACCACCAACACGCCAGGCCTCCTGTGAGAAGCTAGGCCCTGGAGAGTAGTGTAATATGCAGTTCATATTTCTGTGAAAATTCACTCCTCCAAAGCCTTACGATGCCCATTGTTTCATCCAGCAATGCCAATTTTTCTAAGACAATAATCAAAGACGGTTGTCAAACGTTACTTATAAGAATATTTACTGCACCGCCCAACCAGGAGGTCACAGCTCAATTCCTGGTCAGGTCACAGGTTTCGGGCTTGATCCCCAGTAGGGGGCATGCAGGAGGCAGCCAATCAATGATTCTCTCTCATCATTGTTGTTTCTATCCCTCTCTCCCTCTCCCTTCCTCTCTCTGAAATCAAACGAAAAATATATATTTAAAAAAGAATATTTATTGCAGCAACAATCATGTTATGTCCCTATCTGTGTTAGAGAATCACTGTCTTGCAGAGTTTCCTTTTTCTTTTATTTAATACCATGTACTTGCTAAGTCAACAAGTTCTTATTAAGTAAAATAATGTGCAATGTGGGTACATTCCTTTGAATCACTGTAGTGTACTAGGTCTGCTCAGTGGGCTGTAACAATACACCACAGTCTGGGTGGCATTAACAGCACTTATGTCTCACAGGTCTGGAGGTCGGGAAGTCCAAGGTCAAGGTGAGGGCCAGATAATTTCCATTCTGAGGCCTCTTGGCTAATAGGTGGCCACCACCTTGCTGTGTATTCATATCACCTCTTCTTTGTGTGTTTGTAGGGAGAGGGGAGAAGAGAGAAAAGGGAGAAGGAGAAATGTAGAGAGGGAGAGGGACACAGAGAGAGAATCTATAATAATAAAAGCATAGTATGCTAATTAGATAGGACAGCCGAAAGACCTTCCGGACATCCTTCCAGATGAAGCTGCGGTGTCAAGCACAGAGGCAGAGGTGGTTAGGGCAATCAAGCAGGCAGGCAAGTGGTTAGGGGAATTCAGGCAGGCAGGAGAGTGGTTAGGGGCAATCAGGCAGGCAGGTGAGTGGTTAGGGGCAATCAGGCAGGCAGGCGAGCGTTAGGAGCCAGCAGTCCTGGATTGTGAGAGGATGCAGGCCAAGCTGAGGGACATTCCCCTACTCCCCCCTTCCCCCTGGTGCATGAATTGAGAGAGAGAGAGAGAGAGAGAGAGAAAAAGCGCACCAAAAAGAGACAGAGAGAGGAAATTTTCTTTGGCTTTCCTTCTTATAAAGACACTAATGCTATCAGGCAGGGCCCCACCCTTATGACCTCATTGAACTTTCATTACCTCCTTAGATCCTCCTTCTCCACACTGGGGTTAGGGCTTCATCATTTGATTTGGGGGTGGGGGGGGGGTGGGCACAAACATTCAATCCATACTATATAGTTCCCTGGTGGGTGGAAGTTTTTCTTAAAGAGGTAGTCTTTGAATAAATAGTTCACTGAGCCTCAAATAAGATTGTTTAACGAAGCCAAAGAAACTTCCCACCAAAAGCTTGAAGCAAGTTCTCCTTGTTGCTTTTCACACACGCAGTGGGAGGGTCTGGGCTCTGCCCTTACATGACCCTGGGACAGGAAGCAAGGCCCATGACCTTTCTGAATCTTGATTCCTACATCTTTAAAAAAAAAAAAAAAGAGGAGATTAAACTAGATGTCTTCTCAAGTTTCTTTGAGCTCTAAATTTCACACATCTGGGATTGTTTCTTGTAGCTCAGTGTTCTCACACCTGTGATACAACTGTCAGAAATTTCATAATAAAATAACACATTTTACAAAATTTATAGGTATAAAAGTTGCATGGGCAGGTAATTTACGCATGCATGCTTATTTCCTCACAGGCTCATTTATACAAATTCTTCTGGGTTATTGTTATATTCCACAGAATCAACTAGTACATAGAATTCTTTTTAGTTCTGTCCTTGAAGTTGGAAGCCAATGGAATGAAATATAACTCAAGTTTAAAGGAGAAATTGGATCCATATTTGGAATTTCAGCAAAAACAGGAACCAGGAGGAGCATTCCAGGAAAATAATGTAATTCATTTTTATGAGTAGAATATTAGCAAACATATTTCAAAATCGGAGCCTTCTTAATACTTTCTATGTTTATATTTATTGCCTAGCAATTTCCTCCTTATAGGCCATAAAACAAAGACAGTTTTGTCCGATGAGATCCGAGGACCAATTATATAAACAAGTTGGTAAGGACATGAAAGGAAAAAAGGGAAAAATACCAATATCGGACTTTGTGTCAACAGGTCTGTAAAAATCTCAAAGGTTGGAGGCGATCGATTTTGGTTGGACGCTCCGGTTATTCTTCAGTCAGCTAGAGTTTAAAAAGAACAAACTGCTGATGGGTTTGTTGGAAGAGTTGAAACAGCCTCAGAAGGGGCCATAATTCAGTTGTGAGCAAAATCATCCCTTGAGTCGAGTTTAGAAAACGCTCCAAGAGTCTTAGAAAACAAAGTTTCTATTCCAGTGTTTAGTGTTTCAATATGTAATTACTTTAAAAGACACTCATTAAACAATTTCCACTGATAGAACCCACTGGGCATAGATGGCTCAACGCTCCAAGGCTTTCTGCGTGTGTCTTTACAGGTATATATATTTTTAATCCTCACTCAAGGAGCGAGGATATTTTTTCCATTGATTTTTAAAGAGTGGAAGGGAGGTGGGAGGGGAGGAGAGAGAGAGAGAGCGTGAGAGAAACATTGATGTGAGAGAGACACATGGATTGGTTGCCTCCCACACAAGCCCGGCAGGAGGCCGGGATCAAACCTGCAACCCAGGTACATGCCCTTGACCTGGAATCAAACCTGAGACCCTCCAGGGCACAAGCCAACGCTCTAACCACTGAGCAACACTGGCCAGGACTTCCATGCAGTAGTCTATGATGTTTTATAAATCTTTTTTCCCTCCTGCTCCTTACTGCATCCCCTGGTTGACTTGAATATAATCAAATTTCTGGTCTCAACACACTTCACGCTGGAGCCAGTGTAATTTCAAGCCACACGAGACTAGGTTGGATTGTAAGAGAGTCAGAGTCAGAATCAATGACAAAACAAACAAAAAACCCGCACTCTCGTCAATGGGGAAATACGTCAATTTTATGGATGGGAAAACATCACGAAACAATGCTCTCCTTGTTTCCCAAAGAAGTTTAACCTGGACAATTATCCAAAGAAGAAATTATCTGGAGACATGAGCCTGGATAGGTAACCGATTTGGAGAGGCCCGAGATGAAACAGAAAATCTGTAACTTAATTCTCTGATTATGCTGTCTCCATGGCTTCCATTTGACATATAACCACCAGAATCTCTTTTTTATTTCAGAGTCTATAAAACTCGCCATATATTTCATGATAACCGTATAATGTGGAGATTGGGAGAAAGATCCCAACACCACACACTTAAATGACTTCCCATCTCTCTTTATATTGTTCTGTTTTATTTTGACCCCTGATGTTTATTACTAGCTGATAGATTCTGGTTTGTTTGTTTTCTGGTTTTGACCATTTCAATGTGAATTTTGTGAAAGCAAGGTTCTTTTCTGCCTGGTTGACCTCTGTTCCCAAGGCCTGCTACTACTCCCTGGCATACAGTAGTTTCTCAGAGCAACTCTGATACAGGAATGAATGAATGAATGAATGAATGAATGAATGAGTTTTAGTTGCCTCATTTCACCTGGGGCAGCACTGCCTAACTCTGAGCTGTCTGGTGCACACAGTAGGGAAATCCAATTTTATTTTATTTTATTTTCTTAATATAGATATATATTTTATTGATTTCAGAGAGGAAGGGAGGGGGAGAAAGAAACATCAATGATGAGAGAGAATCATGGATCAGCTGCCTCCTATATGCCCCCTACTGGGGATCGAGCGCACAACCCAGGCATGTGCCCTTGACCGGAATCGAACCCGGGACCCTTCAGTCTGCAGGCCAACGCTCTATCCACTGAGCCACACCAGGTGGGGCAGGAAGTCCAATTTGAAATGGTTTACCCAAGAAATGCTCATTTTTTTCCCCTTCCCCCTTTACTTCATGTATTTTTCAATTGTAATTAATGAGTCAAGCAGAAGTTCTCATGGCTTCAACTTTTGACATCTCCTGCCCTTTTCCTTAATGTGAGGAGACTAAGCACATCTCCAGGAAATAGATTGGAGTCCTTGCTTCCAATAACTGACCCCCCCCAATCCCCGCTTCCTTTCCATGAAACGCTTGTTGGGATTTTGTGCTTTGTCTTTTCTCCGGTGCGTGTCTGTTTCTCGTGGTGGTCCTGTTTATGAGAGAGATCTTTTTAGCTCATGTTTATGTGTGTTGTTTTTCTTAGTCTTTCCTCCTCCTCTTTTTTTTTTTTTTTTTCTTTCTAAGAGAAGATAATCAGGTTCTCACGTTACCCCTAAGTGTTCTAGCGGATGGAAAAATGTTGCCACATGAGGTCATTGCTGTGTGGATGAACTTGTAGGCAGGGACATATCAGCGAGCATCTAAGGGAAATATTAGAGGGGCCATCAGGGCCGCTTCGAATTTCCTGATGGCATATATTCAAACAGGATAAGCTCTAGTTACTGGAGTCCTCGCTTCAACATAATGGAGAATTGGAGCTGCGTGGGGATTCTGATCTCTCTGAGGAGCCAGGTATACCTGAAAATATGAAAATAAAGTTTGCTATCTAGAGCTGGAAGATCACCGGAGCTAAGGAGGCAGGCCGTATCACTTAAGGCAAGAAAAGAGAGAGAGAGAGAGAGAGAGAGAGAGAGAGAGAGGAGAGTTTTCAGAGTTCAATTCAGGTTTGGAGCTTTGTACCCAACACGGACTTGAAATGCATCGCTTCGGATTTCTTCTTCCCGGTGATGTGTCAGATAAGACACGGAAACCCAGCCCTAATGGCTCTCACCCTTTCTATCCGTGGCCATAAAGTGACCATTCACAAATGGGAATGCTTTCCTGGCCTCAGACCCCGTGGCCTCTGGACCTGACCCAGCGAGTGGGACTCCCAGCTCTAACAACAGCCAACTCCTTGCCCAAGCCGGTTTGGCTCAGTGGATAGAGCGTCGGCCTGCAGACTGAAGGGTCCTGGGCTCGATTCCGGTCAAGGGCACATGTCCAGGTTGCAGGCTCGATGTCCAGTGGGGAGCGTGCAGGGGGCAGCCGATCAATGATTCTCTCGCATCATTGATGTTTCTCTCTCCCTTGCTCTCTGAAATCAATAAACATATATTAAAAAAAAAAAATTAAAAAGCAAACCATCAGCCAACTCGTGCAAAAAGTTTCCCACCATCTGTATGAGGGGGGTTGCATCAAAGACAGCTGCCTAGAACAGCTGTCTGATTCCACGACCATCTTGGGGGAGAGTGATTAATGAACTCACTTGGGCAGCGAGGAGCCCGGTTCGCTGATCCGTGGTCGCAGCACAGGTATTGATGTGAAACTAATGAGAAATGTGATGCTCAAATTTGAATGTTTATTCCAATTACCAACCAGCAGATCCAAAATTTTTTTTAAAGCTTAAGTCATTAACCTTTTGCTAGGAGCAGGCAACATCAAACTGTGGGTTTATAGCGTGCCTTAGAACTTGTGGGCTGAAGTGATGGGGTGGGGGGTGTTTTGACAAATGGTCCACCTCCCATGAACGTATGTCACTTTTTTTAAATGTCATCTTGTGTTTCTACCCAAGGAAGGAAGGAAAAAAGAAAGGGCCTCTCCTGTGCCTGTCACACGGGCAGCCACTTAGTACTAAACCCCTGGATGTGATGAAAAGTCCCTCCCAAACCAAACTGATACGACCTTACACTGAATATGGCTCAGTATAGTGTCCAACCAGGGTCTTGAGATTCTAGGTCTTCTTTACTTTGGTGAAAGGGCCCATGGGGCAAGGACTGACTAACAAAAGCATAAAATAAGAAATCCACTTAAAAGAATGGAGATATGCAAGCCAGAGAAGAGGAGACCAAGAAGGGGTTATAGATAGGATATTGCGGATCAACAATATGCATACATTGACTATTCACTGTCCATGCCTGGCCAGTGTGGCTCAGTGGTTGAGCACAACTCGTGGAGGAAGAGGTAACCGGTTGATTCCAGGTCAGGGGCATGCAGGAGGCAGCTGATGGATGTTTCTCTCTCATTGATGTTTCTATCTCCTTCCCTTCCTCCCTTTCTAGAAATCAATCCAAACATATTTAAAAAATTAAAAAATATATATTTACTGCCCATCCCTGTCTGGCATCCATTTCAGATACTGATAATCCAACAAAGACCCCTTTTATAGTAACCATGACAAGACCCGTGTCCCAGTCTTCACGGTGGAGAGATAGAAGGCGCTACCCACCAATGGGTATCCACAGAACCCGAGCGGATGGGATCAGGATCCTTGGCCTCTCTTCTCCCGGCACCCTCCCCCAGTTCTCTGCTCACCTGGAAGCTTGCAAGGGAGGCCAGGCCTTCCCTGAGCACCGGACCCCCTGACACCAATTCGCAGCTCCCTCCTCACCCCGTGTGCCCAGCATTCTCCTCTGCCTAATTCTTCTCCCCCGACATTGTTCTCTTTTCCATTTACACTCAACACTGAATATCTCATTCATTTCATGGTGATGAGACGTTTGTAGAACCCACAAAGTGATCCCCCGGGTAAGCCACTACCACCTGGTCCCGTCCGTAGTTATCACAGTATTATTGGCTATGCTGTACTTGACGTCCTGACGGTTTGCATTTTCACGTATTTGCCTGTTTACCTCCCTCCTCTCCTCCTTCAGAAATGAGTCCCCACAGGGGAATGACTGTCACTTTTGTTGACTGCTGTATCCCCAGCAACAAGATGGGTGCCTGACTCACAGTGGGTGCCTGGTAAATGGCTGAATCAATAAAAGAACGATTTAATTAAAATATTAGTAGGAGTGTCCTGGGGGACATAATTATCTTTCCTCTAGGAGGCCCTTTAGCACAGAATACCTCAAATGGTTAGGTTTGGAGGGTTGCCTAGCTGGCGTGGCTCAGTGGTTGAGCGTCAACCTATGAACCAGGAGGTCACGGGTTCGATTCCTGGTTAGGGCACATGCCCGGGGTTGCCGGCTCCATCCCCAGTGTGGGAGAGTACAGGAGGCAGACCGATCAAGGATTCTCTCTCATCATTGATGTTTCTATCTCTCTCTCCCTCTCCCCTTCTTCTCTGAAATCAATAAAAAATATATTAATTAATAAAAAAGATCTGGAGGGTTGATGATGGCAAATTATAAGAAAGATGTGCCAACGAG
The DNA here is from genome assembly GCA_025583905.1 of Ia io. Classification (NCBI taxonomy): domain Eukaryota; kingdom Metazoa; phylum Chordata; class Mammalia; order Chiroptera; family Vespertilionidae; genus Ia; species Ia io. The sequence continues at coordinate 24,925,601 of JAJQQW010000024.1, forward strand.
ACATGTCAAACACAGTAAGGAAGAGGCTGCTTTCTGGAGTCTTCTGAGAGTGAAGAGTCCTCGCATCCATCAGGTGGAAGAACAACAGGAGGGTTCATGAATCCTACAGAGAATAGACTTGACTACCTCTGAGGTGACAGACAAATTCCCTCGGAGGTTGCAAGTCACGGTTAAAGATTCATGCTGCTTCATTAAAGCCACCACGCAATGCCCACGGGCTTAGAGAAGGCTGCCAGAAGATCCAGGCCACTGTGTCTTTGGGGATAATGCTAAGAATAGTCTTATTGCCCTAGCTGCGTGGCTCAGTGATTGAGCGCTGACCTAGGAACCAGGAGGTCACGGTTCGATTCCCGGTCAGGGCACATGCCCGGGTTGTCGGCTCGATCCCTAGTGGGGGGCGTGCAGGAGGCAGCTGATGAATGATTCTCTCTCATCATCCATGTTTCTACATCTCTCTCCCTCTCTGAAATCAATAAAAATATATTTTAAAAAAAGAATCTCATTCAAGAGGTGGTAACGGCAGCAGGAAGTGAGGCTATGGTGTGCACAAGGAGTTAACCGCGCTCGGGAGCGCCTGACGCTAAGCCAGGATATGGCATTAAGCGGAGAGAAAATTGGGCCCAGTAATCTCTGCAGACTCTCAGAGGTGCTGAGCTGACATTTGGATATGCAGCACGTTGGCAAGTCGACGTTTCCGACTTTATCTGCAGATTCCACATTTGAAAAGTCGAGTTTCCCACTTCCGAAAAGACCGTGCCTGCAAACACCTTTGGCCGTATCTACTCAACAAAGGGAGAATTTTATAAGCCCAATTTTGTGGGGGAAAGGAACCTCGTTTCTGCTTAAAACCAACGCCTGGAATTTCAGAAGTGCCCAACTATCACAAAAACAATAAGCGATGAAATGATAGCGAGGTGGAAGGTATTACAGAGTTAGTGCTTTTGAACATAAAGTTAGAACATGGCTGAAGTGTGAGCTTTAAAATTAGTTGGGGCTATTTTATGTGGTCTGGCCATCATACCAAAGTACAATTCTTTTTTATTCTTCATCAGTCAGGTTGCTGAGACGGTCTCCCTACTGGGATTTCCAAATTTATTGAAAGGGGAATTTCACTTTTTAAAAAAATATATTTTATTGATTTTTTTACAGAGAGGAAGGGAGAGGGATAGAGAGTTAGAAACATCGATGAGAGAGAAACATCTATCAGCTGCCTCCTGCACACTCCCTACTGGGGATGTGCCCACAACCAAGGTACATGCCCTTGACCGGAATCGAACCTGGAACCTTTCAGTCCGCAGGCCGACGCTCTATCCACTGAGCCAAACCGGTTAGGGCGGGATTTTCACTTCTAACTAGTGTGCTGTGATAGCTCAAGAGAGGTAAGTCAGGGTGGGGTTGGAAAGGAGAGAATGAGTCTGAAAACTTGCAGGTAGATGTGATAATCATAACAGAATCAGTGAAACCAGATCTGTAAGTCCCTTTCCATTGATTCTCTCTGCGTATCATGTGAACATCTGTTTCCCAGAAAGCCTTCCCCATTCCTCAGCCCAAGTTTGTATCTCTTACAAGCTCCATTAGTATCATCACTTCTTCTTGTGACTCAACACAAGAAGAATGACCTGACCTCCGTCACCATCCTTCCTAGGGGTGTGGGTTCAGGGGGCTGGGCTGTGTGTGGGTGACATTTAATGATCTCCACAGCCTGGAATACAGCAGGATCTCAGTAACATCTGCTGAAGGTAGAATTATCCTTGAGTCTCCTTTTCATCTTTAAAAATAATTTAAAAAATATTTTTATTGATTTCTGAGAAGAAGGGGGAGGGAAAAAGAGAGAAACATCCATGATGAGAGATAATCATTGATTGGCTGCCCCCGGCACACCCCACACTGGTGATCGAGCCCTCAACCCGGGAAAGTGTCCTTGAATGGAATGGAACCCGGGACCCTTCCGTCCACAGGCCAGTGCTCTATCCACTGAGCCAAACTGGCTAGGGCGGGCAGGAAATTTTTTAAGTTACTGCACATTTCTACCTTTGTAGGTCGGGAATCTTATCCACACATGTTATTTTTGAATGTCATGCCTCTCCCCCCAATCCCCCCCCCCTGCCCAAGGAAGAGGACTAAAATGATTTTTATTTTCATTTCTGATGCCAAATATTTTTTTCCAATTACAGTTGACATACTGATATATAAGTTCTCGGTGTATAAACCAGTGATTGGACATTTTTATAGCTTACTAATTCACCAGTAAACATGACTTTTCTATTATGGACACACGAGAGGTCCAGTGCACGAATTTCGTGCACTGGTAGGGTCCCTAATGGCTGCCAGCCGGGTACTCCCTCCCTTCCCCAGGCTGGCCCCGCCCCCTGGTCGAACTCCCGGACACACTCCCGGGGGAAGGGGCAATTTGCATACTATGCTTTTATTACATAGGATTTCAGAAAATCCATGATCTTCATTACCGGCCCTTTGCGTGCTAATGATCCATCAGGGTAGGACTGAGCAAGGGTGTCCCTAACTTGAAGCTACACACGTAATGTTTTCCATAAAGCAAATACATACTTGGTGTTATTTTATGGGGCTTTACAAGTACTATCGGGGCTTCAAAGAGGCCTCTCAGACGCTTTAAAAGATGAAACATTAGCCTTGGGCCGATGGAGCAAATATCTTGCATTTCCCACTGCACAGGGACCGGCCACATGTGCCTTGAATGATTCGGAGAGACACGATGCGTTTGGAAGGGAAGTGCTCCCTGGGCACGGCCGGCACAAAGGCCAGTTTGTCTACTCGGAGGGCGGGCCCAGGGGGTTTCTGGTCCCAGAGATGAAATGATTGCGGTGAAATCAAACCACTGCTTTGCTCTCTCCCGGGCGATCTCCTTTCGCCTGGGAAAAAGCCGGGCCGTGGTCAAGCAGAGGTGGATCAAATGAAGCCGGCAAATGTGCACGCCGACCTCTGGGGGCCAAAAAAAAAAATGGGTCATGCGCTTTGAGCATTGTGAGATGTTCCTGTTGTCACCAGGATGATCTTTTCCTCCATAAGGGGAGTTCGTGGTGAGTTTGCTTCAGTTCCCCGAATGCGGGAGAAAGTCAGCTCAGGGGTGGGACTCGCCTTTCACCCGCCTGCAGCTTTTGAGGTTCAATACGTCAAAATCACAAATTCTCTTGTTGTTGTTGTTTTTATTAATCCTCAAACAAGGATATTTTTCCATTGATTTTTTAGAGAGAGTGGAAGAGAGGGGGACAGACAGAGAGAAACATCGATGTGAGAGAAACACATCTATCGGTTGCCTCCTGCAAGTACCCTGATTAGGGCCCAGGCCAGGGAGGAGCCTGCAACTGAGGTACGTGCCCTTGACCGAAATGGAACCCAGGACCCTTCCATCCAGGCCGATGCTCTACCCACTGAGCAAACCAGCAGGGGCACAAATTCCTTTTTGTTTAAATAGCCCGAGAGAAGTGGCTGTTTCTACAACACACTCGATTCACAGATTGATGAAACTATTATGTCACAGCTGCGATGAACGGATACTGACTTAGAAAGAAAAAAGACACAGGCCATCAAGAGCCTTTTTGACATACGACCTGTGACATCTTTGCTGCCAGGGACGTAGGACGCAGCCCATGTGACACACGACATACTCCAGAGAGATGCCGCTGCCCCGCTCGGCTGAGGAGGGCCCCCAGGTTGTACGGTTCTGCGGCAGAATTTTCGGGCCAGCTTGCCCAAACAAGTGATACTATTACAGCCGCCTTCCCTGGCAAAAGGAAGATCCTTAACATGGGCAAACATGAAGTTACTGTGGCCGTACATCGCAGCCCCAAGGAAATGTGTATTTGGAGCTGGTTATACACCAGAATAAACCCCCAGCGAACCGCCCGGTCCCCCCACTCCTCAGTCACATCTGGCCGATTCCAACTTGTGGCTGGAGCTGGAAACCGTGCGAAATCCTGTGGTTACAGTCATTTGCACCAGGAAACCGAGCCACCGTGTGGTATGCAAATAAAGACGTTCCCGTCGGGTTTATTTTCATTTCCAAGGCGGCCCTGGAGGTTTGCTAACACACAAGGACTCAAGTGGCATAGCTCTGGAGGTGAGCATTCTGAATGTTATTCTTTCCCCGAAAAATGCTCTTTTTTTAAATTTATAGAATTTAGTGCCTGGGAGATTTGTCTTTCCGAGAAAAAGCAGTGAGAAGACGAAAAGAGATTTCTCACTTCCTCCCAAAATGATTATTTCCAGTCCCAGGATGAGATTCAATAGAACATCGGCCTGTGGACTGAAGAGTCTCAAGTTCAATTCTGGTCAAGGACACATGCCTGGGTTGCAGGCTCGACCTCCAGTAGGGGGCGTGCAGAAGGCAGCCGATCAATGATTCTCGCATCATTGATGTTTGTTTCTATCTCTCTCTCCCTCTCCCTTCCTCTCTGAAAAAAAAAAAAAAATTAAAAAGAAGGGTGAGCCCTGGGCTGGTTTGGCTCAGGGGATAGAGCATCGGCCTGTGGACTGAAGGGTCCCGGGTTCGATTCCAGTCAAGGGCACATGTCTGGGTTGTGAGCTCGATCTCCAGTGAGGGGCGTGCAGGAGGCAGCCGATCCATGATTCTCTCTCATCATTGATGTTTCTATCTCTCTCTCCCTCTCCCTTCCTCTCACTGAAATCAATAAAAACATATTTAAAAAAGGAAAAAGAAAAAAAAAAAAAGAAAAAGAAGGAGGAGATTCAAACAAACGTACAAAACTTCAGAAACTCCTATCTTTCTTCCTCGACAGCACAGCTCCACACACTGGACTTCAGCGTGCCCGCCCCTCCTCTCCACTCAGGATGCTGTTGGAACTGTTGCCGAGTTCGGAGAGGCTGGCGGGAGGGAGAAAGCACGTGGCCAGCAGCCCCGATCGCCGCCTCCCCAACATCCGCTCTGTTGTCGGCCGCCGGGCAAAGGGGTGTCTTTGCAACAACAGTCCGTTCTCCAGCGGGGGCTTCTCTGTAAGCTACTTCTCAGGAACGGGGCCGGGTCGATAACCGGCTTCTTTCAGGCCTCTCTGAGCCCAGCGGGAAAAGCAATCACCGGAGTGCGGCTCCCTGCGCCTTCTGGAGCAGATCAATACCCCGACAGCGCGGAGCTTTGTTCCCGCCCCAGCTCTGAGATGTTCTGCTTGCTCTACATCATTGCTTAAAGGCCTGCGTCCCCCCTGCCCCGATGACAACACGGTGCCCGCCCGCATCCTCCCGAAGACCCTCCCTGTAATTGCATCGACAAGAAATAGCTCAGGCCCGGCGTCTGGGCCGGGAGGGGCTTTTTTTCTGTTTTGAACATCTCTATTAGTAACAGGCGTTGATGGGGCTTTAACATGGAGTCGGGGCTTTCATGAGAACCTACACTTATTTCCAGGGGTTTGCAGAACCCACGGCGATGATTTTACCTCTGGGGATCACACAGGGGCTGGGGAGGTGGGGTTATTGCAGGGGAGAGGGAGATATAAACGCCCAGGCACGAGAATATTAACTTAAACTTGATGCGGTTTGAAGCTGGTTCTATCTACCCCATACTGTCACAGCAATTGTCTTAGGAGGGCTCTGTATCTTATTTACTTTTTAAAGCCATGCCAGGTAAAATGAAATATTTATTTTACTGTTTTCAGCCAATGTTCCATTAAGTGATAAATAACACAAAGCCTCAGCAGATCCCATTTTCTCAATTTCTTTTTCTTTTTTTTTTCGTTGTTGCTGCTGCCTGCCAAGCAAAGTTATTGATATGATCTGAAGGTTTCTCATGCACATTTCGCCTCATACTTCTCATCTCCCTCCAAAAAAAAACAAATAACAACAACAACAACAACAAAACCAGCTAAAATAGATCTTAAAATATGTATTACATAATCGCATTAAAAATAAAAAAGTACAGCCCGCCCAGCGTGGCTCAGTGGTTGAGGATCGACCTATGAACTAGGAGGTCACGGTTCGATTCCCTGTCATGGCACGTGCCCGGGTTTCGGGCTGGGTCCCCAGTAGGGGGCGTGCAGGAGGCAGCCCATCCATGATTCTCTCTCATCACTGATTTTTCTCTCTCTTTCTCCCTCTCCCTTCCTCTCTGAAATCAATAAAAATATGTTTTTAAAAAAATAGAAAAGGATAAATGAAGACCCACTACTTGGCCTAACTGGCTTCAAGCTCATCCCTTCTACCTCTTCAAGCGCATGTCTCTGTCCAGGGTCCTGAACTCCATGATTCTCTTTTGTTGCTTCCTGCCTTCTGTGTACTGTTCCCCTCCTCTTCCCCTCAGACACACCTCTCTCTCTGCATCCACCCCGCTGCCCCTTCAAGGTTTGGTGTCAATCTCAGTCCCTCTAGGAACCTTTGAAAACAGTCTGACCCAGTGGTGGCAACAGAGTCAGCTTATAGGACATGAGGAGCCAAAAGCAGATGAACTTCCAAAGCTGGCCAACTATCTGTTTTCTAAAATGATAAATACAGATATTTATTGATTGATCAATCGAACCATGATTGTTCAAGGTCATCCTTGATTATCTTATCCTCTCCCTGGCACACTGGTATATTTCTAAGAATAATAGAGAGGGGTAAGTCTGTACTCCCCGACTTGTACCTTTCTTAAAGCTTGTCTTATAGAATACATAGGTCATTTTTGGCTAACTGCTGCATGGTGGTGAGTATCTAGGACTTGTTATAACATTCCCAAATAGATGATTTGTATATTTTTTTTTGGACCATCCACAGCCTCAATACTATACCTTATACATATGATTAGGCACAGAACAAATACTTATTAAAGTGTTGGCTGTTGAAAATCACCCTTTAATAGAAACCAAGTATGTCCTATGGACCATACACACACCATGACTACGAAAAAAAAAAAAAAAAAACACACACCAAAACCAAGTACCCAGAAACATAGCAGAGGGAAGTAATTCACAATGCCTCCAGTATTACAAGCTAATTAGATAAATTGTCACTTCTTATGGCAGGTACATCAAGCAAAGTTGCTTCAGCTCGTGGATCACTTTAATTTAATACTCAGCCCTCTTCAGGTTGAATGTTTAAGTACAGCTCCCGCATCCGTTGGGTTGCTAAGATATATAATTAAAAAGTCCAGCGGAAATATTCTGATGTTTTCAGCTGTTACACATATAGCCGAGCAGAGAAATCAGCTTGTCAGACACTTGACTGTCTTAAGGGGGGAAAATTGGTTTTACTTGCTGCAAACCTTCAGGATGACAACCACATAACAATGTAATGATGAGAGAGGAAGAGACACAGCACGAGACAGAGGGAATTATTTCTCCTGCGTTCAGGTAATTTGGTTGCGTCTGAATTAATATGCATTTTCAAGTCCACTGCGTTACTGCTATAGGAGCTACAAGCCAACACATACACGATTTTATGAAATTTATTTTAGAAGCATGTGCCCGAGATATGGACATCGACAAAGAAATCAAAGGGAGGACAAGAACTCATTATAAGGGACAGAACAGGTTGCTGATGACTGAAACCACAGTAGTGTGGAAAGTTGAAAGAAAGGAAAATTGAAATTCTATTTTTAATTATTAATGTAATATATTTTAAACAAAGAAAGGGCTCAGTCTCATCCTCCCGCCCTCCCTTCCTTCCCTCCTTCCTTCCAATTTCCTAATGTTTCCTCTCTCTCTCAATTTCTTTTCTGCATCTTCAAAATTAAAAATTATTTTCTATTAGTTTATATTTAATGTTAATTTGTATTAGTTTCAGGTGTCTCAATTGCTATAAGGGCTATCAAACTCCTCAACTGGGTCTCCTCTGTGACATGGTGTGTCAATGGACTGAGCGGCCTAGTCCTTTGCTGGTACCTTGTGAATATATGCAATGTGATGTGATCATTTTCTCTTTAACATCGCAGTGGTCCTTGGAACTGCCCACCCAGTAACCCACTCCACCTTGATGAGAATGCCCTGCATACACATTTTTAGTTTAAAAAGTGCTATGCCAAAGGAAAGAATTATTGAAATCACCATCTCCTCAAGGCCCTCAGAATTCTTTTTTTTTAAAATATATTTTATTGATTTTTTACAGAGAGGAAGGGAGAGGGTTACAGAGCTAGAAACATTGATGAGAGAGAATCATCGACCAGCTGCCTCCTGCACACCCCCTACCAGGGATGTGCCCACAGCCAATGTACATGCCCTTGACCGGAATCGAACCTGGGACCTTTCAGTCCGCAGACCGACGCTCTATCCATTGAGCCAAGCCGGTTTCGGCGGCCCTCAGAATTCTTGCCTGCTCTTTATTGTTATTATTATTCATTGAGTATCCACTATTTGCCAGGCACAGATTTTGAAAAAGCCATTAGATGGCTAAATACCTCTACTGGTTGACTATACTTCATTGTTTAGAATACCGTTTTCAGCGTGCTCTTAAGGTTTTCATTTTCATTTTTTCCCAAGTCTACCAGGTAAAATGTATTCATTCTCATGCTAATAATGGCACAAGTTTAACACCTAATATTTAGTCCTTGGCATTTTTTTTAAAGCCCATTAAACTCAAGCTGGCTTAAAAAACAAACTTTATCAATCCAAACTACCTAACTTCTGGAGAAAAGTTAATATAACAATAGAATTGTTCACTTAACTGGACACAACTCAGTGTTTGATATGAAATGACCATGGAGGTAAGACAAGCCGTCTCTTGAATACTGTTTTCTGGTTATTTTTCCTACTTCCTGGAGGTATACAAGAGCTAGACACATTCTTAACAAATTTCTGTTTTGAGAAAAAATTTAAGTTACAGAAATGTGTAAGAAATAGTGCAATGAATCTACAATGACTACTACCCAGAGTGAGGTCGCACTTCAGAGGGTAAAGGCACAGCTCCTCACAACAGTGTTCTCACTTGTGACACCGGTCATAAGTTGAGGAGTCCCCAGGCCATCCCCACTTCTCAACCATCCTCCAATTTGGGGGTTCCCATAAGCTGCCCAGTTTGCTAATCTATTAGACCAGTGGTCAGCAAACTCATTAGTCAACAGAGCCAAATATCAACAGTACAACGATTGAAATTTCTTTTGGGAGCCAAATTTTTTAAACTTAAACTTCTTCTATTGCCACTTCTTCAAAATACACTCACCCACGCTGTGGTATTTTGTGGAAGAGCCACACTCAAGGGGCCAAAGAGCCACATGCGGCTTGCGAGCTGCGGTTTGCTGACCACTGTACTAGACTAACAGAAGTCAAGTGAGTTCTATTCTTATGATTAGAGTTTCATTATAGCAAAAGGACACAAATCAGAAACAGCCAATGGGAAACCCCATAGGGCAATGTACAAGAGAGTCCCCAAAATGGAACTGCCATTGTCTTTGGGGATGTGTCACCCTCTGGCACATCAATTCGTGATAAATACACAGAATACTGTCAACCAGGAAGCTCACCAAAGCTTAATGCCCATAGTTGCGCGCGCGTGTGTGTGTGTGTGTTTTGGTTAATCCTCACCTGAGGACATTTTTCTATTTATTTTTAGAGCAACTGGAAGGGAGAGACAGAGACAGAGAGAAACATCAATGTGAGAGAAACACATCCATTGGTTGCCTTCTGCAGGCACCCCGACCAGGGCTGGGGATTGAGCCCACAATCCAGGTACATGCCCTGGACCGGGAATCGAACCCAAGACCCTTTAGTCCACAGGCCGACGCTCTACACACTGAGCCAAACTGGCTAGGGCGATGCCCATAGTTTACATTTGGCCGTCATTAGGTTGGCACCGTCCATTGAATCGTTGGCTCTATGACTCAATATTCACTTCCCCTCTCCTCCCCAGAGTTTGGGCAGATACCAAGTGGCGCAAAGCCTCAACTCTCTAATCACATGGTTGATTTTCCTGGCATGACCATTTTCCATCTCGCGTAATTTCATTAGCATAAACTATCTAGGGGTCCACCATGAGTCACCTCGTTAGCATAAACTATGGGATGAGGTTCAAGAGGCCCACCGTGAATAACAAAGACAGATCCTCCCGAAGACAGGAAATTCCACGTGTGTCAAGCCTATTTCCTACCCAGGGACAAAGGCCAGCCACATTCTTCATTATCCACAACGGCTGTTATTGTGCAAAATTATATCACACAAGACACAAGCTTTTAAGTGTTTCCACATGAATCTCTTATTAAAACAAGGATGTTCCCCTTAGAAAAACACACCGTCCACCATGCGATGACTCAGTTAAGGAAACCGAACACAGACATCACCGTATGATCTAATCTGGAGTCCAAATCCAATTTTCTGTACTTGCCTCACTTTTTTGTCTTCCCTTTCAATTTAGGTTCCAATCTCGAATCGCACATTTCACTTAGTTGCTATGTCTCAGTACTCTCTTTAAACAGAAATTGTTCCTTCGCGTCATCCTTTCTCTCGTGACACTGACAGTTGCGAAGAGGGTAGGCTCGGGTGTTTTATTTAAAACAGCCCCCGACGTGGGGTGGGCTAACTTGCTTCCTCAGGATCTGATTCTGGCCGTTGCATTTTCTGGCAGGAACACGGCGTCAGGTCTGTGGGGTTCTCAACTGAACCGTAGCCGGAAGCGTGTGGTAATGTGATTTAGGTTTTGTACCCACCCCCTTTTCTATTGTAAAGATCTCTTTGTTACCTTTGTAATGAATAAGAAATCTATGAGGCACTCCTTTGAGATTATGTGGATACACCGTTATTTTTATTTTTTATTTTTGTTAATCCTCATCCAAGGATATTTTTCCATTGATTTTTAGAGAGAGTGGAAGAGAGAGGGAAAGATGGAGAGAAACAACATTGTGAGAGAGAGACACATCCATTGGTTGCCTCCTGCGCGTGCCCTGACGAGGGCCAGGGCCAGGGAGGAGCCTATAACCAAAGTACCTGCCCTTGACCGGAATCGAACCTGGGACACTTTGGTCCACAGGCCAATGCTCTATCTGCTAAGCCAAACCAGCTAGGGCTGGATACACCATTCTTTAACAAAATTTCATACAATAGTTTCAGCGTCTAAGGATGATTCTTGCCTATATCACGTACGATGATGGTAGTTGCAAAGGGATGATTTCCAACTGTATTATTCCTCCTTTTATTTATTATCCTACCATTAAAAAAGGCATTCCTTTCCTCTCTGTCTTCCAGCGACCCAGTCCCAATGTGCCATCTGTGTCCCCTGGAAGCTTGATGGACACAAATACCAATGCAGGTGTCAGCTCAGCTAATGTGATGACATGATGTCACAAAGTAATTACGTAGCCCAGGCAGTTTTCAGACACAGGAGGCCATGCCTTCCAAGCCCGCGATCCTTTAAACGCGCTGTCCTATTTCCAAATGCCTGACGAATGGGAACGTGTAACGCAGGCAGCCAGATACACGCACAGGCCCAGGAGAGACTCCGACACGTTTCAATAAGAAAGTCTTTCAGGCAAGGCTTTCCGAGGTCCAGGTGACGGGGATGTTGAGTGATTTCCCAGAACTTCTGCATAACGACTTTCCTTTTCACTCCAGAAACAGGGACATGTCGGACTCGGCAGCTTTGACCACAGAGGGAAGACAATTTACTTGTGTTGGAGATTTTAAAAAGAAAAAGGAAGCGGGGAGTTTTAGGGGAGAAGGAATTAAGGAGGAGGCAGGACTTACAGGTAATACAAAAAGTCAATTATTCCAGACTTAGCAGAGAGGGGGTGCAGTCAGAGCTCCCCACTCCTCCTGTGAGCATCTGGAATGACATGACATGTAAACTGAGGCATAAAGGCTCACGGGGTAGGAACAGACAGCAAACAGCCACTGGGAATAACTGGAGACCACAGAAGACATGTCCCAGTGCTCTCTACACATGCAGACACACACCACACATGCACAGGCACAGAGCTACACACACACAGGCACACAGCTACACATGCATAGGCACACAGCTACAAATACACACACAGGTACACATGCACAGGCATACACACAGCTACACATGCACACAGCTCTGCACACATAGGCACACAGCTACACACACACAGGCACACACACACAGAGGCACACAGCTACACATGAACACACAGGTACACATGCACAGACACACACGCACAGGCACACAGCTATACACACATAGGCATACAACCACACACACACAGCTACACAGGCACACAGCTATACACACATAGGCATATAACCACACACACACAGCTACACAGGCACACAGCTATACACACACAGGCATACAACCACACACACAGTTACACACACAGCTACACACACACAGGCACACAGCTACACACGCACAGGCACACAGCTACACACACGCAGACAAACAACTACACACACACAGGCACACAGCTACACACACGCAGGCACTCAGCTACACACATGCAGGCACACAGCCACACACACAGACAGCCACCCAAGACCCTGGGGACACATAGCTGAGGCAGAGTTCAAAGGCCACAAGGGAGCCAGGGCAGCATCCGCTCCATCCATTGTGCTGTGACATGGCGGTGACAGCTGTGTGGTCAGGAGGGTGCTGGCCCTCACACTGACCAAGCTTTCCCCTTTACTTAAGCTGTGGTGATATTCATATAACGAGGGACACTCAACCTTTTTTCCTGGAGATGGATTTATAGTTCCCAGGTGATGGAAGGAATGAAGCCCTGGTACAAAAAAGTGTAACTCTAGCCCTAGCCTGTGTGGCTCAGTGGATAGAGCATTGGTCTGTGGACTGAAGGGTCCTGGGTTCGATTCCCATCAAGGGCACATGCCTGGGTTGCGGGCTCGATCCCCAGCGGGGGGCGTGCAGGAGGCAGCCGATCCATGATTCTCTCTCATCATTGGTGCTTCTCTCTCTCTCCCCCTCTCCCTTCCTCTCTGAAATCAATAAAAAAATATTTTTAAAAAACGTGTAACCCTACTGGAAATGGTCAGCCTTCCCTTTTCCAAAGACGCACCCCAGAAGTTGACGAGTCCAGGGAGCTCTGGGATAAGGGACAACTGTGTTTAACGCTAAACTGTCCCCAGGGCAGCGCCTCCTGGCGAACAATACACCTCAGCAAAGACCCTCTGGATGGAATGAGTCATGTCAGCTCTTGGCAGCCCAGCCTCCTGCGTCTTCTCATTGGCAGCCCAGGCTGTCAAACTTCCCGCGGGTGTCGGACAAGGTGAGCAATCGCGTAACCTGTTAATTTGCTCCAAATAATGACAAGCTATAATCTGATCAGGTGCAGCTGACTGTCTCCTCCGTGGGAAGTGGGCAGTGGCTCCTCCGGTGAAGACGGTGACACGTGAAGACAAGGGTGCAATTATTCTCTCCAGCGGTGGCTCCTGGGGAGCTAGAGACAGCCGGCCCACGGCGGTGTGAGCGACCCGTTTCCCACCCTTCCCATCCATGTGCGGTGACGGGCGCGTTGGTGTGCTTCAACCTGTCTCCAGGTGCCTTCTTTCCTTCTGGGACGACATCAGTCACAGATTCCTTCGGCTGCACTCAAGTGCATTTATCAATACGTTCGCCCCTCTCCACAGATATCCGGACAGGGGTTATTTCTGGGCGGGAGTGAGAAAGCTACTTGAACCTGCTAACGAATGAGAACGAAGACAGACACACCGGAGTGTGGGAGAACGGTTATATTTAGACTTTTTTGATAGAGCAGAAATTGGACCTTGGTGTCTGTCTAGTACACAAGCCAGTTTTCCTCTTAAATTCTGTAGACATACCATCCAGTCCTCCTTGATACCCAAACCTGAGTTCTGAGGAAAGACAGTTTGAGAATATTAAGAGAGTAAAATCATTTCAACCTTGGTAAATCTATTTGGACAATAGTTCATATACCCACTTGCTCAAATATCTACCCTAAGTCTGAGAATATTAAGAGAGTAAAATCATTTCAATCTGAGTAAATCTACTTGGACAATAGTTCATAAATCCACTTGCTCAAATATCTACCGTTGTCTAATCAATGACAACTTGGGGAATGTCATTGGAATCCTCCATGATAGTATATACCAAGACCAATAATTACAAAGAAGTTGTCATGAGATTTTTTTTTCTTCCAATAGATTCCTTTCCTGTGAAGTAACTTACACAATTATTCAAACTTAATTAAGGTCAGGGTTGGGATATAGTCTCTTAACGTAAGGCCAACCTTACTCAGCTGTTTTACGGTCTTAATCTTTTTCTCTTTTAATTTTTTTTTTAAAGAGGAAAGACAAAACTTTTGATCCAACAGGTAGGTACACACTGGTACAAGAGAATTAAAACCTGTAAGACAATTTTCCGACAATCCTCATTAAAACATTTTCAAACAAAATATTTTCTAAGCTTTAAATTTCATATCTCCGGTCCAGATAAATAAGAGTAAAGGTTGTGTGAGAACTGGTTGATCAACTTAGAGAAAGCTGGGTAGATGCTGGCCTGCAGGAGGCTATGAAGCAATCACGCCAATGTACAAAAATAAATATAGGAAGAGGAAGGATCTGCATAGCCCGGAGGAGTTGGTGTCACTGCTCAGAAACATTCTGGAGGCAATTATTAGAAGGGAAGCAATAATCATAAATGTCAAAGAAATGAGTTATGATGGGTGAATTTCATTTACTTGACAGATTATTTTTTTGGTTCCCTCTTATCTAGTTTTCTTCCTTTATACTGCACTAGAGGCCCAGTGCACGACCTTCATACACTGGGAGGTGGAGGGGTCCCTCAGCCCAGCCTGCGCCCTCTTGTGGGGAGCGGGCCTAAGCCAGCAGGTGCACATTCCCCGAGGGGTCCTTCGCGCTGCCATGGAGGCTGGAGGTGGGAGAGGCTCCTGCCACCACTGCTGCGCACACCAGCAGTGAGCCCAGCTTCTGGCTGAGCAGCGCTCCCCCTGTGGGAGCGCACTGACCACCCGGGGGCAGCTCCTACATTGAGCGTCTGCCCCCTGGTGGTCAGTGCGCATCACAGTGACCGGTCGTGTTGCCGTTCAGTCGATTTGCATATTAGCCTTTTATTATGTAGGATTCTATCTTTGCTCGCTACATCGAATTTGTCTTCTAACTCTGATCACATAGGTCCTCTGTGTTATATGGATAAATGTTCATACTCGTTTGCATAGAATACACACTCTCCATGGTTTGGCTTCTCACCATAACTCCAAGCCACTCCCAATCCCCACAATCACCTCTGTCATGCATCACTTGTTGCTATATTCCTGCTGTCCTTTGACATCAGCCTTGGGTCATCTTTCCTGCAAGGTTTCTCTGACTGTCACCTCCCCTTTCTCTACTACAAGGTAGAGTTGGTCACCCTCAACCCTTGTGCCCACGAGTGTCCACATACGTTTATTAAGAGTCAACACAGTAAGTCACATTGAGATCCAATTTTTAGCTTGCATTTCTGACGCCCCTCAATATACTATTAGCTCCCTAGAGCAGACACAGTGCTACCACCCTGCTGTTATCCCCAGATGACCTAGAGGCGAAAGGGAAATAAACATGGTTGTGTTAAGCCATTAAGATTCTGGAGTTATAAAATCATTACATAAATCAATTCTCCAAGTTGATCTATGGACTCAGTATATTCCCTATAAAAAAGATAGCCTCTATTTATAAAAATTGAAAAATCTTTCCTAAAATGTATATGTAAATGTGAGGGATCCAGAAGACAAAACGAGCTTTGGCAAAGAACAGAATTGGAGAACTTATAATTTCTAATTTACTACATATTGTGAAGATACAATAATCAACACAATATGTTTCTGAAATAAGTATATGACTAGAGATCGATGCAAGGGAATTTAAAATATGGACATTTATTCTTATGATTTTTGACAAAAATGTCCAGGAAGTTCAATGGGGAAGCATAGTGTTTTCAACAAATAATGTTTTAAAAAATATATTTTACTGATTTCAGAGAGGAAAGGAGATGGAGAGAGAAATAGACACATCAATGATGAGAGAGAATCATTGATCGGCTGCCTCTTGTATGCCCCACTCTGGGGATCAAGCCCGCAACCCGGGCATGTGCCCTGACCAGAAATGGAACCGTGACCTCCTACTTCATAGGTCGACGTTCAACCACTGAGCCACGCTGGTCGGGCTCAACAAAATAATTTTGAAATAACTGGGTACTTCCATGCAAATGGGATGAATGTAGGCCCATACCTCATGGCATACACAAAAGGAAACCCAAGATGAATCAAAGACCTAAACGTAAGTGCTAAAAATGACAGAAATTCTAGAAGAAAATACAGGAGAAAAAGCTTAGTGACTTACAGAGGAGGCTACTACACTAACTCTTTCTCCTCAGAACTCCAGTCCAGCCTCAGATGTGGGCTTTGTATGGGCCACAGCAATGGCTGCTGCTTTTAGGGAAGTGGACATTGACAGGAGAAGGCCGTGTTCATGTTCTCGCCTTCCCCTTTTCCTCTGAGCTAGCATCCTTGCCCAGAAGAATGAAACACCCAACCATTTATGAATGTGAGTATACTTTTCCAAAAATCTTTCATTCCCTCCATGAAAATTGGCATCAGGGGAAGGAATAAAAGCCAACTCATTATCGCTCAGGCCCTAAGTCTAATTCTATGAAAATCCTCCGTGATGCACGTAATCGGCATGAATAATTTCCTGGTTCTTCCACTGTGACCACGGGCTACAATGAGCAAAGCCGTCGTAAGATTTACAAGTGAGAGACATAAGAAACACATAACAATTAAAATTTAAAATATGTAACGCAACCTTCCGTCATCAACATACATTTCTGCTCATTGGATCTCAAACATGTATGGATTAAATGCATGTTGTAACTAAGAAATATAGGGAAATCTAATTAATATGTTTCTGAATGAAAATATTCATCACAATGAACTCTAGGTCATCCAGGTTAATGCATCCTAGAGAATTCTTCAACATTCTTAGTAATTGGGTCTCATTGTGAGCAAACATTCTAAACGCTATTCACCACAGTTGTTTGTAAAAAACATTTATATCCGCCATGGGAAGCATTTTTCATTGTTTTTCTCTGTTCAGATACATTTAAAATAACTTTCTGCACCCTTCAGGGTCTTAATCATGGGTGCTGATGGTGTTATTTTTACTGTCAGAGATGTGGATTTTGCCAAGGACCTAGCATGAGTGCTGGAACTAAACAGATGTGCAATGCAAAACATATGTAACTAACTAAAAACTCTTCAATAAAATTTTACTACACTCTGGGCTCTTTATGGATGTTTAGAGCATCTTCTATGTTCTAGTATTCCCAGCACCTGGGCCATAGTAGGCACTCAATAGATGTCAAAACACATTAATGGGCCACTTAATAATTTATAACATGAATCTACAGTTTTAACTTATTTATATAATTTAATTTTTATCATTTATAAAACAACTGCAATATCAGTGAAAGGACTTTTGAAAATGCCAATATGTACATATATATATATATATATATATATATATGTGTGTGTGTGTATATATATATATATATATATATATATGTGTGTGTGTGTGTGTGTATATATATATATATAAATCCTATATAATAAAAGGCTAATATGCAAATCGACCAAACAGCAGAACGACTGGTCGCTATGATGCGCACTGACCACCAAGGGGCAGACGCTCAACACAGGAGCTGCCCCCTGGTGGTCAGTGTGCTCCCACAGGGGGAGCACCGCTCACCCAGAAGCCGGGCTCACGGCTGGCGGGCGCAGCGGCGGTGGTGGGAGCCTCTCCCACCTCCATGGCAGTCGGACATCCTCCAAGGGCTCCCAGACTGTGAGAGGGCGCAGGCCGGGCTGAGGGACCCCCCCTCCTCCAAGTGCACGAATTTTGTACACTGGGCCTCTAGAATATACATATTTATACATACATCTACAATAATAAAAGCATAATATGCTAATTATACTGGACAGCGGAATGACCTTCTGGACATCATTCTGGACATCCTTCCGGTCAAAGCCGCTATGGCCAGGGCAGAGGCAGAGGCAGTTAGGCGTGATCAGGCCAGGCAGGCAAGTGGTTAGAGGTGATCAGGCAGGCAGGCAGAGGTGGTTAGGGGTGATCAGGCAGGCAGGCAAGTGGTTGGGGGTGATCAGGCAGGCAGGTGAGTGGTTAGGAGCCAGTGGTCCCAGATTGCGAGAGGGATGTCCAATTGCCGGTTTAGGCCTGATCCAGGGCTAAACCAGCAGTTGGACATCCCCTGAGGGGTCCCAGATTGCAAGATGGTGCAGGCCGGGCTGAGGGACCCTCCCCGCACTCCTCCCCCCATGCATGAAATTCGTGCACTGGGCTTCTAGTATATAATAAAACAGACATAAGCCAAGTTTATATAATTACGGGGGTACATGTTTTATGAGGGATTTCTAGATAATCCTCCTATGAAAGAGAACTAAAATGTTATTATCTGACTTTCCCTAATCATTCCAATAGGAGCAAAATTAGGTCTTTGATTCTGTATAGCAAGTAAGGCAAAGGTTTCTGACTGCCCAAAGGCGAGTCTTACGAAGGCTGGATGTTTCAATGGCACCATTGGGCAAGGTCAGGGCCCCAACACTGTTTCCCAGCAAAGACACACATACTTCCTACTCAGAAAATCCACAGGAGACTAACTGAAGAACCTTATCATCAAAGCAATAATGGCTCCCCCGAGAGAATTCGATGTCCAAATATTGTAACCCATGCATATTTTGGCTTTTTTTTTTTAACTTGCAAGAACACCAGGGCACGTAAGAAAGAAAGACTTTCCTCGGGAGCCGTGTCTGGGTGGAGACAGGCCCAGATGTCTTTATTAGGCTGAGGCTAAGCAGCCCCCCCTGGGGGTGACCCTGGCAGGGGTACCCCTCACAGGCGGATGCCTAATCCGTGAGCATCTCTGTGCTCATTAAGGTGCTCATTAGCAGTGGGTGACCTCCCAAGGTGGGACGTGGTACTGCGGTTCCTCCGACGCTTACTCCAGGGGTAAGTAGGCACGCCAGCCTCACACACACACACACACACACACACACACACACACACACACACTGAGAACAAGCCATTGTTCACACACATCCTGAGCACAAATCCACTGACCATCTCTCTTCCACACACAGGGGCCGTATCATGAGAACAATTAAAAGGGGTTTTCATAGATGTCATTAAAAAAATTTAATCGATTTTAGAAACAAAGGGAGAGGTAGAGACAGATAGAAACATTCAATGATGAGAGAATCATTGATTGGCTGCCTTCTACACGCCCCACACTGGGGATCACTGAGGCCACAACCCGGGCATGTGCCCTTGACTGGGATCGAACCTGGGACCTCTCAGTTTGCAGGCCGACGCTCTATCCACTGAGAACAACCATCTAGGGCTTGATGTCATTTTTATTAGCCTATTGCGGCTTTCCCTGAACCACTTCCCCAGGTAAAAATGCTGGATCCATGCACAGAAATGTTCAACTTGTGAATTTCATTTCTGTATTTATTGTAACAAGAAAAAGTTATAACGTTTTTTTCTTTTTATTCCTGCAGTTTCACTTGTGTGAAGCTCTTGCACATGACCATAGTGGTGGAATTTTTATTCTTTTTAAAAAAATATATTTTATTGATTTTTTTCAGAGGGGAAGGAAAGAGGGACAGAGAGTTAGAAACATCGATGAGAGAGAAACATCGATCAGCTGCCTCCTGCACACCCCCCACTGGGGATGTGCCCTCAAGCAAGGTACATGCCCTTGACCAGAATTGAACCTGGGACCCTTCAGTACGCAAGCCGATGCTCTATCCACTGAGCCAAACCAGTTAGGGCTATTCTTTTTTTTTTTTTTTTTTTAATGTGAGAATTGAGTATATGTACAAGGTGGGGCAAAAGGAGGTTCACAGTTGTTCGTATGGAAAACAATACAATAATTAATACATAATAATACCAGAATAAATTGGTTTTATATATCACAACTGTAAAACCATTTTTGCCCCCCTCTCTATATATACACACACACACACATATATATACACACACACACACACACACACACATATATATATATATATATATATATATATATATATACATGTATACACACACACACACACATACACACACTGAGTGGCCAGATTATTATGATCTCTGAATGCATAATAATCTGACCACTCAGTGTATATCCTATATAATAAAAGGATAATATGCAAATTGTCCCCTCGACCAGGAGTTCGACCAGCAGGCAGGCAGGCCAACTGCCCATGTCCCCTCCCCCTGGCCAGGCTGGCTGGACCCAACCCATGCACGAATTCATGCACCAGGCCTCTAATATATATATAGTGAGTGGCCAGATTATTATGCATTCAGATATCATAATAATCTGGCCACTCAGCATATATATATATATACACTAGAGGCCTGATGCACGAAATTTGTGCAAGGGGCTCGGCCCTGGCAGCTGTGGCGGCTTGCCTTGTCCAGAAAGTCGTCCTGAAGGATATCCGGAAGGATATCCAGAATATCATTTGGCTGTCTGGTCTAATTAGCATATTACACTTTTATTATTATAGATACTTTGCAATAGCCCTGAGTCTTTCTTTTATTTGAATCCTCACCCAAGGATACATTTTTATTGATTTTAGAGAGAAAGCAAGAGAGAGGGACAGAAACATTGATGTGAGAAACTTTGATTGGTTGCCTCCCATACAAGAATCGAACCTGCAACCTAGGCATGTGCCCTGACCGGGAATTGACCCCGCCACCTCTTGGTGCCTGGGACGATGCTCCAACCAACTGAGCCACCTGGCCAGGGTGCTTTCTGTCTTTCTTTTTCCTTCTTTCTTTCTTTTCTTACAATAGCCCTGAGTCTGCCCTTACGCGTGAGCATATCAATTTCTTACCCAAAAGCACAGGCTGCCCAAGGACACATCTACCGTTTTCATGCCGTTTCTCACTGAAGGAAACGATCGTGCTTTTCACGGAAGCGCACTGTGCGTGTTAGCACTTCAAAGGAGATGCACACTGGGAACTCAAGTTCGCTGTCTGATCTCTGCGTTGGTGGAACAAGCAGCGTCAGGGAACGTCCAAGGGTTAGACTTTCTTCCAAGCTATGACTCTATCCCCATTCCCCCCACCACAGTCATTTGGGAAATTAAAAAGAGAAAACTCATTTTTTTTAAAAAAAAATATTTTATTGATTTTTACAGAGAGGAAGGGAGAGGGATAGAGAGTTAGAAACATCAACGAGATGATGATGTATCAGCTGCCTCCTGCACACCCCCTACTGGGGATGTGCCCATAACCAAGGTACATGCCCTTGACTGGAATCGAACCTGGGACCCTTCAGTCTGCAGGCCGATGCTCTATCCACTGAGCCAAACAAGTTAGGGTGAGAAAACTCATTTTGAAGCCCCCTTTTTACAAAGAGAGAGAGAGAGAGAGAGAGAGAGAGAGAGAGAGAGAGAGAGAGAGAGAGACTCGATTATAGACCCAGTGACTACACATTCTCAGGGATTTTATGCCGCCTCCACAGCACAGCACTTTCTCTGACTCACTTGGGGGTAAAAGCAGAGCCCTGACCCTCACTTTGACTCACTTGCTTAATAGGAACTGGCTGAGGAACACTGCAAGTGTGGCAAAGCCACAGTGAATTCAGTCTGACACCATCTCTGGGCGCTAGCGAGGGTGAAAAGAGACTTATAAAGGTAGTGCTCTCATACCAGGAAGATGGCTTTTTTTTCCAAAGAAAATATATATAAAAGTTGTAACCTTCCATTAGGGAATTAATTGACCCGGAACCGAGAGAAGCGTTTAATATCTTAGTTCCCACCTCGCCGATCTTCTGTACACATTCTCTTTGCCATCATCCCTGGACCCTTTGCATCAAAAACAAATATTTAAAAAGACAGACACGCCCCACACACGCCACAAAGCAATGGACCAAGAGGAGAGGGCCTGGATCTTAACTGGCGGATGCTGCAACGTGTCCTCCCGCGGGTGGAGAGCTGCCCCCCGCACAGACGCATCACTCACATCCCAGGATGAGGCAGCGTGCTTCGGCCCAGCTCAGTGGGTTGGGGTTTGTCCTACGTCAACCAGGTTAGCTGCAGTCAGTCCCTAAATCGCAAAGGCTTGTCCAACTAAGAACTAAGGTCAAATCCTGGCCCAAGGTCTCTATGGTCATTCAGATGCTTTTTTTTTTTTTTTTTTTTTACTCCTCACTGGAGGATATTATTTTCCATTGATTTTTAGAGAAGGTGAGGGTGAAAAGGAGGGGGACAGACAGAGAGAGAGAAACATCGATGTGAGAGAGACACATCAATTGGTTGCTCCCTGCATGCACCCCAACCAAGGCCAGGGATCGAGCCTGCCACTGAGGTACATGCCCTTAACTAGAATCGAACCCCGGACCCTTCAGTCCGCAGGCCGATGCTCTATCCACTGAGCCAAAGTAGCTAGGGCAGATGCTCTACTCTTTTATGTTCTTTTTTTTTTTTTTAATTTTATTGATGTCAGAGAGGGAGAGAGAGAAACATCAATGATGAGAGAAAATCATTGATCGGCTGCCTCCTGCACGCCCCACACTAAGGATCGAGCCTGCAACCGGGGCATGTGCCTTGATGGAGAACTGAACCGTGGCCTCTTGGTTCATAGGTCGAGGCTCAACCACTGGGCAACACTGGCTTGGCTGGATGCTCTACTCTTAAGCGTCCCAGCTTGACTGAGCCCTACCACCCTAACAGTGGTCAGTTGTCACACCAGAGTGAAGAGCCCCCTGCAAGGTCTTCCCCTGGCCATGACAGGCATGACCCACGGGTGACACACATCCCTTTGCTCACAGTTCATTGGCCGGAACTTTGCACTTGACCCACCCACTCCCCTGGGGGGCCGAGGGTTTCCCTCCCACCATAGGCCTGGGAGGCAGAGACCTGCGGGTCCCCTTTGCACCTCCCTCCTTTACCATGTTGTGTCCCTTCCTTCTCAAAGGACTTCTTCGTCCTCAAGTTCACGGACATCGCTTCCCACCTGGACCTCGGAGCAGTGCTGGGGCCACGGTGGCTGCAGTGAACCAAATTCCGAGATGAAAGCAATTTAGCCAGAGCCTTCTGGTGCCTCGCTTCCTATCAGATAAGGGCTATTACGGATCAGCCGTGTCATCATAAAATCTACTATTAGGATACATTTTCTTCCCTTCATTATCCAGAGCCGGCGGTCTCCTTTAATTGCCCATTTCTGTAGAAAGTCAACGGGCAGCGATTCTTTTGGGGATGGTGATTATTTTGCTGTAATACATCTGCAAGGGTCTGCTACCATGGTTTACGAGCAGCAGAGAGGGAGATCTACCCATTTAGCAAAGAAGGAGAACATCACTCTGAAATGAAAACATCTCTTTTTCATTTCATTTTTGTGTAAGCCGATTGATATTATACACTGAGTGGCCAGATTGTTATGATCTCTGAACGCATAATAATCTGGCCACTCAGTGTGTGCATGCGTGCGTGCGTGCGTGCGTGCGTGCGTGTGTGTGTGTGTGTGTGTGTGTGTATTAGAGGCCTGGTGCATGAATTTGTGCATTGTGCATGGGTGGGGTCCGGCCAGCCTGGCCAGGGGGAGGGGACATGGGTGGTTGGCCAGCCAGCCTGCTGGTCGAACTCCTGGTCAAGGGGACAATTTGCATATTAGCCTTTTATTATATAGGATATACACTGAGTGGCCAGATTATTATGCGTTCAGAGATCATAATAATCTGGCCACTCAGTGTATGTATTTCGAAACACTTTTTCTGGACTCTCATCTTTTTGCATTTGGGGCTTGGCTGAATTCTCTCAATGTGGCTTTCTTCCTATTTATTTTTTTATGAGTAGAAAACCCAGCTCAAATCAATCAAAAATGTATCAGATGTAAGAAGAAGTCATATCACAAAGGAAAAAAAGGCTTATCTTTTTACTTCCTGCTACCACTCCCAATGTCCCAGCTCTCTTCCTTTCCCTCAGTCACATTATTTTATTAACGTAAAAAAAAAAAATTTAAGAGCCAACAAGAAATAATTCACACCGGTCATCTACCCTATTATTAGCAACTCTGGGACAAAGTCCTCACATAATATACTGAGGTTACTCCTATTCTATTTTTTTGATCCTCACCTGAGGATATTTTTTCCATTGATTTTTAGAGAGAATGGGAGCGAGCGGGGAAGACAGAGAGAAATATCTATTCAAGAGAAACACACATCGATTGGGTGCCTTCCGGAGCCTGCAGCCGAGGTACGTGCCCTTGATGGGGATTGAAGAACACAGGACCCTTCGGTGCACAGGCCGAACTCTATCCACTGAGCCGAACCGGCGAGGGCTTACTCCGTTATTCTAAACTCATCTTAGACATTTGGGCAAGAGGCTGTCTTCCCAACCTGCTCCGTTCAAAGCCAGCCTGCTTTTAGCCAGATTTGGGACAGATCACATACACGGGAGGGTGCTTAAAACTCTGTCAACGGGACAGGCCTGTGGAATTGTATGGCTACGAAGAACGGGGTGCTATCCAAGCGATCGGAAGAAAGGGGGGGGGGGTGCAAAATTCAGAGAGGCTTCTTTTCGGTGATGCTCCCGGGGGCCTTCGAGGGCCTGGCGACCGGTCCCTGGCTCCGCCTGTCCCCTCCTCGGGAGCCTGTCAAGCGCCAGCAGCTCCCGGGGCTGAGTCAAGTCATTCCACAGCGCTCACCATGGGAACGAGGGTGGGGGCGCCTCGCCTGGGGGACCCACACAGCTGTGATGTCACGGTGACAAAGACACGAATCACATGTGGCCAGGGCGGTGTCGGCTACACCTTGGCGTTTTTGTCTGGCGTCCCCTCCTCCGATGATTTTGTATCCTTGTGCGAATCGCCTCATTAGGGGGAGAGACTGAAAATTGGGGTCAGGGTATTTAAAGCTGACCTGCGCGCAGGCCAGACAAGGCCGGGACCCCGGCGGCTTTCACGGCGGAGCCCCGGACCACCCCTGAGGTGACACCAATTCAAGCCCGGCTTCAGAAAGGCTTTATTAATTATTGTCCTTGGGAGAGGGAGACGCGGCCTGAGAAAGCAAGTGTCACTCTCCACCAAGGAGTGGGCAGGCAAGAAAAGGAAGGGAGAGAGGGAGAGGGAGACGGAGAGAGAAAGAAACAGAAGATCAAAAGGAAGCTGTTTCTCTCCCCCCCCCTCCACACTCCCCCCTTTTTTGCTTTTCATGCCTCCGAACCTCAAAGGAGGTGGGGGAACAATCAGGCCGGGGTCTCCCGTGCTTTCTGGCAATTAGACTCAGCTGATGGGCTGAAAGGCATGAATGGCAGGGTTCAAGGCCCTTCTCCCGCGCCTCAGACAACAGGCTTTTCCGAGCAGCCGGGGCCGCAGACACCATCGAAATCATTTCAAATGGAGACTTAAAGGGAGGATTCATTAATTCACTCGCCGAAACAATGACGGGGGACATATAACGTCTCTATAAACACTCGGAGAAAGACTGTCATCTCAGACCCGCGTTTTCCCCGTCTTATGAATGCCGCGTGAGGGAGGCATCTTTTCTTTCTCCGGGGACTGAATTAGAAACCCTTTTGCTGAAAAGCCTCCACCCCAAATAACTGGATATTTCATTTTTTTTTTTTTTTTTTTTTTTTTTTTTTTTTTTTTTTTTTTTTTTTTTTTTTTTTTTTTTTTTTTTAATTTCTTTATTGATTAAGGTGTCACATATTTGTCCTCATCCCCCCATTCCCATCCCACACCCCTTCCCATGGATGCCCCAACCCCCTGTTGAACTTAACCATTGGTTAGGCTCATACGCATGCACACAAGTCCCTTGGTTGATCTCTCCTCCCTCCCCCCACCCTCCCCTATCTTCCCTCTGAGGCCTGATAGTCCGATCGATGCCTCCCTGTGGATATTTCATTTTTAACATTAGGCTGAAAGAAAGAAAGAAAGAAAACCTGAAAAAAAAATATATATAAAATTTCCACCCTTGAATCTACAAAACTCAGGTTGACTTCTGTCTTGAAAATAGCAGGGAGCTCCCTGGTTTCAGAATTCTTCCCTATCTCCTTTATAGTCCTCCATGTCTCCGTATCGATTTAATTTTTAATCAATTCATTGAGAAAAAAAAATTTTTTTTGGTAACTTTGTCCATGCTAGCTAATTAGAGGGGAGGCAATAATCTAGCATGGTGTGTACAGGGGGTGGTCACTGATTTTTTGTGTGTGTATTTGGGGCATTACCTCAATTTGAATTAAAAGGGAAAAAAATAAGCCTCTGAGCTCTTTGGTCTTAGGGGCAGCTGGACATTTAGAAGCCAAAAGAAAATCCAAGGATCGGGGCTCCATCGCGGGCAGCAAGAATGAATGAGGCTGAATTTCCAGGCTTCTACTTCCGGAGCCGAAGGGGATCAAGTGATTGCGATCAGTTTGGTCACTTTTACCCGGATGAGTGCTGATTTGCAAAAGTGAGGCCAGTTTTTATTTTATTTTATTTTATTTTTGTGTGTTTCTTTAAAATATATTCTTATTGATTTCACAGAGGAAGGGAGAGGGAGAGAGAGACAGAAACATCCATGATGAAAGAGAATCATGGACCGGCTGCCTCCTGCACGCCCCACACTGGGGATGGAGCCCACAACCCGGGCATGTGCCCTGACCGGGAATCGAACCGTGACCTCCTGGTTCATAGGTTGACGCTCAACCACTGAGCCACGCCGCCTGGGCACGGGGCCAGTTTTCAAAATCATCTGTGACCGGAGGTCAGCTCTGGACTCCCGTTTTGTTTTCTCCCTGGTGTCTTGCACCTGGAATACCTGTTAGGCTCGATTTGGAGATGGAGCTCGCTCTGGTACTGCACCTGAGAGCAGAAATCGCCCACGTGGAGAACATGTTTCTACGTGTGTGTGTGTGTGTGTGTGTGTGTGTGTGTGTGTGTGGCCATGGTGGGCTGCTCAGCATGGCCAGGGTTAACCACTGACACACTGTCGACCCCTTGCAAGCAGAGCTGAGCATTGCTGTGTGTAGGCCACGCATCAGGCACTGGAGGGCTGCTGGGGACCACTGATGACAAAGTGATAAAAAAAAAAAAAAGAAAGAAAAGAAATATGACTCCACCGGCGTGGCTCAGTGGTTGAGCATTGACCTATGAACCAGGAGGCCACGGTTCGATTCCCGGTCAGGGCACATGCCCGGGTTGCTTGCTTGATCCCCAGTGTGGGGCATGCAGGAGGCAGCCGATCAGTGATTCTCTCTCATCATCATCATCATCGATGTTTCTATCTCTCTCCCTCTCCCATCCTCTCTGAAATGAATAAAAATATAATTTAAAAAAAAAAGAATCATTACTTTCTTAAAAAAAAAAAAAAGCAGCAATCCTTCAATGTACTTTACATGTATCTCTGTTAATTTCTCCGAAATTCTTCTGTGATCTACACAGATTCTTCCTTTTGTTTGGTGCCAATTAAATGTGGAGCTAGCCTCAGGGCGGGCGCGCGGTCCCCTTTCCTGGGGAGCCCTCCCTGGGAGCCGGCGCTGGCGGGCAGGGGCGGAGCGGGCTGCTGTCTGGCCGTGTGACAGGCCCGTTTCTCCCCAGCATCTGAAATATTAATGCCCAGTGTCAGGTAGCACATGACCCACAGCAGCCCCGGCCCGGAGATTTGAATTAGCTTTCTCACTCCTCTCTCCTGAGAGGTTTTGTGGTTGTCGATGTTTTTTGCTCAAATGCACATATTTTGAAACCTGCCAGGTAGAATCAAGAATTTAATTTTTAAAAATGCCAAGCGGTGAATTCAAACCTGATTGTCTTTGCAGTAGAGAGGTCTAAATTCTTTATTCACTCCCAGTCATTTTGATGATCTGTTTTTTTTAAAATATTTTTTGTTTGTTTGTTTGTTGGTTATTCCTTGCCCAGGGATATTTTCCCATTGATTTTGAGGGAGAGTGGGAGAGAGAGGGAAAGACAGAGAGAAACATCGATGTGAAAGAAGGACATCGACTGGTTGCCTCCTGCACGAGCCCAGACCAGGGCCCCGGCCGGGGAGGAGCCTGCAACCAAGATACATGCCCTTGACCGGAATTGAACCCCTGAGTCTTTGGTCCACAGGCCAACGTTCTATCCACTGAGCCACACCGGCTAGGGCTCTCTCCAAAGCTTTTCTCTCCATTTTTATTCCAAAGAACAGCCACTCTTTTGTTTAGCACACCCTTCCCGTCCCCCCTCCCCTGGCCCCGACCCTGGGTTCCAGGTCCATGACCATTGTCTTTCTGCATCATGATAACTAATCCGCACTCCTTGTACAAGCTGGTCACTTAACACTCGAAACTCCGAAGCAGGTACCTACTCTGACAACGAATGGCCTTGACCTAATCCTCAAAGTGCATGATGCATCCCGGGCCCTTTCTTGTTCCTATGGAGACACCCCTTCGAAAGATAGCATCACTTCAATACCCATTTGCTGAGTTTCTCCCTGGGGGCCAACGGAGATGAATCTGTCACCCCCTGCTTATGAGGTCCTTGCAGAGCGGTAAGGGGTAAGATGTATACGCATTCGTGCAAGGTCAAGAGGAGGATGAGAATAGAGTAATATGCACTGAGAGCCTACTGAATGCCGGGCATTTCCCATTCATTGTGGGGTTGAGTCATCAGTGCAGGCTGGTTGAAATTTTATTTCATGTTCATTGTGTAATTTTTTTAATCCTCACCAGAGGACATGTTTCCATTGATTTTACACTGAGTGGCCAGATTATGATGATCTCTGAATGCATAATAATCTGGCCACCCAGTACATATATATATATTAGAGGCCCAGTGCATGAATTCGTGCATAGGTGGGGTCCAGCCAGCCTGGCCAGGGGGAGGGGACATGGGCGGTTGGCCGGCCTGCCTGCTGGTCAAACTCCTGGTCGAGGGGACAATTTGCATATTAGCCTTTCATTATATAGGATATATATATATACACTGAGTGGCCAGATTATTATGTGTTCAGAGATCATCATGATCTGGCCACTCAGTGTAATTTTTTCAGAGAGAGGGGAAGACAGAAACATCGATGTGAGAGAAAGCCATCAATTGGTTGCCTCCTGCACATGCCCTGACCAGGGCCTGGGCCAGGGAGGAGCCTGCAACCGAGGTCCATCGCCTTGATCGGAATAGAACCCAGGATCCTTCAGTCCGCAGGCCGACGCTCTACCCACTGAACCACACCGGCCAGGACTATCTGCATTTTGAACTTAACTGAATACAATCTGATTTCAAAGGCCAAGTTCCTCCCACTCCGGTACACCACCTGAGTGCCACTCATCAAAGCTGCATGGGGTGAAATACACAGATGATGTATTCTAGAACTGTACACTTGAAGCTATATAACTTTATTAACCAATGTCACCCCAATAAATTCAATTAAAATGGGGCCTGAATGTCCCAGGTGACAGCCCAGATGACTACAGAGCAGAGGTCTCCCTAACCACGGAGCTGCCCTGATCCCGCTTCTCCATTTCACGGTTCGAAGCATCCGAGTAAATGGCACCATCAGCTCCACACTCTCTACTCGCCAGGCAGCTACCAACAGGCCAGACGGCGGCTTCCGTTAAAACGAAATGCAATCCGTGGCCCAGTTGTTGTTTTTTAACCCAAAACCACCGCTCGGAGGTCACCGGGGCAGAGTTCAAGTTCTCCCAGCCCACATGTAGGCGAGAACCTACACTTTGCTCTCCAACGCACCCGGCCTCTTGACCCGGGAATGTCATTCAAACACCTGCGCTTCAGGATCGATGGGGATGTGAAAATCCTTCACACCGTCGTCAAGTCTAACAACTGATTTACGATCCAGAAGGAGGAAAGGGAAAACACGAAGGCTGATCCGGCTCCTGCGAAGAGCGTCAGCTCTCCGGAGAGACTCGGGAGAATTCCTGTCACGTGGGGACTGTGCCAGACCTTTTGTGAGAGGCAGTGTTTTTATGGCTGACATTCAGAAACCCCGCGAGCGCGGTGGGAGGTGTTGGCAGGGGCGGGGGGAGCGAACCGAACGTGCCCCAGAGCCATCCGGAATGTTCAACGGGGTGGGTGTCGGCTCCGCGGTGAACCCCAATTAAAAATAAAACCCTCGCTGGGCGAGCCCACCCCAGCCCGAGGACGAACAGGATTGGATTCAGTGTGATCGCACTAAACTCACTAGAGTTACACAGAGTGTGCGCCTCTTTTAGGGAGGCACAAAGGAGGCGCCTTCATTATCATCTGGCCAGAAGGATGGGGCCTAGTTAACACCTTTCTGGGTGGGCTGAAAGGAAGGACCCCCTCCCCCCACCTCCGCGTCCCATTCTAAAGGACTATACAACCCCGTCGTTGGTATTCAGATCACAGGAGAGGGCATGTAGCCCAAGCATTCGCCTTCGGGGTTTGATCTCCTTTTGATTTTGTTCCGATGTACAACTGTGTTTCTAAAATGAGATCGCTGGGCCCCATGCGGAGTGGACCAGGGCCTTCCCCACCCAAGTCCGAACATCTGACGTGAACATTTGTTGCTGAGGCCGGGCAGCGTGCTGTTCCCCAAGTGTTCTCGCAGGCGGCTTGCCTGGAGCCAGGTGGGGTGGCGTGTACCGTCCAGCTGCCCACTTCAGGCAACGGGAGTGGCTTTGGGGACAAAAAGCCGGGATTTGAGAAGTGTGTCTCTGAAGGGTGAGAGGAGATCAGCCAGTGAACTTGTATGCATATGTGCATAACCCGTGGACACAGACAATGGGGTGGTGAGGGCCTGGGTGGGAGGGGGTGGGAGCGGGCTTGGGGGGGGTTTAATGGGGGGAAAAGGAGGACCTATGTAATACCTTCAACAATAAAGATTTAAAAAATATTTAAAAAATCATAATAAAATAAAAGGCACAGATGGTCAAATGGGTGGGAGATTACTCTCTTTGGGCACAGGGAGAACTGTGCCATAGGTAATAATGATACCCAACCGTAGGTGCATTTTCTCCTTCCAATAGGTATAGAGGTAATGTGCATATGGAGGTACAGAAGCCTATCTATCTATATAATGAAGAAATATGCAAATTAGCCGGGACGCTGTAATGTCATAACCAAACAGCAGGAACCTGAGGCTGCATGGCGTCTGGCTGAGGTGAGGGACCTCAGGCCATGCCCCCATCCCAAGGGGCTTGATGGGGACCTCAGGCTGCACCGCACACCCTGGCGCCAGGCTGGGAGACCTCAGGCCATGCCCCCCCCCCCCCCCGCCGCCCAGCAGGACTAGATGGGGGACCTGAGACTGCGCCACTCACCCGGCGCCAGTCCAGGGGACCTGAGGCTGTGCCCCCCGCCTGGAGGGGCTTGACGGGGGTGGGCTGGCTGGGTCTGGGTCTCACATGTTTTTGAGGTGCATGTGGGTGGGTGGGGACTTGACTCTGTTTCCCGTGGAGTGCCCCAGACTCTGACAGGAGGAAGGTTTTCATATACATTTTACTAATTTTATTTCATCTCTGACACTTCTACTATAGAGAAAGGGCAAATAGCAATATTAAAATATTTCCTCTAATTAATTCCCTTTTAATGTGCATGAATTTCATGCACTGGGCCTCTCGTATAAAAATAAATAGCATTTTCCTGAAATCATGCCATGTGGCTCACAAAGCAAGGAGTGCAAGAGATGGTGATGAGCCCTAGCTGGTTTGGCTCAGTGGATAGAGCATCGCCTGCCGACTGAAGGGTCCCAGGTTCGATTCCAGTCAAGGACACATGCCTGGGTTGTGGGCTCGATCTCCAGTAGGGGGCGTGCAGGAGGCAGCCGATCCATGATTCTTTCTCATCATTGATGTTTCTATCTCTCTCTCCCTCTCCCTCTCCCTTCTTCTCTTAAATCAATAAAAATATACTGAAATGCATGCATATAAGCCTAATCAATGGACACAGACAACAGGGGGGTGGGGGCATAAATGGGAGGTGGGGGTTAATGGGGGAATAAGGACACATATGTAATACCTTTTCAATCAATAAGTAAAATAAATAAATAAATAAAATAAAATAAAAATATATATTTAATAAAAAGAATTAGTCTGTGGACTAATGAGTTTGCAGACCACTGGGCTAGGACTTCTCCACGTGGTCTCATTGTCTCTCTGATCTTTCACTTTCCAATCCTTACTATTAAAAAAAAGTTCTGGTGATGTCACAGAATGCCACAGATGTCACATGATGTCATAGATGTCATGTGATGTCATTAGGTCATGTGGCAATCCACAGGATAGTCATGAAGTGAGGACACTATTAGTTCCACTTTGCATGTGGGAAAGTGACCTTCCAAGCTTAAGTGATTCATTCCCAGCTAATGAGGATCAGAGGGAAGACTCAACCCCATTTTTTCCTGACTCTAAATTCAGTGGCATTCAATGGCGTAACTCTGCCATTTCTGGGAGTCAAATCCTGGTTACCAGG
Organism: Ia io; assembly: GCA_025583905.1. NCBI lineage: Eukaryota > Metazoa > Chordata > Mammalia > Chiroptera > Vespertilionidae > Ia > Ia io. The sequence goes on from JAJQQW010000024.1 coordinate 24,957,916, forward strand.
AGTCGGCTTGATTCCTCTCTCCGGTGGCTTCCTCTCAAGTGGCATTACGGTGGGGTGGTGACAGACCCAGAGTTCAGCTTGCATTTGCTTACGTGTTCTGCGTCCTATTTGGTGTGGTGTTTAACCTCCAAGGGAATTTTACAAGGACAAAAATAATGCAGGAGAGGGCTTAGAATATAGAATGCTGTCAGTAAACAGCGTAGTCCATGGCTTGGGAAGTTTACATGGATTCTTTATATGATAAGGTATTTGGCTCTTCATGTACCCACATAGGGTGTCCCGTTACTCCTCAGATCTTGATTCAATAAATGTTCAGTCCTGGCCGGTTTGGCTCAGTGGATAGACATCAGCCTGTGGACTGAAGGGTCCCAGTTTCGATTCCGGTCAAGGGCACGTACCTCGGTTGCAGGCTGGATGCCTGGTTCTGGTCGGGGCACATGTGGGAGGCAACCAATTGATGTGTCTCTCTCACATCGATGTTTCTCTATCTCTCACTCTCCCTTCCACTCTCTCTCTAAAGACATCAATGGAAAAATATCCTTAGGATAAACAAAAAAATAAAAATAAATAAATCTTCATGGAGCACCTTTTGGAGGTCAAGACCTAAAGTAGGGGCTCCATGATTGTTATTCTAATATAGCCCATCACTACATCATTCGGCTAGTTAGAAGGGAGAAGGTCTATGCAATGCCTCCTTTAAATACTATAAAATAACAGCATCTTTCTTTCTAGTCTCTCACTCTTGAGGCCCATGTAAGTCACCTGGATGAAACCCTGAGGCCAAGGAAGTAAGACCTAAGAGGTGGTCGCCAGAATATTACGAGCAGATGGAAAGTGAAAGATCAGAGAGACAATGAGACCACGTGGAGAAGTCCTAGCCCAGTGGTCTGCAAACTCATTAGTCCACAGAGCCAAATATCAGCAGGACAATGATTGAAATTTCTTTGGAGAGCCAAATTTTTTAAACTTAAACTTCTTCTAATGCCACTTCTCCAAAATAGACTCGCCCAGGCCGTGGTATTTTGTGGAGGAGCCACACTCAAGGGGCCAAAGAGCCGCAGGTGGCTCATGAGCCGCGGTTTGCTGACCACTGCCCTAGGGGGTCAGGAAGGAGGTCACGGGGTCCAAGTTCGCTGACTGCTCTGCCGCTGTGTCTGCTGGCTTTTAGAGATGTCACAGAGCATGCGCCCGTTCTCACACTTGAGAAGCTCCTGATGATCCGTATGAATATCTCATCATCACAAATTAATTTCCTCCAAGAATGACTATTGTACGGGCTAATACAAAAGTCCAGAAAACACTTACTTCATCGTGTTGACCAACATGTCCCCCTTTTGTTTTTAAGATACTTAATTCGAGAGATGTTTAATGAGCACCTACTACATGCTAAGCATTGGGGTAGCTGCTTGGGATGCAGGCGTGAGCATACAACGGCTCGGGTCTAATGCATCCAACACTCTAGTGGGGCGGGCTGACCGTCATCCAATACACACAGTGAGGAACATCTGGGGACGCCCAGGGACAAAACAAAACGAGTGACAGGAAAATGGCCCTGTGGGAACCAAGAGTGAGAGGGAGGGTTAGAGAAAGAAGAACAAACGTATAAAAGCCTGACGGTGGGAAAAAGAACATCATACTAGAATCCTGGCGGGGCAGCTCAGTTGGTTAGAGAATCAAGGTTGCAGGTTCGATCTGAAGCTGAGAGTCGGTGGGAGAGACGGGTGCATCTGTATTGAATGTCCCCACGTGTGCAAGGCCCCTCTCAGCCGTAGGCGGCACGTTACTTATTGCATTGCCGTTGCAGTAAGGAACTCATTCACAGTTCCATGCAGGTAGAAGAGAAACGGCACCCTTTTGACTTCCAACTGGTACCCCACTTTCCCTCAAGGGTCATAAGGACGCCTCTCCTTGGCTAGCATCACCCCATTGCAAGAGAGGCAGTCAGCAAATGTCTACCCCTGGCTTGCGGCAGCCTTATCTTCCTTTTCTTTGGATTCAGAAACTGTCACTTCTGGGTTTCCTTTGTGAGAAGCAGTTCCCATAACAACGTGGGGAGCCAGACCTCTGGGGGACCCCCTGCAGAGCTCTGGAATGTTCTCCGCCTCCAACACAGGGAGGAGGATGCCAGCAATCCCACAGGCTCCCTTGTTGACGGGCACTTGTGTGTGGAAATGGGCCAATCCCTGAACGCCAAGGGCAAACCCAGGCTTCTGGCAATTATGCAGCATCTCAAATGGCAAAGCTACATTTTTTTTTTTTTTTAATACATCAGCTGGTGACTAAAAGATGGAATTACTGTAAAATATTGTCACAGAATGAAAAATAGATGTGTGTCTCGGGTATTTAAAATACTGATATTAATCAATACTCTATACAGTTCAAATATATTGCATAAATATGTGTGGACAAAGCATTTCTGTACATAGTAAATATACACGGAGTGGCCAGATTATTATGATCTCTGAACGCATAATAATCTGGCCACTCAGTGTGTGTGTGTGTGTGTGTGTGTGTGTGTGTGTCTTTTTTTTTAGAGCAGGGGTCCTAAAACTTTTTAAACAGGGGGCCAGTTCCCTGTCCCTCAGACCGTTGGAGGGCCGGACCATAGTTTAAAAAACACTATGAACAAATTCCTATGCACACTGCACATATCTTATTTTGAAGTAAAAAAACAAAACGGCAAAAACACCCGCATGCGGCCCGCAGGCCATAGTTTGAGGACGCCTGTTTTAGAGGCCCGGTGCATGAATTCGTGCATGGGTGGGGTCCGGCCAGCCTGGCCAGGGGGAGGGGACATGGGCAGTTGGCCTGCCTGTCTGCTGGTCGAATTCCTGGTCGAGGGGACAATTTGCATCTTAGCCTTTTATTCTATAGGATATACACTGAGTGGCCAGATTATTATGCGTTCAGAGATCATAATAATCTGGCCACTCAGTGTATGTGTATTCGTTATCAAAGATCATCCATCTACGTTTTCTAAAGAATATTGTTTTAGGAAAAAAAGGAATGACAATAGAATTTAGGCTAATTAGCTTCTTTGTATCTGTATTGCTAGTGTAGACCCGAAAGCAAACACGTTTAGAATGAACTTACAATTCAGACAGGAAGCCACTGAATTACACGGTAACACGTAGAAATATCCAAGTTTTAAAAAATGCCCTTTGCAGTTGCTTTTAGTTTTTAAAGGATTTTTGTTGTGGCCCTAGCCAGTTTGGCTCAGTGGATAGAGCGTCGGCCTGTGGACCGAAGGGTCCTGGGTTCGATTCCGGTCAAGGGCATGTACCTCAGTTGCAGGATCCTCCCCGGCCGGGGCCCTGGTCAGGGCACATGCAGGAGGCAACCAATCAATTTGTTTCTCTCACATCGCTGTTTCTCTCTGTCTTTCCCTCTCTCTTCCACTCTCTCTAAAAATCAATGGAGAAATATCCTCAGGTGAGGATTAAAACAAGATAGTAACAATTTTCATTATGATTATTAATCTATTGTGATTAATGAATATATCATCTATAATTCATTCTTTAAATTTAGCTAGACCTTAAAGAATTGGTTGGGGCTCAGTACTCTCTCCATAATGTAAGGCTCAACAATAGATCACCTTCTCGTCACATTATTTTATATCTCTAGCCCTACAATAATAGCCCAAATGATTCCATTATATAGGCCTTTTTCATAATAATATTAAATTACCTTTACCTCTTCCATAAATTGTACAGAGTGATTTGTGCTATATCCATCTTCTTTTTTGGTGCTAGTTGAAATGAGAATTTTTAACCCCCGCTCTCCCAAATGTACCCATCCGCCATTTGAAAAAGTTAACAAAATAACAGGCAAAAAAAAAACACACACACACAAAAAAAGAGAGATGGTATTGGTAATTGACAGACACCCAAGATAGAACGAAAAGAATACTGCTAAGTAAAAGGGTCTTCATTTATTTTCCCCCCTTTTGTATATTTAAGTTGATTAGGTTTGTAACATCACAACATCCTATCATGAAATTGTTCATGCGGTGAAACTCGAAGAATCAGACTTCATCAGTCTACACTCTTTCCTGTAATGTGAGCTGGGGTGAAATCTAATTTAGTTTTATCCCATCTTTACTGGAGGACAAAAGTACGCTCAATAAAAGTATTAGAAGGTTTATGGCTTAATTCTTCTTAGTCTACTATGACACTGGCATTTGGAGGGACTAGAATATTTTGCATTTGGGGTTTGTATGAGTTTTCCTCCTGGTCAGCTTCCGGTTATGTGTTTCCATTCAGAATATGACATACGAGCCACTGTGTTCTCAGCACATCACATCTGGATGCAGACAATAGCCATCACCCAGTCAAGGTATTATCTGATTTCCCCGCTGTATAGTCATTATTCTTTCTCTCGCGAATAGAAAGTAATTTCAAAAATATTCAATAACCCCTTTCTTCATTAATATATCCCCTTAGATTGTGTTCAGCCTATTTTTCTCTCTGATTCATTTTTTTAAAGATTTTTTTTATTTTTTTAAAATATTTTATTGATTTTTTTACAGAGAGGAAAGGAGAGGGATAGAGAGTTAGAAACATCGATTAGAGAGAAACATCCATCAGCTGCCAAGGTACATGCCCTTGACTGGAATCGAACCTGGGACCCTTCAGTCCGCAAGCCGACGCTCTATCCACTGAGCCAAACCCGTTTCGGCTCTCTGTTTCATTTAAAGAGTCACTATTGCCCGGCCACCATGGCTCAGTGGTTGAGTGTCAACCTATGAACCAGGGGGTCATGGTTCGATTCCAGGACACGGCATATGCCCAGGTAGTAGGCTCGATCCCCAGTGCAGGTGACAGCCAATTGATGATTCTCTAATCACTGATGTTTCTATCTCTTTCTCCCTTTCACTTCCTCTCTGAAATCAATAAAAATATACTTAAAAAAAAATAAAGAGTCACTATTGCTTTACGTGGCACCCCCGTCTCCCAGCAGGTACCTTCATCTTCCTGGGCTTTGAAATGGCCATTTGTTGACCATGGACGTGACCTCAGTGATCAGATGGATTCTTGAAAAGTTGGTCATTTGTTCCCTAACAGGTTTTGGGCTATCTACTGTGTCCGGGTTGAAATAAGGATTCTCTGCATTGGGCATTTAAACGTTTAATACACTTGGGGCCAAGTCTTGTGTATGAAACTAGTTTTAGTTGACTTCTTTCTTTATACTCTTGTTCTTTGGTGTTTATTCTTATCCTAGAGGCCCGATACACGAAATTCGTGCATGGGTAGGGTCCCTAGGCCTGGCCGGCGATCAGGGCCATCTGTGGGGTGACTGGTGGGCAGTGGGATAGGAGCCCTGACCTCACTGGCACCCACCTTGGTTGGCGACCTGGCGCTGCCCGCTGGCCGGCCCCGTCCCCCAATCACTCCCTCTCCCACTGCGGGGGGAGGGAGGAGAGGGCAGATACTCAACACAGGAGCTTCCCCCCTGGTGGTCAGTGAGCGTCATAACGACTGGTTGTTCTGCCGGTTGTTCAGCTATTCGGTTGATTTGCATATTAGGCTTTTATTATATAGGATTTGTCATAAGGAAAGATAAAGCGTTTGAAACCACCTGTATCCCTTGGCAATTGAATCATTTCATCATTTCACTTTTAGCCTGGGGCACCAAAGCAGTTTTTTGGAATTGGGCAAAGAATTCATGAGGACTACTGAGCACAATTTGGAGCAATGTAGAAAGAGGCTTTCTCAAAAGTTCCTGAGACACATCTATGCTATTCCTATAATTCCAGTCCCATTCCATGAAGGGATTCATCAGAGACTCTTCTGCTTTAGGCCATGGGAGTCATGCATTTTTGTTAAATTTCTACCCTAGTCTTGCTTTTATATTCACCTCTTCTTAGGTGCTATCCTTGACTTGTGTTTTTTGTTTGTTTGTTTGTTTTTGTTTTGTTTTTTTTTAAATATCTGCAGTGAAGTTCCATCAGTCTGCTGCCTACGACTGTCAGCTGATTTCTCAACAGAAACTATGCAGGCCAGAAGAGAGTGGCGAGAAATATTCAAAGTGAAGAATAGCAAGGACCTACAATCAAGATTACTCTACCCAGCAAAATTCATTTAGAATTGAAGATCAGATAAAGAGCTTCACAGATAAGAAAAAGCTAAAGGAGTTCATCACCACCAAACCAGGATTACATGAAATGAAGGAAGAAGAATAAGAAGGAGAAGAAGAAGGAGAAGGAGGAGGAGAAAGAGAAGAAAAATATGAACAGTAAAATGGCAATAAATACATATCTATCAACAATTGAATCTAAAAATCAAAATAAACAAAATAAACTGATGAATAAAATAGAGCCAGAGGCATGGAAACATGGAACAGATGGATAAATCTCAGAAGGAAGGGGGATGGGGGAACAGGAAGAGATTAACTAAATACCTTATATGCATATATACATTACCTATGGATACAGACAATAGGGTGGTGAAGGGGAGGGCAGGGACCAAGGTAGAGGGGAGCACTGGGGGGAACATGGGGAACATCTGTAATACTCTCAACAATAAAGATTTAAAATAAGATTTAGAGTCAGAAAGATCTGGGTTTGAGGCCTGGTTGTAAGACTTTGGTCAAGATGTTTAATCCCTCAGATACTCAGCACCCACCCTCATCAGTGCCACAGACACTACTAGGTCACTTTAATTGTCGGTGGCTTAGGATGCTTTTTTTCCTTTTAAAAAATAATCTTTAAAAAAACATCTGATTTTTCTCTGAGGTCACCCGTACCTCAATATGGGCCTATCATTTCCAGTTCATCGCTGACCACAAAATCTCTCTCCCTTTCCCATCCCGCCTTCAAATACCACGTGCAAGCTGATGAGTTTCCAATTCTTTCTCCAGCCCTGAACTTCTCAGAATGGCAGCCTAAATCCAAACGTCTATGCAGCAATATGAACAATATCGACTCCACTTGACTGTCCAATAGTCATTTCAAATTGAACGTTTCCAATATTGAGCCGTTGATTTCCCTCAGGTGAAATCGTGATGGGCCATTCGCCTTCAGTGATCCTCCTCTCAATCAACAGCATTGACCTTTATCCAGGTGTTTTGAACCAATCATTTGGTGTCATTCTTGACTCCTTTTGTCCTTTACAGCCCCTATCCTGCCTATCAACAAATACACATCATGACTCCTTTGAAATATACCTACTGGTATAGCCTTGTCCACACCATCATCAGTTCCCACCTGACTTAAACCTTCGGATAGTCAGGACCTGCACTGTCTGGATTCTGTAACAGACTCGTCCAGCTCCACGGGAGTTCCTTCTACCCCTCACAACCCATTTCTTCTAAATGCCATACGTCTGTCTATCCCATGAGTTTTTTTAAAAAAAATATATATATTTTATTGATTTTTTTTACAAAGAGAAAGGGAGAGGGATAGAATCAATGAGAGAAACATCGATCAGCTGCCTCCTGCACACTCCCTACTGGGGATGTGCCCGCAACCAAGGTACACGCCCCTGACCGGAATCGAACCTGGGACCTTTGAGTCCACAGGCCGACATTCCATCCACTGAGCCAAACCGGTTAGGGCTGTCCCATGAGTTTTGATCCTCATGGTGTTCCTACTGTCTGCGGTTTTTATTTTCCATTTATGCGACTATCTACCTTTATCAATTTTGCAAACACAGAGTGCACACTGCCTCTTCCATAAAAGTTTTCCTGGTGCTCAAAGCAAAAATCAACATGTCAACATTGGAAATACCAGGATACGCTATTTTACATGCATTTTCCTTTACACATTCTTTCAAACGATCTATTCATCTTCCCTGTATGGAAAGTAAAACAGGTTCATGTGGAAAAGGGAAACAATTCAGAGGGATGGGTTTTAACGTACATATCTCCTTCTCTTCCTTCATCTCACACCCTAATTCCAAGAAAGAGCCATTTTAGCAATTTAAGACTGAACCATTGTCAACAGCTTAAGAAGGAACCACTGTTAATAATTTATCACATTGAAAATATTTTCTTTGTGTTGTCCTATGCCTTTTGAATTGGCTGGTGATAAGACTTACTTTATGAATGCTTAAGAAAAACCATTTTAGCTTATTATTGCCTTCTATCCTTGTTACAATGCAATCCTATATAATAAAAGGCTAATATGCAAATTGACCAAACAGCAGAACAACTGGTCGCTATGACATGCACTGACCACCAGGGGGCAGATGCTCAATATAGGAGCTGACCCCTGGTAGTCAGTGGGTTCCCACAGGAGGAGCGCTGCTCAGCCGGCTCATGGCTGGATAGCGCAGCGGTGGTGGCAGGAGCCTCTTCTGCCTCCGGGGATCGGGCCTAAGCTGGCAGGCAGACATCCCCTGAGGGGTCCCGGACTGTGAGAGGGTGCAGGCCAGGCTGAGGGACCCTCACCTCCCCACAGAGCACAAATGTCGTGCACCAGGCCTCTAGTGTTCACATAGTGGTCTTAATACTTTATGCATCAAAGCTGTGCAGTTACTCTGTAAAATGGGAATAAAAAGTTCATTTTTTTATGTGCTTAAAATATAGTTTTATTGATTTCAGAGAGGAAGGGAGAGGGAGAGAGAGGTAGAAACATCAATGATGAGAGAGAATCATTGATAAGCTGCCTCCTGCACACCCCACACTGGGGATCAAGCCCACAACCCGGGCATGTGCCCTGACAGGGAACCCAACCGTGACCTCTTGGTTCATAGGTCGATGCTCAACCACTGAGCCATGCCAGCCAGGCAGGAATAAAAAGTTTTGAAAAGCATCTTGTCAAGCAGTGTTTTAGCTCAAACGCAATCCCATGTGCCAGAATCCAGTCAGACTTCCAGCATGGATTTCAGTAAATGTATTTACATGCCCCGAACAACACCCCACATCAGGCCAATATGCTACACGGCTGATTTATAACATCCATACCCGACTGCCATTTTAAGAAACCATTTAATTTTAAAAATTACACATATAGAGTTTTTGTCCTTGACCTTCCTACAGATATTACTGAAAAATCAAGCTAAAGACTCTCCCAAATCCCATAAATTACCTCACTCCTCCAGCTTACCTCACCCTGCCTCTTCCCTGACAGCTGGATTAATTTACAGGAGTCCCATGGAGTCATCTCCAGCCATCCATTATCCCAGTACTGCAGTGGAGGCCCGGGTAGGCATTTGCCCACGAGTCCTTTTAATCGTCTCCTAATGATGAATTGGCCTTGAGTGATTCTGTGTTCTGTCCCTGCTCCTTTCCCGACTCCCTTTTCTCTTGTTGGCCATTGTTCCCTCCCTTGGGGACTTCATTGGAAGCCACAGCATCACAGCAGAAGCAAAGACATACTTCCCGACTCCCTCCACCACCTAGCGCCAGGCGTTCCTTCCGCACACAATTCCAACTTTATCAAGTGAGTCGACACCTCACTCTGTTCCTTGCTTCCGTTTCCTGTTTGCGTTGGTACTTGGGGGACTGACTCCATCGGATTTGGCTCCTGAGCCATAACCCGAAATGGAAACACAAGCCCCACGATTTCTTGTCCCAGTCGTGACCGTGGCTTGACCCTCCCCTTCCATTCCTCCCTCGACATTTCTCTCCCATGAGCCTTTGCCTCTCTTTCATAATAGAGCTGACATTTCAGACATGCTTTGGGCACAGCCTCATATATCACTCAGCATCCAGCCAGGACAACAAAGACCCCACTAGATACTGCAACAGACAGACTTCAATAGCGGCCACATGGGTGTTGGGGAGCTGGAGAAGACTAAAGAAAGCAAGCGATGACACAGAGATGCTAACTGCAAGGAGGAATTACCACCCATAGGAATAGATGGGACTGTCCCCACCTAGGAGCAAAGAAGGTCCAACAGACGTGGAACGCAGTCTTCTGAGAAGGGGACCCTCTGTATCTGGCACTGGTTCCCTGAAGTATGGCTGGTGGTGGGTGTGGAGGTAGGTGGGGTGTGGACGGGATGGTTCTGCTATGATGAAGGGTCACTGCTGGGCTGACCCTGACGAGCAGAGGAAGGAGGAAGGGCCTTCTTCGCTCTCCTGCCTCTCTGTCTCCCTCCAGTGTCCCAATATCACAACCGAACAGGAAGTCGGCTGACAAAGGACAAACGCACGGTCCTCTCCATCTTCACAGAGCAGATATAGGAAGGTGAATTTGACACAAAGAGAAAATATTCTGATAATTAACCACTCCAAGCTGCTTACGTTGGCTTCATCTCAAACTAACCACAGTCTTTTTTTTTTTTTTTTTTTTTTTTTTTTAATATATATTTATTAGAGGCCTGGTGCACAAAATTCATGCATGGGGTGAGTGTGTGTGTGTGTGTGTCCCTCAGTCCAACCTGCACCCTCTCCAAACGGGGATCCCTCTCACAATCCAGGGCTGCTGGTTCCCAACTGCTCACCTGCCTGCCTTCCTGATTGCCCCTAACCGCTTCTGCCTGCCAGCCTGATCACCCCCTAACCACTCTGCTGCCAGCCTGATCGACGCCTAACTGCTCCCCTGCCAGCCCAATTTCCCCTAACTGCTCTCCCCTGCTGGCCCGGTCACCCCTAACTTCCCTCCCTTGCCAGCCTGGTCACCCCTAACTGCCCTCCCCTGCTGGTCCAATTGCCCCTAACTGCCCTCCCCTGCAGGCCTGGTCCCCCGCAAGTGCCCTCCCCTGCAGGCCTGGTTGCCCAACTGCCCTCCCCTGCCAGCCTGATTGCCCACAACTGCCCTCTCCTGCCGGCCATCTTGTGGCAGCCATCTTGTGTCCACATGGGGGTGGCCATCTTGTGTGTTGGAGTGATGGTCAATTTGCATATTACCTCTTTATTATATAGGATTGATTTCAGAGAAGAAGGGTGTGAGAGAGACAGAAACATCAATGATGAGAAAGAACCTCTGACTGGCTGCTACCCACATGCCCCACACTAGGGATGGAGCCCACAACGCGGGCATGTGCCCCTGACCAGGAATCGAACCGCAACCTCCTGGTCCCACGTCGACGCTCAACCACCGAGCCACGGCTGGCCGGGCTACCCACAGTCTTTTAAACTCTTCACCCATCTGTTTCTCTGCCTGAAACATTCTTCTTTGTTTTCACCCAGTGAATTCATCCTCTGATGTGATTTTTTCCCCCCCTGTAAATTGTCTTTACTTCTGGGGATCCTTTAGCTCTTTAGACACCTGGTCATTATAACCCTGGGCAATACATTCTGTCTAGAGTTAGGAGGTATGTCTGTTTACAAGGGAGTTGGAACTCCTTGAGGATGGGGTGGGCATATCCAACTATCTATTCATAGAGTCTGGCTCAAAAGTAATGGTTCAATCTGTGCTCTAGTAGTGACTGGACTGCAAGTGAGAAATGGTGCATATCATTTCTTTCCAAGTTCACTGGCCAGAACCCAGCAGTATGACACAACCCAACTGCCAGGGAGGTTGTAAAAGATAGTCATCACAGGTCCCCTCGGAGGATGGAGGGGATAAAGGTTAGTGATCACCTAGACAGCCCCTCTCACACTGTCCGCCTTCAAGTATACCTCACCAGGCAAGTAACATCATGTAATGCAATACCACACACACTGGCATATGCTTGGACACACATCATTCTCAGCTCAACCCTAGTTATGGAAAGATGAAAAGCTGATCACATCAGAGCAACAATTTGATGTTGCTTTGATACATTTTCATAGAACTCACTTAACTAGGAAATAAGACAGCAACTAGACTATGCATCTATAGAAAGAGACTAAGCCATCTAGCTCTGCGAATATTGTCTCATAATTTTTTTTAACTTTTATTTTTTTTGTTAATCCTCACCCGAGGATATTTTTCCCTTGATTTTCAGAGAGAGTGGAAGAGAGAGGGAAAGACAGAGAGAAACACTGATGTGAGAGAAACACATTGATTGGTTGCCTCCTGCATGCTCCCCAACTACCTGGGCTGGGGAGGAGCCTACAACCAAGGTATGTGCCCTTGACTAGGATCGAACCCAGGACCCTTTGGTCCACAGGCTGATGCTCTAGCCACTGAGCTAAACCGGCTAGGGCAGATTTTAAATAAATGAAGCATCCTGTCATTTACATTTTCCTTCTATAGGTAGAGGGAAAGCTAATACAATGAAAAAGTATTATAATCAACTCAGATTTCATTATTGGGGGGGGGGGGGTCAGGGGCATTTTAACCAGTAGTCTATTTCACGTGTATTAATGATGTTTTCATAAATTCTCACCTCTCAAACCTTGGTACTACCCAAATGCCCAAAATATGAATAGGGATAAATAAATAGTGACACGCTCACACAGAGCTCACTCTAAGCCATGAGAATGAACGGTCCACAGCCTTATGCAATAATACATATAAATCTCATAGACATAATGCTGGTGCGGAAAGCCAGCCACCAAAGAACAGGTAACATAGGATTCTGCTGGCGTTCACAAATACACCAGAGCAGTGGTCAGCAAACCGCGGCTCGCGAGCCACATGCGGCTGTTTGGCCCCTTGAGTGTGGCTCTTCCACAAAATACCACGGCCTGGGCGAGTCTATTTTGAAGAAGTGGCATTAGAAGAAGTTTAAGTTGAAAAAATTTGGCTCTCCAAAGAAATTTCAATCATTGTACTGCTGATATTTGGCTCTGTGGACTGATGAGTTTGCCGACCACTGGACTAATGAGTTTGCCAGCCAGTGCATCAGCGTATTCTGTGCTTGCTGACCTCCAGACAGAGACTGACTTCGGCGAGCAGAAGGGTGGTTTCTAGCGTGCTTGAATCCCTCTGCTTCTTTTTAAAAATATATCTTTTTATTGATTTCAGAGAGGAAGGGAGAGGGAATGAGAGATAGAAACATCAATGATGAGAGAGAATCATTGATCGGCTGCCTCCTGCACGTAACCCGTGCACATGCCCTGCCTGGGAACCGAATCGAACCATGATCTCCTGGTTCGTAGGTCGATGCTCAACCCCTGAGCCACGCCGGCCGGGCTCCCTCTGCTTCTTGCTCTGGGCACGTTTCGTTTATGCACGATGCATGGATGTCCTCCTTCGAAGTGAAGCAAGAGAAAATCAGGAGTGAAAATAAGCTTCCTTTGCCCACGCTGCTCTCTCGCCCTCTGAGATAAGATGCTGTGTATCCCGCTCTACATGATGCAGAAAAACGAAGATCCAGTCTCAGATGCAGAATGAGGCTCATTGGGACGGCTCACTCGGAAGGCAGGATCCCACAGTGGGCGCTTTCCACAAGTGGAAACTCAAGTCCAAGACAACCACAATCCTCATGTCCAGCGGTCGGCAACTGGGGGTCCGTGGGCCACCGGTGGTCCGTGAGGGCCGAAAGGTGGGTGAGCGCTGCTCAGGATGGTAGTGACATGGCATCAGGATGCATAAGCGGGGATACACAGGGGCAGATGTCATTTCAGCGCCAGGGATAAACCGTGCTGTGACATTCAGCTATTTGACAAATTTAGTTTTTGGCGGGTCCAGTGCTGTCCTTGCATTCTTTAAACACACACACACACAAACACACACACACACAGAATCCTCACCTGAACATATGCACATATGCTTTTATTGACTTTAGAGAGAGGGGATGGGAGAAGGAGAGAGAGAGAAACATCGAATCCACGACCTGCGTACGTGCCCTGATTCGGAATCAAATCCGTGACCTTCAGGTGCACGGAATGGCTCTCCCACCACTGAGCCACCCGGCCAGGGCGCTGTCCTTCCATTCTAGGAGAAGCGCCTTGTCAGTGGCCCGAGGCTTTTCCAACGCACGGCTGCTTTGCTCTGAGGCTGCCCGTGTGGTTTGGTGCCCACGGAGCAGGAGGGCAGGCGGGCGGCCCTGCAGATCCGGCCTGGGTACCTCGCACAAGCGCTCGGAGAGCTTCCCTCTCTCTTGTGAACAAACACAGAGCAGTTCTTTTCAAATAAGCCAAGCCCTGGCCAGTCCTGCTCAGTGGGTAGAGCATCAGCCCTTGGACTGAAGGGCCCGGGTTTTATTCTGGTCTCCGGTGCAGGCTCGATCCCCAGCCAGGGTTGGGGTGCGTGTGGGAGGCAACCAATGGATGTGCCTCTCTCACATCGATGTTTCTCTCTCTCTGTGTCTCTCCCCCTCCCTTTCACTCTCTCTCCAAAAAGAAAAAACAAAGCCCAAATTTCTTTGGGGCTTGCCTACCCAATCTAAGGCCAGCACCCTCTCCCCTCCTGGGAAAAGGACTGGGCGTCTCCAGGGGTCTGTGCAAACCCCGGGTGGGCAGACAGACAGCCTGGCCGGGGAGACCGGGGCAGGAAGGGCCAAGCATTAGGAGGTAGGAGAGGTTGGCTCAAACAAGCCGCGTTGCCAAAGCCCTCGCCGCCCCTTCGCCAGCAGCAGCAGCAGCGAGGGAAACGACCCCAGCCCCTTGCAGAGCTGACCTGGGCCTCAGGCTCAGCTCCGCGCTCAACTTCCCATCCTCTCCCCGCGCTCTCCCCGCGCCCCTGTTACCGATGTTTCTCGACATCGCATTAACTCCCCTCCCAGTACAATAATCGACTCCAATCTGCTATTATCACGGAAATAGAAGAGGTAAAGTGCCTGTAATAGGATCCAAATCAAATCACTTTCACTTCAGCCGGCTTTTGCTGTGCAGCCAAGGGTCCCCCAGGGAGACTCAATACAGAGAAACACCTGCAGACACGGGCTGAGGCCCGGGGAGGAGATGGAACACGACAGCCCCGCGCGCCTGTACCCTCTGCTTAGTGACCAGGCGGGCACCTCGGGAGTAATGACCCCAGGCAGGCGCCCAGGGACTCGCCACGCAGAGGCAAAGCCGGCCTCTGACTCTCCCTCCCTCCCACCCCAGAACAACGCATCAGGGGACAATTCACAGCGCTGGGCTCCAGTCCCGCGTTCTTTCCTTGGGGGTGGCTCTGTCCCGGCCCTCTGCTTGTGCTCTGAGCGGCCCCCCTCCAGGTTAGAGAGGTGACGGAATGGAACACAGCTCCGGCCTGGCAGGGGGAGGGAGGTGCAGAAAGCCCCCATCTTTCCTTTGGGCACTTCTGCACAAATGTTACGCACTTGACATTCACCGTATGCTTCCCAGGTGGTCGCAGGCTCAGGTTTTTTGTTTTTTTTAAATACACACACACACACACACACACACACACACACACACACACACACACACTTATTTATTTCAAAGACGAAGGGAGAGGGAGATAGAAACATCAATGATGAGAGAGAATCATTCTTCGGCTGCCTCCTGCACGCCCCCTACTGATCGAGCCCGCAACCAGGGCATGTGCCCTTGACGGGAATCGAACTTGGGACCTTTCAGTCCACAGATCGACACTCTATCCACTTAGCCAAACCGGATAGGGCCAGGTTCAGGTTCTTTATAATGAAGCCCCTCTCTCTATATATATATGAGTCTATCAGGCGGCATCTATTTTGTCTGCATACCCCCCCCCACACACACACACACACACACGCACACGCACACAGCTAGTTAAAGAGCAGTGCTGTGTACATCCGGGATCCCACCACGCATGCTCCTCATCTGGGCTCAGCATCCGACACGCACTTGGCAGGAAGGTCTTAGGGTCGATGCCCACTTGCGTGCCGGAATTCATAGATTTCAGCCGCCCCTGACTAATGGATAGTTCTGGTAAGCTAGTTGTCGGATCAGCAAGGAGAGCAATTTCTTTATTTCATAGACTATTTAAAAAAATCATGCCAGTATTTCCCAAGCAAACGTCTTTCCAGGGGAGTGCCCTTCAGTGTTCTTGGGTAGTTTTGACCTTGACCTCTGTCTGAAAAGTAGGGAAAAGGGTCCGGTACTAATAAAACCAGAACCGGAATCAAAGACGCTGAGTTTGTATTCAAGTTTCAGCCTTGCCAGCCCTGTGTGGCATTGGACAATGATTTATATACATATATAAATTTTTTATTGGTTTCCAAGAGGTAGGGAGAGGGAGAGAGAGAAACATCAATGATGAGAGAGAATCATCGATCGGCTGCCTGCTGCACACCCCCTACTGGGGATCGAGCCTGCAACCCGGGCATGTGCCCTGACTGGGAATCGAACCCCGACCTCCTGGTTCATAGGTTGACGCTCAATCACTGAGCCATGTAGGATCCTGTGAGACTGTCACACCTCAAAGGGAAGGCAGGGGAGGGGGAAGAGATCAACCAATGAACTGATATGCGTATATGCATAACCCATGGACACAGACAATAGGGGGGGTGAAGGCCTGGGATAGGGGGCAGGGGTGGGTTGGGAGAAATCAGTGGGGGAAAAGGGGATATCTGTAATACTTTCAACAATAAAGATTTTAAAAATCCTATATAATAAAGAGGTAATATGCAAATTGACCCTCACACCCTTGCACAAGATGGCCACCCCCATGTGGTCAAAGATGGCCGTCCCAAGATGGCCTGCAGGGGAGGGCTGTTGGGGGCGACTAGGCCTACAGGGGAGGGCAGTTGGGGGGGACCAGGCCTGCAAGGGAGGGCAGTTGGGGGTAGCCAGGCCGGCAGGGGAGGGCAGTTGGGGGTGATCAGGACAGCAGGGAAGGGCAGTTGGGGGCAATTGGTCCAGCACGGGAGCAGTTAGGCATCAATCAGGCTGGCAGAGGAGTGGTTAGGGGGTAATCAGGCTGATAGGCAGAAGCGGTTAGGGGCAATCAGGCAGGCGAATGGTTGGGAGCATGCAGTCCCAGATTGTGAGAGGGATGTCCGACTGCCGGTTTAGGCCTGATCCCAGATTGGAGAGGGTGCAGGCTGGGCTGAGAGACAACCCCCAACCCCCCTCCCCGTGCACAAATTTCGTGCACCAGGCCTCTAGTAAATAAATGAAATAAAATGAAAAGCAAGTGAGAGCTGACACAATTGCAGAAGGTGAGTGCGGAAAGAGGGCCTCTGGACATCTCTCATTTCTATTAAGACACACTAGAGGCCCGACGCATGAAATTCGTGCAAGAGTAGGCCTTCCTTTCCCTGGCTGTCAGCACCGACTTCTCTCTGGCACCTGGGACCAGGGCTTCCCTCTGACCACCGGCAGGCACCCGGGACCCAGGCTTCTCTCGTAGCCCCAGCTTCATCTGGAAGGATGTCTGGTCTAATTAGCATATTATGCTTTTATTAGTATAGACTAGAGGCCCAGTGCACAAAATTCATGCATGGGTAGGGTTCCTAGGCCCAGCCAGTGATCAAGGCTGATCAGATTCCCTGCCTCCCTGCCTCCTTACCTCCTCCTTCCCTCACTCCCTTAGCGCCCTGCCACCGCCACTGGTCGCCTGCCATGTTCCATGCTGTCCCCTCGTGGTCAACGGACATCATAGCGAGAGATCAAACTCCTGGTGGAACTCCCGAGGGGACACTTTGCATATTAGCCTTTTATACATATAGATTATGTAGGAGAGCCCATTGGTGTCTGTTATGTATCCATATACATGCTTACATGCTCCACTAGATATTCCTGGAGTGATCTGATACATCAATGGCTATAAAATAACTACGATTTATTGAACACCTATAACTGGCGGGGATTCTACTAAGTGCCTGACACGATTCATCGCAATCAGTACTGGGTGTGTTAGTGTGTTGGGTAAGACACCATTGCCAGTCCATGGATCGCACACATTCCCCTTTCTAATTTGACTTTCAAAGAAAATAGTTACGTTTGAATGTAGAATTATCCCAACAAAAACTGCTTCCTTCATTCCAATAAACATGTAGATAATATCCAGACACCGATACTGTATTCGTCCTCTTTCCCACAGAAACACTGGCATTATTTTCATCATTTTGTAGGTCTAGAGAACAAAGCTATTAGATTTGAACTTGATCTTGGACCTTCCTTTTTTTCAGAAATGGAGGTATAACAATTCTCAGGGGTCAGCCCAGCAGTTTCATGTATAAAAAGTTTAAGGACTGAGCATAGGAGAGAGAGAGAGAAAAAATAAAATTCTCCCAAGCCCAATCTGAAAATTATAATTGTTATTTTCTTGGGTTTTTATCATCTTTTGGCTAAAAGCTTCATGTCTGGCTGAAAGAGACTGTTAGTTAAGGAGAGAGATTTTGTATTTTGTTCCATGGTAGCCATGTGGACCACTTCAAAGAAAACATCATTATATTCCCCCATAATAATGAGGTATACCTGTATGTGGTGATATTACAGAGAAAAAATTCCATATTGCGGATCTCTCAGGGATAAACAGGAACATTTCGCACACCCCAATACCCACTGTAGCACTCACACCATTCGAAAATGAGAGTGGCGACTGAGATTTTTTTGACTAATTAGGTTTCTCGGATAATAAGAGCTTTTTAATAAGGTACATATCATTTACAATATTGCTAATGAAATGTGAAAGCGAGTCAGGCCCTGGGAAGATAATGGCTAACTTGTTTTAATTGTTCGCGTTTTCTCGAGCTTGCAATGACACAGTCATTATTTCACAGTCACCACTTATCACGAAATCCAAGAGGATTAATGGTTTCACTTATACCGGCGAAAATGTTTAAGCTGTCCCGATTATCAGCGCAGTCGGAAAGAATAATGGTTATTTGTCATCGCGTTGAGCAGGAGAACGAATTGTCTCCGGGACACGGTGCCGTTAACCCTTTGAGGAAGCGGTAACAGAGTTGGCGGGCTGAGCCGGGAAACGGCCAAGATTTAGGATTGGGTGTTTGCTAGGAGTGTGGCTTTCTCTCACCCACAACCCCCTCAAAGGACTGTCTCCTCTCCTGGCAGAATTGGAAACAAACAGCTTAGCTGGCTACATCTTTTCTGGATATCTGAAATGAAAACGAGATGGTGACCGATCTAGTCTTGTGATGAATGAGCAAACCGCTACATTAGAATCAAGAGAAATGGTAATTCTGGAAAAGGGAAGAAAATAATTATTTGTAGATTTCTTGCTGCTTCCATTTTTGTTGTTGTTGTTGTTAAAGAAACAGAGAAAAATGTGCAAAACAGAAACCTCGTGGTTTCTCACTCCAGTCTTCATTATATTTTTATTCAAACACTATATGTTAATAAAGCCTGTGGCTACTTCAAAAATTCTCATCAGGCCTACCTTGCTTAGCCATAACAAATAATAATAAAGGGCCCTGGCTGGTGTGGCTCAGTGGATGGAGCGTCGGCCTGTGGACTGAAGGGTCCAGGGTTTGATTCTGGTCAGGGGCACATGCCCGGGTTTCAGTCTCGGTCCCCAGTGTGAGGGGGTGCAGGAGGCGGCTGATCGGTGATTCTCTCTCATCATTTATGTTTCCATCTCTCTTTCCCTCTCCCTTCCTCTCTGAAATCAATAAAATATATTTAAAAAAATAGTAATTAAGGAAACTAAATTTTTTAAAATATATATTATTTATTTTTTACAGAGAGGAAGGGCGAGGGATAGAGAGTTGGAAACATCGATCAGTTGCCTCCTGCACACTCCCTACTGGGGATGTGCCCACAACCAAGGTACATGCCCTTGACCGGAATCAAACCTGGGACCCTTGAGTCCACAGGCCGATGCTCTATCCACTGAGCCAGGCGTCCTCAAACTACGGCCCGCGGGCCACGTATACAGGTGTTTTTGCCGTTTTGTTTTTTTTACTTCAAAATAAGATATGTGCAGTGTGCATAGGAATTTGTTCATAGTTTTTTTTGAACTATAGTCCGGCCCTCCAACAGTCTGAGGGACAGTGAACTGGCCCCCTGTTTAAAAAGTTTGAGGACCCCTGCGACTGAGCCAAACTGGTTAGGGAGAAACTAAATTTTTAAAGGCAAGCACAGCATAGGGAATATAGTCAATGATATTTTGTATGGTATCAGAGGGGTGCTAGACATAGTGGAGGATCAGTTTGTAAGTTAAGTGAATGTCTAATCACTATGTTGTACATCTGAAACGAATATAATATTGAATATCAACTGCAATTAAAAACTTTCAAAATTTTTTATTAAATAATTAAAACTTCACGTGACCTGCAAAAACCTTTTTTAAAAATTATTTTTATTTTTATTGATTGTAGAGAGGAAGGGAAAAGGAGAGAGAGAGAGAGAAACATCAATGATGAGAGAGAATCACTGATCTGCTGCCTCCTGCAGGAGCCCTACTGGAGATCAAGTCTGTAACCCTGGCATGTGCCCTGACTGGGAATTGAACCAAGACCTCCTAGTTCATAGGTCAATGCTCAACCCCTGAGCCACACCGGCCAGATGCAAAAACCCATTTTTATGAACACTACAATGATGCTAGCTGAGGAGCAAGACTGAGAAAGGTCTGCGTTTAGGAATCAAGCCTTCGATGAATAAAAACGTAAGTGGACTCATATCCATCTGCTGTGTTACGTTCAACTCCTGGCTTCGGAGAACCGTGTGATGAGGGCTCCCACAGTCAAACAGAAGCCCAGCATCCAAAGAAACGCAGGGCCCCATTCAGAAAATCAATCCTGATTGGCCTGCAGTAACATTAACGGAAGCTCTCCTTGCTGGAGGCTGGCATGGGTTGGCGTGGCGTGAACTGCCTCTCCCACACGGGCCTGGCAGGCTGCCCACAGCAGGAAGTGGGCTGGCTGACAATGGGCCCCTCCCTGGCTCTCTCGGGTGGCCGAGGCCTTGGGGCAGCTGTAATTCACAAAAAATCCAGCCATTAAGCACATGTGCTTCTCAAGAGGGCATCCGGGGGCAGACCTGGGCGAGGCGGTGGGCAGGGAGCGGGCAGCAGCAAGAAAAATGAAGCCTATTTTAGGAGACACAGCTCGGAGGCTTATCTTGTCTCCTCTGGACCCAAAGAGAAAAGCACATGATGTTTAGAAGCCTTGAAAGGCAACCGACAGCCACACAGAGCCGAGTGTATGGAGATGGGAGGGATGGTTGCTGGGGACGTGTGAAGGTGAATTTGGAGGGTTGAGGGCTGGGGCAGGAGCAGCTCGACTCTCCTGAATGGCTGGCTGCATTATCCCTGTTTTTATTTTTCTCAATTACAGCCACTTCTGCCATGCCAGCTGGAGCCCAATATTCTGATTTCCCCCCAGTATTTACGATCCTGGAATCAGTGCTCCCTCTCCTCTGAGGGCCACGGTTTTAATGAACATATTCCTGGAAATAGATGAGGTCAATTTCGCTAAGAAGGTGCCAAATGTTTGTGAAATGGTAGTTCTTCCAAAAAAAAAAAAAAAAAAAAAGGCTTCTTAAAATGAGTGCGTTTTACATTTTCATCATTTGCTTAGACTTGGACCACAAGTTACCTGCACACACACACACACACACACACACACACACACAGTCTCCTACACACTCTCCTATCATTTAGTAATTGAACTTCACAAATTCTTATCGTGTCTCATTCCCCGGACAGCTAAGCAGGACATCACGTTAAGTGTCCTTAAACGTGACTGTGTTCTGAAGCGGGGCCATCTTTTTGCTGAAAATCACACTCGCTCTGGTTTGTGCAGCTGCGCTAATGGAAAACCGGTGACTGAAATTCCCTCCAATCACAGGCTCACCCGGTGATAGAAATGATTGTACCGGGGCACTAGGACGCCATCGAGTGCCCCGATTAAGGCGACAGGTCAGTTAATACCTTGGTGCCTTCAAAGAGAGAACATGCACTCCCTGTCTCACATAGCGGGTTGATAATAATCAGAACTATTCCAAAAAACCTATTTCCACCCACCTGGTAAAATCACCAGATAATACATCAAGAAAGAAAAAAAAACTTGCCCTGGCCCGGTGGCTCAGTTGGTTGGAGCACCATCACATACACCAAAAGGTTGCGGGTTTGATTCCCGGTCAGGGCACATACCTAGATTGCAGGTCTGATCCCTAGTTGGGGAGCATACGGGAGGCAACCAATCCATGTTTATCTCTCACATCCATGTTTCTCTCTTTTTCTCTCTCTCAAATCAATAAAAAACATATCATAGGGTGAGGATTAAAAAAAAAAAAAGCAACTCTAAAAGATTTGTAGAAGAAGTCATGAGCACTGAGAAGGTAGAGAATAAGATGAAAACACTGAGATGGGAATGTTGCGGGCATATCGACCCTAATTTGTTCAACTGCTAATATCCTGTAATTTTATCTGACGCTGATGGAGTACCGACTGTGTGGGTATGACTTCAACTCATCCAATCTATCTATCTATCTATCTATCTATCTATATATATATAAAAGCCTAATATACAAAGTGTCCCCTCGGGAGTTGGACCGACCGGGAGTTTGATCGCTCGCTATGATGTGCGCTGACCACCAGGGGGCAGTGCGGAACGAAGGGAGGCCCCGGCCAGCAGCCGGCAGCCCTGCTAGGGACCCTACCCGTGCACGAATTTCGTGCACTGGGCCTCTAGTCTGAGTAATAACCCTATAGGGTAAGAATAATGCTGACCAACATTTTACGGATACTGTGGCCAAGCACCTAGCAGTTAAGTAAGTTTCCCAGTGTGACCCAGCTAGGAACTGGTAAGACCAACAATTAAACTAAGACACTCTAAACCCAGGCCTACACATTCGTCCGAACAGCCTCATCAGCACCTCCGATGTGGTGAAGAGCCATGATGCACCATGCTTTCACACTCTGGAGCTGGGGAGACACCAGAAAGTTCAACTACAGGTGGTCCCTGGATCATACATTTTATTTATTTGCTTTTTCAGAGAAACAAATTACCCGATTGGTTTTTAGATACACAGGAGGCATGTTCTGAGGACAGGATTAATGAACAGATAGCGTGGGCTTGTGATGAGTAAGACAAATTCTTTCTCCTAAACTTACTGGTCACACGACCTTGGGGAAGGAGTTTTTCCTCCCTGTGCCCACTTTCTTCATCTGTAAAAACCAAAACGCTCACTTGTCAGAGTTGCTGTGACAAGGTGGGGGCTCCAAGCCAGTTCTCATGTATACACGCTGGTCGTTTTGTCATTGCTGTTGTTTTGCGATTGAGTTACTGGCTTCTGTGAACTCAGGACGATGTGCTCAGTGTAATTCAGAGCGCGTGCTATTCTCCATGTCTTTGTGTTGTGAACTTACAAAACATATGGCTATGTTTTCAGTGTTCAAAGCGGTCACGATGCCTTTAAGAAAGCATTTTTGAAATTGTTTTTAGTTTGTTTTAAATGTCTAAGGCAATCGTAAAGGAGCAGTAAGCCTTGAGGATTAACCGCAATATATTTGAGATACTGGTTTACTATTTTAAAAAATTTCATAGTGTGTTTTTACCAGAGAGTTTTTTTTTGTTTGCTTGTTTATTTTTTTACCCATCATAAAGCTCCTAAGAACTGTGTTAAGTCTGGGAGACAGAAACTAAAGCAAAGAGATGAAGCGGCAGGTTATTGCAAATTAAAATTCAGATATGTTTTATATATTTGGCTATCACTCAGTTCAGCCACAAAGTGGAGAAGATGGTTATTAAAATGCTAGAGGCCTGGTGCACAAATTTGTGCTCATTGAAAGGAAATTAATTACAAGAAATATTTTAGAGGCCATGGAGGGACTGCGAGAGGTTGGCTCCAGGGCGTGTCTGGCCCATCTCGCCCAATCCCGATCAGCCGGACCCCAGCAGCAAGCTAACCTACTAGTCAGAGTGTCTGCCCCTGATGGTCAGTGTACGTCATAGTGACTGGTTGAGCGGTTGAATGAACGGTCAGACACTTAGCATATTAGGCTTTTATATCTATAGATACCAACCCAATTCAAATCCCATGATTACGTACCTTTTGAAATTTAATGGTGATAACTTTGGTGCTTAGTTACAAGGCCCTTCTCCACCATGTGCTTGACGGGTGCAGAAACTATAGCTCTTACCTAACCTTCCTCATGAGTTTTGTTGAAATGAACACCAACACATTATTCCTTGTGTGCGCCCAACGCAGACCTACAGCTGGTGCCATGCCCCGCTAGCACTGTCTCCGGGGAAAACTTCAAATGACAGATCAGCAAAGACAAAAAGAGTTGAGCCTGATCTTCAGTCCCCTGACCCGGGGAAGGAATGAGGTCACACACGTATTTCCTTCTGAGACAGAGTGAGAAAAAAATCGCTTCGGTTTTCTCCTGTTTGTTAGTACTAAAATGATTGCATTGTCCCTGGTTTAGCTCAAACTATTAGATTAATTCTACCCTGAGATGAACAGATGAAATAGCATCTCCACCACTCATCCATTTCCCCGGGTGACCCAGCAAGTTACCTACTCAGAATTATAAACCTCCGCAAACCGAGTAAGTGATGTCTTCCAATCACTAGTGTTGATTGCAAATCAATCACTGAAATTCAGTTCCCAAATGGGATCTTTCTCATAGAGGCTAGATTATCCAATTAATTTTTAAAAGGTATGTTAGGAGTTGGTATATATTTTACCATGATTTAACTGGTTATTTTTGAACACTATGCTTTAGGGCAGAGGGGCTTAATCTCTTTAAAAAATGAAATTAAGAACATAATGAATGCTAGTGCAAAAATAACCCAAAAGCCATCCAAGCATGGCCGGCATGGCTCAGTTGGTTGAGCATTGACTTGGGTCACGGTTCGATTCCTGGTCAAGGGCACATGCCAGGATTGTGGGCTCGATCCCCAGTATGGGGCATGCAGGAGGCGGCTGATCAATGATTCTCTCTCATCATTGATGTTTCTATCTCTCTCCATCTCCCTTCCTCTCTGAAGTCAATAAAAATATATTAAAAAGGAAAAAAAATAAAAGCAATCCAAATTATGCTTCTTAGAGAATCCATGTGACACAGTAGTAAAATAATATGATTTATTTAGACAGATCTGGGTTCAAAATCTAATGCCAAGTGCTCTAGGGCCAACGAATGAATCTCTCAGATCTCCAGTTTCTTGTGTATTATGGTGACCATTACTGCTCGCTTGGGCTTTGCCATTGGAGGTGAAGTGAAATAATTTGCAAAACATGTCCGGTTCCCCGTTTGGATAAATTAGATAAATTTAGATAAATTCTACCCTACGGTGAACAGAGGAACACACGCAGAATTAGCATCCCCACCAATCATCCGAGGGCCATTTTTGCAGACACCTGTCCAATCACTGAATCACAAGCAAGAAAGATAAAAGAAAAGGTTTAAACAATGATGAACTTCGACTGCTATCCAGAGAGAAATGAAAGATTCTAACACCCTTTGCTTTCCCATGGAGTTTTTACTACCAAACATTATCTTATTTATTTCTTATTTTTAAAAATATATTTTATTGATTTTTTCACAGAGAGGAAGGGAGAGGGATAGAGAGCCAGAAACATCGATGAGAGAGAAATATCGATCAGCCGCCTCCTGCACACCCCCCACTGGGGATGTGCCCGCAACCAAGGTACATGCCCTTGACCGGAATTGAACCCGGGACCCTTGAGTCCGCAGGCCGACGCTCTATCCACTGAGCCAAACCAGTCAGGGCTATTTCTTATTTTTTTAATTTATTATTTTAGAGATGGTAACAATACCCTGGCGTCTGTCATGAAGGAAAGGAGTGAGCAAGCCAAAGGCAGGTTCCTAGCCGCCCCTCCCTGTGTCCCCCATCTGTCTCCCCACAACAAGGCAAAAGTTGGGACCATCACGACCTCGCATCCCAGGCAGCTCATTACCAGACTGTGTACTTAATTGTGGATCGGCAGGTCAGCACCCTGGCATTGAGCAGGGTGTGGAACCTGCTCAGCATCTTCCCACAAGTTCCAAAGTCCAGTTTACAGCCACAAGCATGGGCATGTGACATCATGAATCGTGCCTTTTCCTCTATCCACTGACCCCACTTCCTCTCTACCCTATAAACATAAACAATAATAAACTCAAAGGAAGCACACACGTACTTCTGATGAGGTTCCCCCCATGGAATACTACCACCGCGGAGGCAATCTGATGCCACAGACCGAGCTGTCACCTAACTATTTTTTTTAAAATATTTTTATTGATTTCAGAGAGGAAGGGAGTGGGGGAGAGAGAGAGAAACATCAACGATGAGAGAGAATCATGGATCGGCTGCCTCCTGCACGCCCCCTACTGGGGATCGAGCCCGCAACCTGGGCATGTGCCCCAACCTGGAATTGAACTGTGACCTCCTGGTTCATAGGTAGAGGCTCAACTATTGAGCCACGCTGGTCGGGCTGTCGCCTGACTATTATTCACAGTGTAGCTCTGGCCACGCGCGCTGGTGCGTGGCTGCCGCGGGCATCTAGCCTATTCCCGTTGATTTCGTTGTTCCGTAAAGGGCTCAGGGAGGCAGGGTCTGGCATGCACCGAGGCCCTCGCTCGGGTGCAATTCAATTTCGTCAGCCGTCAGCCACCCACACGGCGCAAATGGCACACGAGGAGGGAACCTGGTCCAACCGCCTACTGCTGTAATTGGCTCGGCTGAGCCAGCCAGTGCCATCAGCCCTATAAACAGTTGCATTTACAACCATAAAATTGAGCAGCATGGAAATTAAAAGCTGTTGGGATTTTCCTCTGGTGTGCGTTTATCTTTGAAGAAATGCGTGCGCTCTCTAAACACATTTTTTTTTCATCTCTCCGGGTAAACGGGCATCAGAGGCACCTGTGATCAGATCTGAAATAAGTGAAATGAGGGTGGGGACCCGGGGCATGGGTTCCGTGTTAATTGAACGGCAGGGCATCCCGTTTCTGAACAGCCAGCTCGGGTTATATCTGGCACCTGGAAGTTATGTGGGGGGACACTGTAAATAATATACTCATTGACATCCAGAAGGACGCAGCTTAAACGACTATTAGGCTGAAAGTTCAATCTGTGCTTTCTTCATAGTATTTCTCCTTGGTGACTTGTGGGATGGACAACTGGCCCCCGCCATAGCGTTGGGGTGATTAGCGGGACCCTGCCAAGCAAGCAGAAAGCGTTCTGTCGATGGGGACCGTTTTACTCACCACTCCCACCCCCATCGCCATTAAAATGAGGCTCGGAGTGTGTCTTCTGGGCATCCCCCACGTCAACAATATGGCTCTGGTGTCTTTGGTGACCAGGCCACGTAACCAAAGATGGAGAGAGCGAAAGAGCAGAGGTCAGAGGTTATGACAGTCCTCATTAGGAGATGCTCCCGTGCACTATCGGTGAATTAATCGATATTTCTGTCGGAAGATGGTCAGGCTTGGTCAAAACAGCTTTAATCGGGCAGAGGCTATGCACCGAGAGGGAGCTTTTGTGGGTGGTCACGGTAGCGGTTGTCATAGGTCATGTGGTTTTCACAAGGCAGGCTGTGACAACTGAGATGACATGTGTTGACATGTCAGGCCTCCCTAGAGTAAGCAGCCTGGAGAATCTGACTGGTCCAGAGCTCCTCAGATCCCAAAGTGGGCTTGTGGTTGGATCCACATGTAAGTAGAGAAAGATTACTCATTCGAGGTTTGCCCGGGTTGCTTTAATGTCATGTCAGTCTTGAAGGAAGGGAACAGACCCTATGGGTTTTCCACGCCATGCCAGGAACTTTCTGCCTAGAACACAAAGGCCATTTTTGCAGACTCCTGTTCAATCATGGAATCACGAGCAAAGAAGATAAAAGAAAAGGTTTAAATAATTATAAACTTCACTGCTATCCAGAGAGGGGAATGAAAGAGCCTAACACACTTTGCTTTTCCTGAAATTTTTAATACCAAACGTTATCTTATTTATTTACTTATAATTTTTAATTGATTGTTTTAGAAAGAGGAAGAGAGGAAGAGAGAGAGAGAGAGAGAGAGAGAGAGAGAGAGAGAGAGAGAGAGAGAGAGAGAGAGAGAGAGACATCGATCGGTTGTTCCCCGCACGCAGGGACGAAGTTCCAACCCACTAAGCAACAACAGCCAGGGTCCAAACATTATCTTAAATCACATTTCTATGAAGAGTGTGCCCATATATTCAAAGGGTCAGCATCATAGAATCTCTCACTTATAATTGCATAAATCTCTATTGACTAAAACAAAATATAATTAGAAGATGATCATAAACACTTTAAAAAACATAAATGACTTATAAGATCCACGTGTCATATTAAGATTGATTTTCAAATCCTGACTTTGTAAACAGAAGAGAAACTGTGACCTTCTGAATGTACCCAAACTCAACAAAAGCCACATACATGTAATTCCGTTAAAAAGCCACCAATTTGGTTTGGGTTTAAAAGTTTAAAAATTTAAAGAATGAACAATAAACAATTGCTTATGGAGACTTTGATTCAATTCATCAATAGGATCCCCAAAAGGCTGGGGAAAAAAATCCTTGTAGGAGACACTTTGCTGGGAAATGGTGGTAACAAGCACTTCTACAGTGGCTTACAGCCCGTTGGGCATTTTAACCCCAAAATCATGATTCTGTGTTCACATTGCTTAGTTAGTAATTCAGGAAGTATGTATGGTATGGCATTTCCTTTATTTTCCATCCATCCTCCCACCCACTTCCCTTGGCAACCACCAGCTTGTTCTCTGTATCTATGGGTCTCTTTCTCTTTTGTTTATTCTTTTTTTTTTTTTTTAGATTCTCCATATAAATGAAATCATACAGTATTTGTTTTTCTCTGTATGACTTATTTCACTTAGCACAATACCCTCTAGGTCCAACCATGTGTGGCAAATTTCATTCTTTTTATGGCTCAGTAATATTCCATTTTATATATATACACACACATATTTACACACACACACACACACATATATATACATATGTACATATACATATATATGTTCTTTAAAAATTCATCTATTGATGGACATCTAGTTTGCCTTCATATCTTGGCTATTACTAATAATGCTGCAATGGACATAGGGGTAAATATATATTTTTAAATTAGTGCTTTTATTTTCTTCAGATATATACCCAGAAGTGGAATTGCTGGACTATATGGCAGCTCTATTTTTAATTTTTTTGAGGGATCTCCTACTGTTTTCCACAGTGGCTGCACTAATCTACATTCCCACCAACAATGGGTTCCCTTTTCTCCACCTCCTGCCACATTTATTATTTTATTTTGTTTTTTAATACATTTTTATTGATTTCAGAGAGGAAGGGAGAGGGAGAGAGAGAGAGATACATCAATGATGAGAGAGAATCACTGATTGGCTGCCTCCTGCATGTCCCCCACTGGGGATCGAGCACACAACCTGGAGATCGAGACCAGGAATCGAACCATGCCCGTCTGGTTCACAGGTCCACGCTCAACCACTAAGCCACGCCAGCCGGCCTCACCACATTTATTTTTAATATCTATTATTTGTTAAGATAAGGAAAGAGGGCTACAGAAATATTTCTGTTTTTTAAGACACAAATGCGATGATATTAAAAAAAATAAAAAGCACATAGCAAAATACACAAACATCCTTAAACAATTAACTATTTGTTCGCTTCTGGATTCAGAATATGGCCTGCGCAAGTGTAATCTCTTAATAACCCTGTCTCGCCATTGGTGCGTTCCTTTGTCTTATCCAAGTAAGTGTGTCTCCGTGGGGTACATAGACTATTTTACTTCTGATAACAGCCTACACATTCACCTACCCAGCAAGGCCCTGGATTTCTCCTCTTCCCAAGTTCCATGCTTTGAGAAAAAGACTTCGCTCAGATTGTTGTGCCAAACAGATTGGATATGTCCATTCTCAATACATTTATTGCCAGGAAGGAAGAAGGAATAGGCATCTAGGATTTCAGAATGCAGTGAAAATTCTAAAACCATGAGGGCTCCTGAGAAAAACGTACAGGGTGTCCATAAAAGCAAAAAGGGATAGAGGGACAGCCCTTCTATCAGCTGCAAGCCAACTGCTTAACGTCTAACAGGTATATTGCTGTGATTTTAGACTTTAAAACTTCTTGAGTTAGATACGTTGCAGGAAATCCTTTCTACTAATAAAATATTTGTGGGGCGAAGGGATGGACAGTAACTATTCTAAGAACGGGCGATTCATGAGGTCCCTGTAGATGGAAATGTGTAGGCCTCATAGTGACTCTATAAAGTAAACTGATGGATAATGCGATCGCTAGTTTCGGTGATGTCTGTGGGGCCTGATGTGGTTGCACAATAATGCACTCAATATGAATTCTGCGTGAGCCCTTCAAATTATAGAAAGATCCAGAAGAATGATTCCTGAGCACAAAGAAGCACACACAACCCAATGTTGCTGGGAAAGTATACCATGTGGGTTTTTTAAGCTGTTTTCATTCTTTCCTCAATGAGTGCCGAAAACACTCCTCCCAATGGCCTCCTTCACCAGACTGCTCCCCGCGGTCCTAGCCTGAATGTCAAAATTTGAAGATGAGAAAAAAAAAAAAAAAGGTTCTTGCAGCCATATCCCAACTCTAAGGAGTTTTTAGCCCCCACTCTTAGAGGAGAGAAAAGATATGTGTTTGTTATGCTGAACAAGAAAAGGAGGGGAGAGGAAAATCTTGAAGAGAATAAGAAACTAGATGAAACGTGAGAGTGTGGCTGTAGCCACCAAGGAATGGCCTGCTTTGACTCCATACAGAGAATGAAGAGGGGGCAGGCTTTCTGCTCTACCAGCTCTGGTGTCCACGAAGACTTGCCTTCCACACCTGCATCAGTGCTGCTACTATCAGGGAAGGAGACTGACAAGGGCTGTGGAGATGCAACCTGGGAAAAGCACTGGGGGTTGACCTCACATTCCCAGAGTCTGAGCCCGGATCTCTCCCACAGACTGTATTCAAATCCTGAGATGTGGCAGATGCTACAATTAATTCTCAGGAGGAGAAATCCTATTTAGCAAACAAAGTGAATAAATGAATGAGTGAATGAATGAATGAGTGAGTGAAGGAATGAGTAAGTGAATAAATGAAGGGATGAGTGAGTGAATGAGTGAGTGAATGAATGAGTGAGTGAATGAATGAATGAGTGAAGGAATGAGTGAATGAATGAATAAACGAATGAAGGCAGGAAGCTCAAACACATGCCTGGCTGCCTCTACCTGGCATAGATTTACATGCAGGGCCCTTTCAAACGGCCGGAGTCTGCTTCACTTCAGAACATCAAGACAGTGAACACAGGCCCTAGCCGGTGTGGCTCAGTGGACAGAGCATCCGCCTGTGGACTGAAGGGTCCCAGGTTCTATTCCAGTCAAGGGCACATGCCTGGGTTGCGGGCTCGATCCCCACTCTGGTGCATGCAGGAGGCAGCTGATCCATGATTCTCTCTCATCATCGATGTTTCCATCTCTCTCTCCCTCTCCCTTCCTCTCTGAAATCAATAAGAATATATTGAAAAAAAATATCATATTGTATGTCAACTGTAATTAAATAACTTAAGAAGGCTTAATCCTATGCAACATTAAGCACAATACTCCATAGAGAAGCACTGTGACCATCTTCCCGCTCTGATAAATATCATGCCCGTTAGGAATACATGTAGGAATGGAATTTGCCCACCACCAACCAGTTGGATAGTGTGTTTCATAATCACAACAGGCACTGCCATTGTTGCCTAGTCATTCGAGTTGCTGAAAATATATCAAACTCCTTTTCAAATATTTTGTGTTTGGCAAAACCCAAGACCGGTTTTGCCAAACACGAGGTCTCTTCATTCTTGAGCTCATGTGTACTTTAAGGAACATGCAATCCATATGTTTCTGATGTGCTCGCATTTAACTCACCCAACTGTTGCCTTACAGGAATAATATTGATATCCAAAAGGCCTTTAAACATAATTTTGCAAGTGCTTTCCCTTTTAAGATGCTGTTTTCCAACAAGAGTCCATGGAACAGAAGAAAACACTGGATGTTGTAAAGGTAGGCCACACTGTCAGCACCCTACAATGAACCTCAAACTTGGCCATGTCTCCCTCCAGTAAGAGTTATTATTAGGATTGAAATCAGAAAGAAATGCCTTTTAAAATGGCATATAGTCCTTGCTGGTTTGGCTCAGTGGATAAGAGAGCTGGCCTGCAGACTGAAGGGTCCCAGGTTCGATTCCAGTCAAGGGCATGTACCTTGGTTACAGGCTCCTCCCCAGCCCAGGCCCTGGCCCAGACACGTGCAGGAGGCAACCAATCCATGTGTTTCTCTCTGTTTCTCTCTTCCCCTCTCTCTTCCACTCTCTCTAAAAATCAATGGAAAAAATATCCTGGGGTGAGGATTAACTAACTAACTAAATAAATAAGCAAACACATCTATAATATAATAAAAGCATGATATGCTAATTAGACCAGATGTCCTTCTGGATGACCTTCCGGACGAAGCTGCAGCGGCAGGGGCCAAGTCAGAGGCAGCCGCCACGGAGGCGGGGGCGAGCCTCTTGCATGAATTTCGTGCACTGGGCCTCTAGTATATAAATAAAATGGCATATTAACAATTCTGGTATATTATTCTTTAAACATAACATTGGCAGCAGAACAGAAAAACATAGTGTACCTTTATGAAATCCACAAAGCTACAGTCCTTCTAACCAACCCGCTCTCAGCAAAACTAGATTTAAGCAAAAAACAAAACAAAACAAACAAAAAAACAAAAAAACGGAGGAAAATGGATGCACCCCCAATTCAGGAGATGGTCTTACTCCCGTGACACGCCCAGATCTGTGCTTGCCTTTCATCCACCTCAATGTGATTCTTTTTTTTTTTTTTTAAATATATTTCATTGATTTTTTTACAGAGAGGAAGGGAAAAGGATAGAGAGTTAGAAACATCGATGAGAGAGAAACATTGATCAGCTGCCTCCTACACACCCCCTGCTGGGGATGTGCCCGCAACCAAGGTACATGCCCTTGACCGGAATCGAACCTGGGACCCTTCAGTCTGCAGGCCGACGCTCTATCCACTGAGCCAAACCGGTTAGGGCTCAACGTGATTCTTATTCAGACGCGGGGCAGAGTTGAACTATTTGGTTTCTCAGGAAAATGCCTTTCCCCTGGTGCAAATCTTAAAAGTGAACAAGTTCACACAGCCACAGTTCTTTCAACCCGCAAGAAAGCGACTCATTTATGGCCTCGTGGGCTCGAGCACAGCATTCCGTGGCCCTCGGGAGGGGAGGGGGATTTCCGCGAATCCGTGATATATTAGAGAGTGAATGAGTGCTCACAGCCAGGAGGCCAGCCCATGTTTCAATAAGACAAATGGCTCTCGAGAGTTCTCGTGGCAACCCATGATAGCTCGTGATCCCCAGACAGAGTGGGGGAAAATTACAGGGAATTGATGAAAATCAGGAGCGGGAGGACAAATGGCTGCAAAGAGAGGAGAATCTGGGATGATTATTTCCGAAGCCTTCAGTTTGATAGAGCTGGAATCTATTGCCTTTGAAAAATCTATAGAGCCTTAGACGCTCTCTGTCAGCGTGGAAATGGCTGTGTTTGTTTCTTGCCAATGGCGAGTGATGAACTCCTCCGTGTGGGCGTAGCAATCAGCTCTCAAAGGGAGATGCAGTTCCAAGGAGGTGGCTCAGTCTTCCCATCGGTCAAGTTCACACTCAGATCCGTGAGGGCTCTGCTCGCTTCAGTCCTTCCCACGCTATTGTCGGAATAGCGATTGGCTTCCGTACGGTTTAAAAGAAACACATTTGTTTCAGAGCCAGGGATGATGTATTAAGTAACAGAATTATTGTTATTTTATTTATTGTTTTCTTTTGTTGTTGTTGTTGGTAATTCTCACCCGAGGATATTTCTCCATTGATTTTTAGAGGGAGTGGAAGAGAAAAGGAAAGACAGAGAGAGAAACATCAATGTGAGAAACATATCGATGGGTTGCCTCCTGCACGTGCCCCAACCAGGGCCCGGGCTGGGGAGGAGCCTGCAACCGAGGTACGTGCCCTTGATGGAATCGAACCCAGGACCCTTCGGTCTGCAGGTGGACGCTCTATCCACGGAGCCAAACTGGCCAGGGCACAATTGCTATTTTAGAACCACTTTGGACTTGTTCTTGCCATGAATTGATTTGGAAATGAGAAAGGACACGGAGAACTCAGGTAGGATTCGTGGTCCCCTGGTGTGCACACGGTGTATGTACATGAGGAGCCTTCAAAAGCCAGTGCAAATAGTGCGGAAGGCGTGGGATCACAGAGAGCTTACAGGGGTCCCTTGTGTAATACAGGCATGTTCTCTGGAATTGCCTAAAAACTGTATTAACTAGCAAGGAGCTTCCTGCAATAGGTTACTGGCTCACCTCACTCTGTCTCAACATTAATCCTCAGTGTCACTTCCACCTTAGGCACATTTCTGTGCCTCCATTATTCTTCCTTAAGCCTAGGAATACCGAACACCATGGCCCTCTTAATAGTTTTAAAATATAATTACATTGCTTTCAGAGAGGAAGGGAGAGGGAGAGAGAGATAGAAACATCAATGATGAGAAACATTGATCGGCTGCCTCCTGCACACCCCCTGCTGAGGATGGAGCCCACAACCCGGGCATGTGCCCTTGACCGGAATCGAACCCGGGACCCTTCAGTCCGCAGGGTGATGCTCTATCCCAGGGGTCCTTAAACTTTTTAAACAGGGGGCCAGTTCACTGTTCCTCAGACAGTTGGAGAGCTGGACTATAGTTTAAAAAAAACTATGAACAAATTCCTATGCACACTGCACATATCTTATTTTGAAGTAAAAAAACAAAACGTCAAAACACCCGCATGTGGCCCGCGGGCCTTAGTTTGAGGACGCCTGGTCTATCCACTGAGCCAAAGCGGCTAGGGCACCTCCCTAATTTTTGAAGGACTAAAGGAAGTACTCCATTTATCTCTAATTATATTAGAATCTGAAAACAAAACAAAACAAACAAACAAAAACCTCCATATTTCATCTGATGGTATGTGGTAGCCACACACTGTCATTCTGGAACTTATCTGTACTTACGGTACTTTAAGTAACACAGGAAAATGTAGCTTCTGTTTCCTTTCTAAATGGACTCACAGTGTAAAGCTGTGTCATCCATGATCGGCATCCCTAACTCAGTCCTTCACCCGGGGGGTGTAAATGACCTTAGGTAATTCATCGGAGAAGTTGGCTTTAATGTAAGAACGTGAGTGCTCCATTTGAAAACGTTAGCACTTCTTCAAAACCCTTTGCGTTAGCCTTTTGGGAAAGTAACTAGTAAGCCACCCTGCAAAGTTTTTGAGGAAAAGCTAAAACTTTTTAGAGAATCATAACATGAAGCAGTGTCTACTGCCCTTGTCTCTACACGACAGAACCCGTGTCCACTGTTTTGCAAATATTTCTTCACGCCTTTACCACTGATGCCTCTTTTGATGGTGTGTTGTTTTTTTGTTGTTTTTTGGCTGAGCAGAATTTTTTAAAAACGGTGGTGAAATCTAACTTGGGATTGTTTTCTTTCACATCTATTGCTTTCTGGGTCCTTCTTAAGAAAATTCTGCCTGCCCCCAAGTCACAGGTAAAGATGTAAAAGTGCTCTCCACCAGAAAGGTATCCTATACAATAAAAGGCTAATATGCAAATTGTCCCCTCCACTGGGAGTTCGACCAGGAGTTTGACCAGGGGGCGGGGCCAGCCAGCCAACCGCCCACCATCCCCTCCCCCTGGCCAGCCTCACCCCTGATCAGCCCCCCATCCCAATCTGGGGCGGGGCCAGCTGGACCCCACCCGTGCACGAATTCATGCACCGGGCCTCTAGTCTTAATCATAAACATATATGGACCTAACAAGAGAGACCCCAAATTCAGGAAGCAAAACTGACCAGATTGAAGGGCGAGATTGACAATTGAACAGCCATTAGTTGGAAACGAAAACACCCCACTTCTAATAATAGATCGAACAATTTGCAGCAGATAAACAAAAATGAAAACTTGAGCAACTATAAATCAAGCAGATCCAGCAGACAGCTATAGCGTAAAAAGAAGTGCTCACCCAAGCAACTGGCCCTGAAACTTAAGTTTCTTTACCAGTAGCTTCATGGCAAATCCACCCCACCTTGTTTTACCTTTTGGTGCCCAATACATTTTCAATCTGATTAGGGAAACCAAGACAGCACTCGTTAAAATGCTCATTAAAGCCTGCTTGATATAAAAGGGAATCTGCACTAATAAAAGGTTAATATGCTAATTAGACTGGATGTCCCTCCGGACAAATCCACAGAGGCGGGGGCTGAGGCAGAGGTGGTTAGGGGCCAGCAGGGGAGGCAGTTAGGAGCCACCAGGCAGGCAGGGGAGACAAGTTAGGGGTGACCAGGTCAGAAGGAGAGAGCAGTTAGGGGTAACCAAGCAGGCAGGCAGAGCAGTTAGGGGGGATCAGGAAGGCAGGCAGGTGAGCAGTTAGGAGCCAGCAGTCCTGGATTGTGAGAGGAATGTCCGACTGCCGGTTTAGGCCTGATTCCACTCGGGCCTAAACGGGCAGTCGGACATCCCCCAAGGGGTCCTGGATTGGAGAGGGTGCAGGCCCGGCTGAGGGACCAGACCCTACTCCCGCCCCCCGCCGCCCCCGTGCACTATTCTCATGCACCGGGCTTCTAGTTAATTAATAAGTGAATAAAGTTTAGGTATATTTTATAGTTTTCATGCAATCAAATTCTATTTATTGAGATTTTACCTCCAGTAACTTTTTTTAAAATATATTTTTATTGGTTTCAGAGAGGAAAAGAGGGGAGAGATAGAAACATCAATGGTGAGAGAGAATCATGGATCGCCTGCCTCCTGCATGCCCCACACTGGGGGAGCCCACAACCCAGGCATGTGCCCTTGACCGGAATCGAACCTGGGACCCTTCAGTCTGCAGGCCGGCGCTCTATCCATTGAGCCACACCGGCTAGGCTAGGGCCCCTTCAGTCAATTTTGCAGTTTTCCTCCGTGTGCTCTTCAGGCAGGTGAAGAAAAACATGTTTCCCCATTGACCCTCCAAGTCATTCTTTAACGGTGTTAGAATCACAGATGGAAAATGTGAACATCCCATCACGAGGCTTTGCAAGTCCGCGTGCTACGGCTTTTGGACTAAGAACAATGAGCAAAAAGCCAGGGAGCGGGCCCAGTTTCATTTTGTGCATCTCTGCGTCTCACTCGTCTCACTCATCCCTCTGCGCTCCGGGCTGCTGGAAAGTTCTCGCCCAGCCGGGGGACCCGCGAAGAGAAAGTGATTCCATCTGCACCCTCACCGCAGCTCGGCATCGGATGTGTGCCCACATCCCATCTTGTGCCCAGCGGAGCCTGTGGGGCTGGAATAAGATCTGTGTGTTTTACCCACTTTTCCAACTTAACTCCATGTTGAGCGCACAAGCCTCCCTCCTTGAATGTCTGATCAAAACTCTCACTTAGGAGGGAACGGAATGACTCCCACTGGGGGCAGCGTAGCCACCGAGATTGCTGCTAAATTACCACCATTTTCACCAAATCACCTTCCAGATACGGTCTCGCCAGCATGCCACTGGGAGAAGATATTAAGCAAGGAAGCCGAAGGAACCCCTGCATCTCTTTGGGGGCCGGGGGGCCAGGCCTGGCGCAGGGAACTGAATGTATCATGCGCCTGATGCCTCTCTGGACGGCGTGGCTTGGAACGGAGCTAATGTCTTAAATCCAGGCTCGCCGAGTGGAAGCCATGCGCTGCCCGGTAGGGGATGGGAACAAGTCCGCCTGTGGTGGCCACTTCGATGAGATGCCTCGAATCGTGCTTATCATTTTTCCGGTGCTTTAAAAGCAGAAGGAATACAAATGACAGGCTTTGCAAAGGCATGCTAGTGGAGGGGGAACGCCTATGTTGTGGGCTTACCTAAAATCAACCAGCGTGACTTTGAGGACAATTCATAAATGTAAAAGCTCAAGAAAACTGTTCACCACATCCAGATGTTATGCGCCCGTATGATAAAGCATCGGATGGCTAATTAAAAATTAGGGCCTCACCAGTTGGGGCACATGCCCAGGTTGTGGGCGCATCCCCAGTGTGGGACTTGCAGGAAGCAGCCGATCAATATTCTCTCTCATCATTGACGTTTCTATCTCTCTCTCCCTCTCCCTTCCTCTCTGAAATCAGTAAAAATATATATATTTTTAAAAGAGTGTAAATTCTGGTTCTCCCACTTACTACGTGTTTGACCTTGAGCAAGTTTAATGAACTTTTCCATGGCTGAATTTTCTCTTCCCTTGAAGGGAATAATAATAGTACCTACCCTTCAGGGTGGTTTGAAGATTAAATGAGATGGTGATGTAAAGACCTTAGCATAGGGCCCTGGCTACATTTGTTAGCTGTTCTTCAAGTTATTTCTATACCACTTCACATAAAAAACTATGAATCTTTCCTCTTAGACACCTCAGTACTCCCATACAAACCAACGAACAGAATGGAGTCAATAATTTGAAAGGTAAAATTTGCTTCTCCAAGATTTTGCTTTGTTAGAATAAATCCTCTTATTCTACATTCAAGAGGATGGCAGAATGTAGAACAAGAACTTAAAACTCTTTAAAAACATTGTAATGTGAGTAAATGCAACCCAAATTTACTGACAGATATTAAAGGGCACACTAACTTAGATGATTAAATAAGCATTTAACTATGATTTAGGTTTAATCAAACAATTATGTATATTAACTTATAATTGATGATTATTAAATGTATAATTAGTGAGCTTGAATAACCCAGGAAAAGATAAAAATCTATCATTAATCTATTGTTCACTCTCAATATGTAAAATCCTAATAATCATTGTCATATAATATAATTATGTTATAAATATAAATCAGATTACTTGAAAGATGGATTTTGAATCCTTATTCACTTTATCTGATTACTATAAATTTGATTATAGATATATAGCTAACCTATAATATTGTATTTGAGAGCAAAGCTTTTCTGACTCAATCCTTGAGCACTGATCTCAAACTGTTTAATTTTATAATGCTTGGGCAGTTGATGGAAAAAAATAAATAGAGAATAAGACAAGAATGTAATTAATTGATTATAGCAAAGTTTGAGTTTACCTGCACAAAGATAAGAACTTTGGGAAGATCAGATTTGCTGTCAGATTAAAATAGTCTTATGAAGTTCAAGTATCTTCTATTTTTATTATTATTATTTTTTAATCCTCACCAGAGGATGTTTTTCCATTGATTTTTAGAGAGAGTGGAAGAGAGAGGGAAAGACTGAGAGAAACATCGATGTGAGAGAAACACATCGATTGATTGCCTCCTGAAGGAGCCCCAACCAGGGTCTGGGCCAGGGAGGAGCCTGCAACCGAGGTACGTGCCCTTAACCGGAATCGAACCCGGGACTCTTTGGTCCACAGGCCGACGTTCTATCTGCTGAACCAAACCCATTAGGGCTGCAGTTAAAGTAGCTTTTATTTTTGTGAACGCTCCTGATAGATTATTCCTTTGGATCTGAGCAACCTGCTTCTTATAATTAAACTGATGATATTCCCGGTCACAAATAAGGCAGCTTGACCCAGGATGCAACCCACACCATAGCACATGTAGAAGCAATTTTCATATCTCCTCCTCGTCGGAGGGCTCCAAAAATAAATGTACTTTCCCCTTCTGTACTGAAAGTCTCATTTTTTTTTTATTTTATTTTTTTAGCGCCCAAGGAGAACTTTTAAGAAACTGTAATTAAAGAGAAAAACTTCATATTAATTTATTTTATTTCCAATATTGGTTTCTATTTCATACAGAGGAAGCAATGGAAAATGTGTGCTGGGTGAGTAATCGAACTCATAGTGGAGACCTATATTCAGAATAGGAGTATTTTAGTGAGAAAGTTCCCACACGCTACCTCGTAAATCTGTCAGCTGCTCAAAGGGAAGGGGTTGAATCTGAGGAGGGGCCCTGACTCGCTACACCCATAAACCCAATAGGAGAACTGGGAGAAGCGCTATATCACAGTCCCTGCCATGGCCCCTCAACTGGGCATATAATCGCTTGTTATCTGATCACCACGGAGTTAAGCTAGAAATAAAAAAAATCGGAAAAAAATCTGAAACATCTCCCAACATTTGGAGATTAAACAACGGGCATCTCAATAACCCATGGGTCCAAGAAGAAAACACAAAGAAAAGTAAAAATATTTTGAAGTG
Organism: Ia io; assembly: GCA_025583905.1. Classification (NCBI taxonomy): domain Eukaryota; kingdom Metazoa; phylum Chordata; class Mammalia; order Chiroptera; family Vespertilionidae; genus Ia; species Ia io. The sequence goes on from JAJQQW010000024.1 coordinate 24,997,749, forward strand.
TATGGAAATGGACATTCAATATATGAAAAATTATGGGATGCAGCTAAGGCAGCACTTAGACATTTTTCATTTGAAATGTCTATTTTAGAAGAAAAGTCTCCAATTAGTGCTTTGAGCCTCCACCTTAAGAAATCGGAAAAACAAGAGCAAAGTAAACCCAAGGCAAGGCAAATAAAAAGGATGGTAATGATTAGAAGTCAGTGAAATAGAAAAGAAAAATTTTAAAAAGAAAATCAATGAACTCAGCAGTTGGTTTATTAAAAAGGCCAACAAATTTAGTAATTATTTAGCCAAGATGACCGAGAAGAGAGACAGATGAGATGTAAATTATCAAAACCAGGAATAAAATAGACATTACCATTAAACCTACAAAATTAATGTGATTTTAAGAAAATATTGATGAACTACTCTATATGTCAAAAAAATTAGACAATTTGGATGAAATAGACATATTCCTAAAAAGAAAAAAAATTACCAAAATTGAATCATGAAGAAAGAGAACATTGGAATAAATTGGTAACTAATAGAGAAATTGACTACATAATTTTAAAAATTTTCAAAAAGGAAATTCCAAGTGCAAAGTATTTCTTTGGTGAATATTATAGAATACTTAAGGAACACCAATATTTCAAAAGCTCTTTCAGACACAGAGGAAGAAAAAAAAAATGTGTCCCAACTCATGCTATGATGTCACGATTACTCTGAAACAAGCCATATAAAGACACCACAAGAAAAGAAAGCTACAGCCCAGCATCCCCCATGAACAGTGACATGGGTCCCTTTAACAAAAAGTTATTAGTGAACTGGCTCCAGCAACATATAAAAAGCATCAGATATCATGACAAGTGGGGTTTAACCCAGGAATGCAAACTTAGATTAACATAAAAAAACAATTAATGTAATATACCATATTTTTAGAGTCAAGGAAAAAAAAACATACTACCACTCCAATAGATGCAGAAAAGGCCCTTTACAAAACTCAACATACATTTGTGATTAAATCTCTCAGAAAATTGACAATAAAATGGAAGTTATAATTTCAGGAAACATACCTACTTATTTAGAAGAAGAAGAAGAAGAAGAAGAAGAAGAAGAAGAAGAAGAAGAAGAAGAAGAAGAAGAAGGAGGAGGAGGAGGAGGAGGAGGAGGAGGAGGAGGAGGAGGAGGAGGAGGAGGAGGGAGGAGGAGGAGGAGGAGAAGAGGAGGAAAAAGAAGAAGGAGAAGGAGAAGAAGAAGAAGAAGAAGAAGAAGAAGAAGAAGAAGAAGAAGAAGAAGAAGAAGAAGAGGAGGAGGAGGAGGAGGAGAGGAGGAGGAGAAGGAGGAGGAGGAGAAGGAGGAGGAGGAGGAGGGAGGAGGAGGAGGAGAAGAGGAGGAAAAAGAAGAAGGAGAAGAAGAAGAAGAGGAGGAGGAGGAGGAGGAGGAGGAGGAGGGGGAAGAGAGCGGGAGGAGGAGGAGAGCTAACATCAAGTTTAATGGTTAAAGACTAATTTCTTTACCCCAAAGACTGAAGACATTACTAGAATGTCAACTCTCATCACTTCTATTTAACATTTTCCTGGAAATTCAAGTGGGTACAGTAAGGAAAAGGGGGAGGGGGAAGGAAAGTCACTGGGGTTTGGGAAGGAGAAGTAAAAGGGGGTTTGGGAAGGAGAAGTAAAACTAATTTGATGTAAACTTGCCTCTGTAGAGTTTGACAATCAATCCGAAAATTTGTATGGAAACGGAAAGTATTCTTAAAACACTGCTGTGATTAGGTTGGGTCCAGCCCTTTTGATTACTTCAAAGTCAACTGATTAGTGACTTTAATCACCTATGCAACATGGCTTTTGCCATATGATATAATATAATCAAGGTATGATGTTTTCTCACAGTCCCAGGGACCACGATGGGGTAATGTTATCATAGCTTACAGTCCCAGGGACTAGGGAAGAACATCATGGAGCAAGATATTTAGACAAAGGTTGTAACTGTCAAATGAATTCTTTAAAGCCAATACATTTTTATAGCTCGTCAACAATATCCCTGAAATGCCCCATTCATTCAAATACATGAACATCTCCCTTTTAATGATCAAAGAAGAGATAACATGTAAGATCTTTTAAAAGCAGCAGTGCAGTCTACCCTCCTTTACCCAGAGCTCTGCAGATTTAGTAACAAATCACTCCTCAGAGCCGTGGGGTGTGACGGCAATTTTGCTGACATGAAGACGAGGTCACACCGAGAAGCAAGAGTTTTCTGTTTACTTGTTTCAATGGACTCATCTCCACGGTTGTCACGGTGACACAAGGTCAAAATCACGGAGGAACCAAGGGACGAGTCCTGAGCTTTGGTACCCTGGGGTGTCCCCACCATTCACCAACAGACCCACTGCACCTCCCTTCTGACCAAAACCCTGAGTGAGAGGCAGAGCAGCCCAATGAGCTATAAAATGCGCTTCAGGATTTGCTTCATGAGAGACTCTCCGACGCTCTACGTACAGGCAACAGGAGGCCACAGTTTGGATGTGTGTGGCTTCACCTGTCTTTCATTCATTGCTCTATCTAGTTTATTCTTCCAACTGGGACACGTTGGAGAGTGACAGGGGGTGCTGTTATTCTGAAACAACAGGCCTGTTATAATTATTCTGAAACAACCTGGATTACATTGCCCACCCACAACCATGTACTTCACACATATGGCACATATGAGGTCTGGGGTTGCTCTTAAACTAGTAGGATCCTATATGATAAAAGCCTAATATGCAAATTGTCCTCCTGGACTGGGAGTTTGACTGGGAGTTTGACCAGGGGGCGGGGCCTGCCAGCCAACCACCCATGGCCCCTCCCCCAGCTGGCCTGGTTCTCCCCCCCCACCCCCGATCACACCCCACCTCCAGCTGGCAGTGGTGGCAGGCAGCCCGGGGAAGGCAGGCCCCAGCTGGTAGCCGGCAGCCGCTAGGAACCCTACCCGTGCACTCATTTCGTGCACTGGTCCCCTAGTAGTAATACAACAACAACAATAAAAATAACAGTAATAAGAAGAAGAGCTATTTAGGAGAAAATTGCCAAGATGTTTTGTTTTGATGGATGGGTTAATTTCAAAATTGAGTAATCGTTTTCAAAGGCATTTTCCCCATCAACTGGACCCAGACACATGTGCACAGTGCATGACTGCACACACGTGTATATGCCTGTGCATCAATGCTCAATAAGTGCAGCCACATATTTTTCATGTATTCCATGGGGGATCGATTTTCTGACAATCCCATGCCCTCTCCCGCCCACTTTCCTGCCCACGGGGTCTTTTTTTGGGGAGACTTTGTCCAGCTCATGTTTAAGCTTTGTGTGCCTGGGGATTAGTGAGGGAACACGCTTTGTGCCCTTAAATGGGACGTGTTGCTTTTCGGGGCTCCTCACTGCTCACACTCAGTTCCCTGGATCAGCTTTGCACCCTGATCCGATCCATCGTGTGACTTCATGCTTCTTCATTTGAGAAGCAAGAACCCCCTGTCTCGTGTGGCCCCCGTGGGTTATAGCTCATGCGAGCCATGACTAGAAAAGGAAAGAAGCAAGCATCGACGTTGTTGAAACCGTTCCCCGCCCGGTGCGCACCTTGAACTTCAGCTGCAGCATCGCTCACAGGTGCCCGGGACGGTTTTGGAACCCTCCCCTGACTTCAAAATTATTGAACCTGAATTCAGCAGAGGCATTTTCTTAGTGCGTCCCTTGAAGAATGAAAGATGAGCCTGAGCATTCCTCTATGCAAAGGTACAATATGTATAACCCCATGAACCATCGTATCTGACCTCTCAATTCTTTTCTTAGAGACGATCCCGCTAAAATGGACATAATAAGAAACACACAACTAACAACATCTAAACACAAACATATTTTATGAGCCTAGACTCTTAGGAAGAAAGAAAAGAAGAAAAAGAAAGAAGGTACGGAGAGAGGAAGGAAGGGAGGGAGGGAGGGAGGGGGACAGGGTGAGCACATTTAATAACCATATAATAACAATTAAAAAGCAAAAGCACTGTTAAAAGTGAAACTGAAACACACAGATTAAGCCTTTCTCTGTCTTTTTAAAAAATATATTTTTATTGGCTTAGCCGGTTTGGCTCAGTGGATAGAGCGTCGGCCTTCGGACTGAAGGGTCCCAGGTTCGATTTCCGGTCAGGGCACATGCCTGGGTTGTGGGCTCCATCCCCAGTAAGGGGCGTGCAGGAGGCAGCCGGTCCGTGATTCTCTCTCATCACTGATGTTTCTATCTCTCTCTCCCTCTGAAATATATATATATATAATTTTTTTTTATTGATTTCAAAGAGGAAGGGAGATGGAGAAAGAGAGATAGAAACATGACAAGAGAGAGAATCATTGATCAGCTGCCTCCTGCACGCCCCACATTAAGGATCAAGCCCACACCCCAGGCATGTGCCCTGACCGGGAATCGAACCATGACCTTCTGCTTCATAGGTCGACACTCAACCACTGAGCCACACTGGCCGGGCCCTTTCTCAGTCTTTACATAGCTCCCCGTCAGGCTAACTTAGCCCGAGCTGTGGTCCCGAGGCCATTGGGCGCCACAGAGAGGTCACGTGGTCTATGAGACTTTCAGCTCCTTCATTCCTAGACAGAGGCCGAGCTGGGGGGGCTGATAACCTCACATGTGATTCTCCTTAAACGCTATGAGACCCTCTCCTGCAAGCCGGGCCCCCTCCAGCAATCCCCTCTCCGGCGCACATTTAAGAAGAGATGCTCAGACAGCATCATCCCCCGATTGTATCTGCTTAAAATGGCTGGCCCTGCGCCGGCTCGCGGACCAAAGTTCTCCCTGCATCCCTGTGATGATAAATAATTCAAGCCGGGTGCTCCGGAGGCCCCGGAATGAGGCTCCTATCTTGTCGCAGCCAAGATCCCCCCCCCCCCCATCTGGACACATCTGAAGAGGTCCCTGAAATATGTTTCTGGACCATCTTGAAGCTAAATGAGGATCCCTGTGGGCGTGGTGTGTCTTGCACGATCAACCTCCAGCCGGGATAGGCATAGAGGCTGTTTAACTTGCTGCTTGGGGTGCACTATACACTTTGGGTGGCCTCGAATGGAAATCTAAATAAATGTCTAACGCGTACGGTGGCGCAGAAACATGGATAAAGTTGCCGCGCTGTATCTTTCTCTCATCTCAATAATAAAGGGCGCTTAGGACAAAACACAGGCCACTTTGCTATCAGGCAAATGACGGCGCTTTTATCAATTTCGGGGGGGGGGTCCCTGCTCCTGGAGACCTTAAATTCTGCCCTGAAGTCTACACACACTGTTCCTATTCTCTTTGAGAAAACAACTCCCCGTGGATCAAGTGGGAGGAAAAAACTGAGCTCCCCCCCAATCCCCAAACCCCCCCCCACCCCGCCCCATGCAGGGACACCCAGCGACGAGAGCAAAGGAGCTGGCATCCACGCGAGGAGGGCCTGGGTCACCCCGCGCGCCCCGTGAAATGTAATTGCAAGTAAAATGTTTAATGAAAATGGACATTCCTGAGCCTGCTTCTGGCAGCAGCCATCTTGCTGGGAAATTATATTTGTTCCACCGGCAAACGAGGAGGGGGGAGCGGATCGAGAGACTGTGAGCGCCAGCCTCCATCCCGAGGGGGGTGCCCGGAATGCCCACCCCCCCCCCTTCGTCGCTGGGCATGTCCCTGACACAGGTGCCCCGGCACACACCAGCCACAACAAGAAAGGGCAGCCGCGGCGTGGGGCTGTCGCTGTGCCCGTATTAATTATAGCCAAGCACCCCCCCCCTCCAAATCCGTGTCCCTTTCACTCCTGTCGCTGAGTTTCCTTAACAATCGGGTGCTCAGAAGCCGTGGTCTTTTTTTTTTTGTCTGGGCTGAAATGCAGGGAGACGCATCGCCTCTAAAGTTATCTCTCCTTGGAGGCCACGGGCATCTTTTTTCTCCCCTCATCAAAGCCCTGATCTCCGCTAATCCGCAGCCTGGCGCGGGCCTCGCTCAGGGTGGGTCTGGCTGCACTGGCTGCGTGGCCACCGGCCTGACCTGGGCAGGGTGGGTCGGCCAATCAGTGTCGCGGGCTCAGAAAACCTCCTTCGAGGAGGAGAGATTCTCTGGCATTTTCTAAAGGGCGAGGGCAATCAAGTTCTCGGCGGTGGCTTCTCTCGCAGAATCCTGCAAAAGCCAGCTGCCAAAGCAGCAGCCTTGGAGGATCCGGCCATAACAGGCCAAAGTTCCAACTTTTATCCATTCCCTCTCCCCGCCTCCAATGTTGCTTAGGCTCACCTGTGTTTTTGGCGTGTCTACCTGCTCTGAAATCCCGTCACCATCCCTAACAGTGAAGGCACAAAACCAGAAAGAATTCCATACATAAAAGATCCGGATGTGTAAAACATGTGAATGATACTACCAGCAAAGCCTTGGGGGGTTAGGGAAGGGGGGGCAGGGGGACCCAGAAGATCCGATCACTTTCTGTAATTCATGAGTTGGTGACTCAAAGGACTGCCATTGTCTAGACTCGGCGACCATGACATTGACCATCTCTCCCTACCTGACCTTGTTTAGCGAGCGCCTTTGTCTAATATGTTCTTTATGGCCCAAGGAATGCTCTTTGGATGTACTTTCTTGATGGCGTGATGATAAATCTTCATGACATCCCTAATGCTGCACCTCTTTGGCACGGGGCGGAGGGATCGGCATTTCTTTAACACACCCGTTTCATGGAGGGGAAACCAGAGGAGATGTCTCAGTCGGAATGGGGGTCCCAGATACCCGTGAGCTCTGTCCCCATTCCCGACCCCATTTCCCCCTTCCCCGTAAACACGCTGAATTGGGGGACACTTTCCGCCCTAAACGACCCATAACCCTTCCCATCAGAGGTTGTTTTTAATGTGTACATGATCTAAACCACCGTCCTATTTATTCTTCCACTGAGGACCAGATGTGAATTTTAATCTTAAATCATAAACACGGGAAGATGGAGTCCTTGTTGAACTAGCTGCCAGATTATTTCATGGATCTGAAATCCAACAGGCTATTTACTTCGAACTCTGATTCTGGATTTCTGGGTTTTGCCACTTATTAAAAACGAAAAGGAGGAATAATTCAGGGGCGCTGAGACGGGAGCGAGTCTCCTTTTTATTTGGGGGTTCAAGCCACCACAATAGATGTTTCTGATCAGGTCTTGCCTCTTAGTCTGGGAGTTCAACCATCTAACAAGGTGTCCCTCACGTATGGAAAATCCCCGGATCTCACTTGTTAAATACCTCTCTGAAAATGTTTCTGGGATTGAAATCTCTCTCCTCCCCACCCCCTGCATATGATTTTTGTAAATCAATGGTGTTTGCTCCAATCAAGTGTTCCATCTCCATATTTGTGAAAACAGAGAGCTACATGAACAGATTACACACCCATACAAGAGAGGCCAGCAACAGGGAGAAAGGACAAAACAAAAACCTTCTGGAAAAATACTTCTGAACTTCAGAACACCAGACACAAGCTCGGTCCATGGAGCTGGAAGAAATGAAAGATTTTTCTTTCTCTCTCTCTCTCTCTGTCTCTCCCTCTCCCTCTCCCTCTCCCTCTCTCTTTTTTTTTTTGAACAGACATATGTAGGACATTTGTTTCCGTTTTATTTCTGCTGTCATAATAGGATGGTTTTATCCAGTTTCTAAACACACTTCAGCTGGAAACGCTACATCTTTAAATCAGGCAGCCCTGGCGCCTGTGCGAATTCCCTCGCTGCTCCCGCTCACCTTACCCAGGTGCATGTTAAATCAGTATTAATGACAATATCATCCTTGTGCAGTCATCTCCCGCCTGCAATTTGGTTTTAATTACCCGCCACGTTGTCTTTCCCCTTCACTGACAGCCATTAAATAGGGAATGACACCATAGCCCTAGTCCTCTGGCATATTCCCGTCGCCAGATTGCACGCCCTTCAAAAAGCAGGCTGCAGTGCCTCCTAGTGGCGGAGATCAGAAAGGGCCGGCGTTGAAACTGCAGATTTTTCTATGCATTATTATTATTTTATTTTATTTTTTTAGGTTGATTTGGAGACCTGGGCAGTTTGGAGCTTGTGTTGACTATTTTGAAAGGGGAATTTTTTTTTTTAAAAAAAAGGAAAATTTCAGATAGGACCTAGCGATTAAGGAAAAATTGTGATTTGCCAACGTGTTTTTGTATGGAAATAAAACAAGAAATCGACATGCTATGTACACCTTGCCTGACCGCCTGAAATGGTGGCTCAGAAACAACGAACGTGTGCCATCAAACGTCGCCGAACAAAGTTCTGGAAGGAAATTGCTCAGCAACGGCGAGCTGCGAGTCCTCAATGAATGAATGACAACCTCGGGATCTTTTTGAACATTTGAGATCAAATTTTAACTGGAACGGGGCGTTGTTTTCTCTTATGCAAAAGAAAGCATCTTCCTTTTTCTTTTTTCTCTCTGTTCTCTGTTCTTTCCCTCTGTTCTCTCTGTTATTTTTTATTTTCCTTTCCTTTTTTATTTTACAAACTCCTATTTTCGTGTGAGTACAACACATTCCTCTAAGCTAGGAGTGCATACATGCATAGAAACACTCTCTTTCTGTGCAATGATGGAATTCTTCAGTGTGTGTGTGTGTGTGTGTGTGTGTGTGTGTGTTTTAAACAAAGCGCTCCCTTCTGCAGGAGTTTAACATTGGTGTTGTTTGTCCAAATGTTCACGGGAGACACTCTACAGATGCTCTGAATGGAGGATATCCATATAATGGCGATCACATCTTGCATTAAGTTTTTTTTTTTTTTTTTTGTGAAAAGAAACGTGGAGCCTGCGCCTTTCAGAGGAACGACAGGGACCTCTGGCCCTATAAATTAAAAACATCGCTCCGCAACAACGCAGCACCGCGCACTAGGAGAGGCTGCGCCCGCAAGGCGTCGGCCCGGTTTTTGCTTTCGGATTTTCCGCCCAGCGTCTCGTCCTACGTTGGGACGGTTGGGGGCCCAGGAGTTGCCCTTTTGTGGTTGCTTGCTAGCCTCCTCCAACAGGCGTAATGACGCATTCCACGTATGCCAGGTGAGAGCCAGAGCTAACGGCTCTCATGAGAACTGTAGGCATTCGCAGTCTATGCAATAACGTGTACATACGTTTACCGTGTGTGTCTGTGCTTGGATGCACGTGTGTCTAAAAAACCTGAGCATCACATAGAGAGGCAGCTCATTCAAATGTCTCTCACTCCCCCTCCTCCGTCCTGCAAACCAGCACCGACTGCAATGTGATGTGTAAAAATTTATTAGTGGTCATTGCTCCTTTTTTGGACAATAACTCTTTATTTGCGTTTTTAAGTTAATATGAAACTCACTATTTCCTTGAAAAAAAAAAAAAGTAAGGACTGACGAGTAAATTGAAGTAATATTAAAATTACATTGGTCAAGCCCTCGTCAGTTTGGCTCAGCGGACAGAGCGTCGGCCTGCCCACCAAAGGGTCCCGGGTTCGATTCCGGTCAAGGACAGGGACCTCGGTTACAGGTTCTTCCCTGGCCCAGGCCCTGGTCAGGACACGTGCAGGAGGCAACCAATCGATGTGTGTCTCTCACATCGATGTTTCTCTCTGTCTGTCCCTCTCTCTTCCACTCTCCCTGAAAATCAATGGGACAATATCCTCGGGTGAGGATTTAAAGGAAAAAAAAATTTTTTTAAAAATTACATTGGTTAAAATTTGATCTCACATTTTCAAAAAGACCTTGATGTGGGAACTTTTTCTGCTACAGGAGAGACTTTAAGTGGCCTCCTAGAGTACTGGTTTTTAGTGCTCCTGACAGCATCACTAAAAGTATAAAAGCACGACTGCCTTTAAAATCCAGAAAGTTCACCTCTATTTGCGTTCTTAATATGAAACTCAGTATTTCCTTGGGAAAAAAAAAAAAAAAAGGAAGGATTGACGAGTAAATTGAAGTAACATTAAAATTACATTGGTCAGGCCCTAGCCAGTTTGGCTCAGCAGACAGAGAGTCGGCCTGCTCACCAAAGGGTCCTGGGTTCGATTCCGGTCAAGGGCACGTACCTTGATTGCAGGCTCCTCCCCGGCCCGGGCCCTGGCCAGGGCATGTGCAGGAGGGAACGTGTGCTTGCTTGATTCATGCCTGTCTTTCGAGAGAGCATGTTTAGTCTTTTGCATGTTGCCTGAATGGGTCTGATTTATTATTACTTCCAGGAATATTTTGCATCATCAAGTAACAGCTAGAGAAACGGTTACTCCTTCCAGACCAAGACGGAAAGCTTATAAACACGAAGAGGAAGGCTTGATGTCTGATATGGCATATGTCTATTGGTTTACAGCTTCAGCACGGAGCCCCATGAGGCTGCCCTTTCCGTCCCTAATATGAAACTGGACGCTGAGCGATCTGATAAGTGAGCTTCATTTCCCTGGAAATGTATCGCTTCTATATCCCGGCGCAAAGACACGGCACGAGGAAAACAATGAGGAGCCTGAATGAAGGCAGGAATGGGGGCTGCTGCCTTCTCACGCGGGTCCTGCTTTGCAAAAGGAGGGATGCGAGCTATTCAAATGACAAGGCGGGCTTCTCCCGTTCAGGACCGATCATCGCTCCCTCCACCCGATGGGTGTCATACGGAATCGGCATGTTCTTCGGGCATTTCAGATCAAGAGGAGGAAGCGCTGGAAAGACAAGCGGGTATGTGTGTGCCATTTTCCCGGCTCTTGGGCGGAGCAGCGGCCCAGTGCCCCATGGAGCGGGCAGATGCCAAGCGCGCCGACCCCACCTCCCCCGGGCCTCCCCTCGCACCCCCTCCTGTCTCCCCCTGCAACAGGCTTTGCACATTCTCGTCTCCACTCAATGCCTGTTGCTTGAAACCTTACAGATGGGATAACAGAAGCTAAAGAACTTTGCAGAGAGCAACAGCATCCTTCCATTCATTAAACGCACGACGAAAAGTGGTCCCTGAGGGAACAGGCCCCGAGATGGTCATCCCGGGAGTGAGACGGGACAAGGTGAAGGATGTCTGCTGAGGGGCCTGTCTGCCAGATGCTGTGCACGCGGGACCTGACTTTGTCCCCAGGATGTCACTGGGCTCTGGGGGGGGGAAGGGGGAAGTGGGTGGGGGAGGATCGTCTAAGACTGGACCAACTGGAAGAACAGAATTGGGCTGCGGGGCCTCATCCATTTGCCCGACTTTAAAGCTGCTACATTGTGCTTTGTTTTTTTCCCCCCCACTAAACAGTGATTCTGATTTCAAGAAACCTACACTCCCAATTTGGATTTGTACACGAGCGTCAACAAGGCGGTCCCAGATGTAACTGGCAGGTGATTATACTCATGCAGGAGCCAAAGCCACCTTGATCAGGGGGAAGTCATTGTGGGCTCAGGCCCGGGGAGAGGATGGAGGGGCTCTGTGCTGGGGCAGAGCCTTTCTGGGAGCAGGTCAGCGTGAGAAAACACACACACACACACACACACACACACACACACACACACACACACACACACACACACAACACACAGATGGAACATGGGGAGTAGGTGCGTGTTATCAGGCAGGACAAATAGAAACCATTGCCCTAGCTCAGTGGTCGGCAAACTCATTAGTCAACAGAGCGAAATATCAACAGTACAACGATCAAAATTTCTTTGGAGAGCCAAATTTTCTAAACTTAAACTTCTTCTAACTCCACTTCTTCAAAATAGACTCGCCCAGGCCGGGGTATTTTGCGGAAGAGCCACACTCAAGGGGCCAAAGAGCCGCATGTGGCTCGCGAGCCGCAGTTTGCCGACCACGGCCTTAGCTGGTTTGGCTCAGTGGATAGAGCGTCGGCCTGCGGACTGAAGAGTCCCGGGTTTGATTCTGATCAAGGGCACTTGCCTGGGTTGTGGGCTCGATCCCCAGTAAGGGACGTGCAGGAGGCAGCTGATCCATGATTCTCTCTCATCACTGATGTTTCTACCTCCCTCTCCCTCTCCCTTCCTTTCTGATATCAAAAAAAAAAACATATATTAAAAAAATAGAAACCATTTTCACTGCTTGTGGTTCAAAAGGTTTGGAAAGCTTGTTAAAATCAGGCAGCTTTCTTGAATTCAGGACTTTTCAGAGCACTGAACAGGTTAAAGTACAATACGAAAAAACTTAGAGAAACTTAGAATACGCTATTTCTTTTTTTTAAAGTATATTTTTATTGATTTCAGAGAGCAAGAGAGTGGGAGAGAGAGAGAGAAACATAAATGATGAGAATCATGGATCAGCTGCCTCCTGCACGCCCCACACTAGTGATTGAGCCTGCAACCCGGGCATGTGCCCTGACTGGGAATCGAACCCAGGACCCTTCAGTCCGCAGGCTGACGCTCTATCTGCTGAGCCAAACTGGCCAGGGCAGAATATGCTATTTCTTGAACGAATTTGGCCTCCCATGTTTTTTTCTTGCAGCCTCTCCCTCAGTCAGGAAAAGGTTGTTACCATATTTGACAAAAAAAAATGTTCATGCAGGGAAGAAGGTACATGGAGCTAATGTGCACGAATCCTTAACTACGTACACAGACGTGATGCTGTGGGCCGGGAGGAGCCACCGTGTCTCTCCTGGGAGCTGATTTCTACTCTTACGTGAGCGACAGTTCATCTTTCTTTGAAGAAATCAATTGAATATTTTTTATGAACTCTTGGTTGGGGGAAAAGAAATGGCTCATAAGTAAGCATTATGTATAATTTCTTTTTTGAGTTAAATACTTAAATACGTTATAATGAGTTCTCTGATGTTGTTTCCATCCTTGACAACATTTTCTCTGAATCATTGTAAATACTGACACGTGGTTCTCAGATTCTGATTTTCCTTGCTTGTGATAAGGATACAGCCCTAAGTCATTATTTCCCAATAAAACACTATCATGAAGTGGAATGTTAATCAATATTCTGCTCCTCAAACATTTTACTTTCAAGTATGTTTGGAAAGGTGTTGAATACCAGGAAAGACCTTTCTGTACTGAGATTTCAGAGTTATTGATTCTTGTGATTCTGTGACGGGGGCTGTAGGACTTGCTTTTTGAAACTTATCCCTGGAACAATTTTTATTTTAAGTCTCTCTCTCTCTCTCTCTCTCTCTCTCTCTCTCTCTCTCTCTCTCTCTCTCTCTCTCTCCTTGTGGACTCTGGTGTTGGTATTGATAAGAGAATTCTGGGAACTCTGGTTGTTACAAATGTGATGTAGAAAATGGGGAGTCACCAATGAATTTTGGGCAGAGAATTACCAATGATCATGCCGTTGTGTTAGAAAACTGTTCTTTTTAAAAAATGTATTTTTATTGATTTCAGAGAGGAAGAGACAGTGAGAGATGATAGAAACATCAGTGATGAGAGAGAATCATTGATCGGCTGCCTCCTGCACGCCCCACACTGGGGATCGAGCCCACAACCTGGGCATGTGCCCTGACTGGGAATTGAACCGTGACCTCCTGGTTCATAGGTTGATGCTCAAACACTGAGCCACGCCGGCCAGGCAAAAACTGTTCTTTCAATGTGGTGTGGGTTTCAATGGAACAAAGGTTGATTACCGCAGGTTAGAGAGTACAGTCATGAGATGTTTCACATTAACAACGGCTTTTGAAAAAGACAAGGAACTGAACCACCAAAGACACTGACATGAGAATCCATGGGACTTGATGAACCTGACGTTCTTAAGGACAACGTGGGTGATTAGGAGAAGAATAACACTACCCATAGAAATGCAATGATGGTTTGTGGGGTTGAACGTAGCAAAGGAATCGTGTGCATATAGAGACTAATATGTTGTAAGCACCTGTCTGTTGTAAATGTTCATTTTCCTAGCATCTCTATAAACTATATACAGTAGGTCCCCGGGTTACGTCGGGGATCCGTTCCTATGGCGCAACGTAACGCGATTTTCGCCGTAAGTCAGAACCCACCTACATAAGCACCTACGTCACTCACATGGAGCACACACACAGCAGTAATGAAGTGAAACAGTAAAAAAAATTTAAAAGAAAGATGACAATTCCTAGCCTTTACTTGTAGTAAATAAATAATAAAAAACACAAAGCACATATGTACATACCTCAAAATGAGGGAACATTTTTTTTTTTTAATAAATAATTGGGAGATGGCTACCTAACCACGAAACGACGTACGTCGAGTCCGACGTAATCCCAGGACTGCCTGTATATAAAAGGCTAATATGCAAAGTGTCCCCATGGGAGTTCGACCGGGAGACTGGGAGTTCTATCGCTCGCTATGATGTGCACTGACCACCAGGGGGCGGCGCAGAACAAAGAAAGGCCCCAGCCGGCAGCCAGCAACTGGGGAAGGAAAGCCTCAGTCAGCAGCCAGAAGGCCCCGATCTATCCTGATCACCGGCGAGGCCTAGGGATCCTACCTGTGCATGAATTTCATGCACCGGGCCTCTAGTTTATAAATACAGCTTCAAGATCACCACAAGGAAAATAATGCTATAAGCATTTGTATCTGCTATCTATTGCCATAATTATGGTGTGTAATAAGCTACCCCAAAACTTAGCAGCTTTAAAAACAACCATTTGTCACTTGTCATGAGCCTGCAAGTCAGGTGGATGGGTCATTGTAAGGATCTGGGTGTGGGCTCAATTGACCTCATGTCCCTGGTCAGCTGGGGTCAGCTCAGGCTGGCTGGTCCACAGTGGCCTCGAGGGCAGTGATTCTGAACTTCCCGACGTGTCTGTCCCGTCCTTTCACCAGGGTAATCTGAGTGTGTCCTTCTGACAGCGCAGAAGACCGAGGGAAAGGTGGAGAGGCAGAGAGAGGCAGAAGCACTGTTTTGTTTTATTTTGACAAAAAATTTTAAATTGATTTCAGAGAGGAAGGAAGAGGGAGGGAGAGATAGAAACATCAATGATGAGAGAGAATCCTTGATCGGCTGGAGAGGCAGAAGTACTGTTTTGTTTTTTTTACTGAGCGAACATCGGCTTATAATACCAGTTCCAGATGTGCGGCATTACACATGGATGTCTGTCTGTACTACATCACGCTCACCACCCAAAGTCTAGTTTCCATCCATACCCCTCCAAGACTTCCCTTTTCCATGTCTCCCTTCCTCCACGCCCTTTCCCCGTCTGGGAACCGCTGGCCTGCTGTCTGTCTGTCTCTGTGAGCTAGTTGTGGTGGTGTTGTTCTTAAAAAATATATATTATTGATTTTTAACAGAGAGGAAGGGAGAGGGATAGAGAGTTAGAAACATCGATGAGAGAGAAACATCGATCCGCTGACCTCCTGCACATACTGGGGATGTGCCCTTGACTGGCATTGAACCTGGGACCCTTTAGTCCGTAGGCCGACGCTCTATCCACTGAGCCAAACTGGTTAGGGCTAGTTGTGGTGTTGTTTTGTTTCTGCTTTTACATTCCACACAGAAATGAAACCCTACACTGGAAGCCTCTGTTTACATGAAGCTTGCTACCGTCCCATTAGCACGAGACACACAGGCCAGCCCAGGGTCAGTGTGAGGCGGACACTGCCCAGGAAAATGCATTTAGCAAGGAGGCCTTCAGAATCACCTCCAGTGTGTCGCTAAATAAGATGGAACATCAGATGGTCATGGTAATATAATGTAGCAAAGGGCCCTGGAGTCACCTTGGTGACTTTTCTAGTCTATGACCACAACTTGTTTCTTGGAATCTGGAAAACTGTCCTAATACTTTTTGTTTTTTTTATTTTTATTGATTTCAGTGAGATAGGGAGAGGGAGAGGGAGAGGGAGAAGGAGAGGGAGAGGGAGAGGGAGAGGGAGAGGGAGAGGGAGAGGGAGAGAGAGAGAGAGCGAGAGAGAAACATCAACGATGAGAGAGAATCACTGATCGGCTGCCTCCTGCAGGCCCCACATTGGGGATCAAGCTTGCAACTGGGTGTGGGCCTGACTGGAAATTGAACCATGACCTCCTGGTTCATAGGTTGGTGCTCAATCATTGAGCCACGCTGGCTGGGCTCTCCTAATACTTTTAAGTTTCTTTCACTGACAACCATAAATCAACACCATAGGCCCATGGTCGGCAAACTGCGGCTCACGAGCCACATGCGGCTCTTTGGCCCCTTGAGTGTGGTTCGTCCACAAAATACCACGGCCTGGATGAGTCTATTTTGAAGAAGTGGCGTTAAAGAAGTTTAAGTTTAAAAAATTTGGCTCTCAAAAGAAATCTCAATTGTTGTACTGTTGATATTTGGCTCTGTTGACCAATAAGTTTGCTGACCACTGCCATAGGCAAATGGAAATCGAATGAAAACATCATTGGAAGGTTCCTCTGCTTATTTTTGCTTCCTCAAGTCATTTGGATGGTCTTCTGAAGAGTTCATATTCCCACTGACGGTCTTTACAAGGGTGGATGAGTGTATTTAAGATGTCCTTTATTTATTTCAAGTGGTCAGAGTGAGTTTCTTTCCTCTGAAGATCTTTCTTCCTCTACTATTAAAGAGCTAATGTTTAGGTGACGTATTCTTTTTTTTAAAATCCTCACCCAAGGATATTTTTCCATTAATTTCTAGAGAGGGAAAGAAGAGAGAAATATCCGATGTGAGAGAAACACATCAATTGGTTGCCTCCTGCAGGAGCCCTGACCAGGGCCTGGGCTGGGGAGGAGCCTGCAACCAAGGTACGTGTCCTTGACCAGAATCTAACCTGGGACCCTTCAGTCTGCAGGCCGAAGCTCTATCCACTGAGCCAAACCGGCTAGGGCTAGATACGTATTCTTTTAAAATTGATGGCATTGTCCTCATTTTCATTTTGCTCCTGAGATGGTTTTGGAGGTGAATGTAGATTCTAATTCTGAACGTCGCTTTGAAAAAGCACTTCTACAACGGTGTTCAGGTGCGGGATACCATGTCGACAAAATGTAAAATTTCATTCTGTGCTTTTCAGTTTTCACTCAAATATTAGATTAAAAAAAAACAAAAAAAAAACAGCCCGAGTTCCACCAGAGGCCTCCTCCTCCAGAAACGACAGGTCCTCCAGGGTGTGTGAGGCGTGTTGATTTTGTGAGGTCAGCAGAGCCTTCCAGAAGGTGGGCAATATTCCCCTTACTCCCTGCTCCTCCTTTCGGTGTTCAGAAATAGAATTGCTTTAACGTTTCTATTTCAAACACTTGGTTAAATGACTTTATTTCTTGAATGCCACTTTTTTTTTTTTTTAGGTGCTCGCTAGTGTCTCTTAATTAGACAACATTGTTCTTATCTCCCCTTTATATTCTACCTGGAACAACAAACAAACCTGTTACCTCATCATTTTTCCTTAGTTTTATTGCTTCCTCTCACCAATATGTATGCACCAAAAGTCAACCGAATCTATATATATAAAAGCCTAAGTGACCGTAACGACCGGTGGACCGAGTGACCAGTCGACCGGTCACTTTGGTGCATGCTGACCACCAGGGGGCAGACGCTCAAGGCAGGAGCTGCCCCCTGGTGGTCAGTGCACTCCCACAGCCAACCTCCCATGGAGGGCCAACCTCCTGCGGTCCCGCCCCCCGGCCAGCAGCCCCGATGGGCCCCAATTGCCCCGATCGCCGGCCAGGCCGTGCACAATACATGCACCAAGCCTCTAGTTGATAATAATAACACAGGAAGCATGCTTAGGGAGACCCTGACAGAGGGGTGCATAGGAACTAGTGGGGTTAAGAGGGCCCTCAGCATCCCAACACCCGCCTTTATTAAGCTTCCTCTCCCCATGTGGTTTCCATCTGTCACCTGGGAAAGGTTCCACGGGGTGCAGTTCACAGGAGGGCTGGCTGAGCTGATTCGAAGAGGCCGACCCTCAGCTCAGCACTCGGGTCTAAGGTGTAAGTCTCGGATCCGATTACGTCTCCCATCCTGGCCCAGTCCAGGAAATTAGAACCCGGCCAGCTGTGTTTCCCAGTTTGCAGGGTGTTACCTGGGTCTCGGGCCCCCAGTTTGTGTCCTTTCCTGGGGGGCTGGGGGGGGGAGACACAGATGTCTCTCCTAGCCCAGCATTCCCCAGAGTTCAGTCATGGTTCCGCCCCATCAAGTACCACCGACATTCTTAACCGTCTGCGTGTGTGATACCGAGTCCCTGTTTAAAATATTTAAAGACGCTTTAGCTCTAGCCAGTTTGGCTCAGTGGATAGAGCGTCAGCCTGCAGACTGAAGGGTCCTAGGTTCGATTCCAGTTAAGGACACATGCCCAGGTTGTGGGCTTGATCCCCAGTAGGGGGCATGCAGGAGGCAGCTGGTCAATGATTCTCTCTCATTGCTGACGTTTCTATCTCTCTCTCCCTCCCTTTTCCTCTCTGAAATCAATAAAAATATATTTAAAAAATAAAGATGCTTTAGATACAATTTGGAGTGACTAATGAAATGGAAAACTATCATTGTCTGGACTGGAAAGGAGGTAACCACAGAAAAAAGCGGTGAAATCAGAGTTCTCAATGCTAAACATATTTGGGCAGGCAAACGCTCGGAGCTCTGCGCTCGAGGTTTTCATTCATTAAAAAAAGGCAATAAGGGATGAAATAATTCAAAGAGAAAATCAAACGGAACCTTCCTTCTTGAGATAGCCAGAGAAATGCAAATGTCTTTGAAAAGGGAACCCCTTTTGACCTAGTGACATCCTTTATATAAGGTTTGATTGGAGTGCCATTTCTCATCGCTTTAAAAAAAAAACGTATTTTATTGAGTTCAGAGAGGAAGGGAGAAGGAGAGAGAGACAGAAACATCAATGATGAGAGAGAATCATGGATCGGCTGCCTCCTGCACACCTCACCCTGGGGATAGAGCCTGCAACCTGGGCATGTGCCCTGGCCAGGAATCGAACCCGGGACCTCCTGGTTCATAGGTGAATGCTCAACCACTGAGCCATGCCAGCCGGGCTCTCACCACTTTTTATAGCTGCAATATCTGGTTTCTGCATTTCTGGGAGTTACTATTTATTCAAACTCCAGCCCAAGAAGGTAACAGTGGATTTAGCTGGTGACGCCCGGCGTCCTATAGGAAAGGGAGCCGTCCAGCTC
The DNA here is from genome assembly GCA_025583905.1 of Ia io. NCBI lineage: Eukaryota > Metazoa > Chordata > Mammalia > Chiroptera > Vespertilionidae > Ia > Ia io. The sequence goes on from JAJQQW010000024.1 coordinate 25,016,717, forward strand.
TGTCCCCATCAGACACCCTCCAATCACAGAGTCCTATGTCTTCTTTTCTGTCACTGTTTTGTGTTGTTGTTTTAAATGTATTTTTATTGATTCTAGAGCCGGCGGAAGGGAGAGGGAGAGAGAGAGAAACATCGATTGGCCGCCCCCCCACACGCACCTGGATCTGAGATCAAACACGCAACCTGGGTACATGCCCTGCCCAGCACCTGAGTCGACAACCCCTCGGTGCAGGGGACGATGCTCAACTCACTGAGCCGCACCAGCCAGAGCTTCTGTCACTGTTTTTATTTGGGCCCTTGTCCAGGACCTTGGTCCAAACCCAAAGATATTTCCTTCCTTATGAACTAGCTCGGTTGCTGGCTTCTCGAATGTTCTTGAAGGTGACTGATCTGGCTCGGAAAGGGTAGGAGCTGGTGAGGCTGAAACAACTGTATACCGTGTCTGGTGAGGAATAAAGTGCAGATTAATTTATTAATTTGTGAGAGAGACCACCTCCCCCTTTCTTCTTGGGCTCTAAGGTTTATTTAGAATTCACGAAGCCGTGTCCGTACGAGAGAGCTTCGCACCATGAAGGAGAATGATTTAACAAAATTTCTAAAAATGCCAGGGCAAACAGGTTTGTCTCGAAGTCCGGATGCTTTGTTATTTTGCCACCAAGAAGGGGGAAAGAAAAAAAAAAAAGCTTGAGGGGGAATATGAGTGTCATAAATATTCCATTCCCGTGCGTAGCACATCGGCATTGCTCCGTGGGTTCAGACCTGGCCAGCGGTCAGCACAGTGGTAAATTTCAGCACCCGCGGACCCGTTGGGGTAATTTATGATTGCCATTAGATTCCCATTAGGGGTGGGCTGCCACGGTTCAGGCCGGGTCACGCACCCCAGCCGTGAGCAAGGGGGATCGTTCGCATGTGGGTGTTTGGCCGCATGGACCATCTCCGTTGCCTTTTTGCTATGGATGCTTATCGTGTGGGGGATGCTCAGAATACAGACAGATGGGGCAGACGGCTACCATGTAGGGTTCTTCTTTGACCGTGACCTGCACTGGTTTCATCCATTCATTTTGCAGGGATTTAGTGAGCACTGGTGAAGTGCAGTGTCCTGCGTCCCTGGGGGTCCACAGATGAAGAGGAGATGGGTCCTGTTATCACAGGATTTCTACAGGAACAATTCTTTTTTGTCATTGGTAATCCTCACCCGAGGATATTTTTCCATTGATATTTAGAGAAAGTGGAAGAGATGGGAAGAGGGAGAGGGAGAGAAACATCGATGTGAGAGAGACACATCGATGGGCTGCCTCCCGCGTGGGGCCCAACCAGGGCTGGGGATCGAGCCTGCAACCAAGGTACGTGCCCTGGACTGGAATCTAACCCGGGACCCTTCAGTCCATAGGCCAATGCTCTATCCACTGAGCCAAACAGGCGAGGGCCAAGAACAACAATTTTTAAAAAATGAACGGAACCTAGTATCCATCGTGGTGGTAAGTACAACTAAACAGACTGAATAAATGGCGAGCACACCGGAAACTGCTGGAGAGAACTCTTGGAAGAAATACCAAGTAGACAGGAAGACAGGAGGAGGGTGGGGTATTCCTGGCAGGCACACGGTGTAAGAAGATATTCAGGCCCGGCCAGTGTGGCCCAGTGGTTGAGCATCAACCTATAAACCAGGAGGTCATGGTTCAATTCCTGGTCAGGGCACATGCCCTGGTTCTGGGCTTGATCCCCAGTGTGGGGCATGCAGGAGGCACCCGATCAACGATTCTCTCTCATCATCAATGTTTCTATCCCCCTCTCCCTGCCTCTCTGAAATAAAAATATATATCTTATCCAATAAAGAGGGAATATTCAAATTGACCATAACACCATAACGGTCAAGATGGCTGTTCCCACAGCAGAGGCAGGGATTCCGTAACACAAGATGGCTGCGCCCACAGCAGAGGCCAAGTTCCCGTAATGAGCCTTAACGAGCAATCAGCAGAGACCTGAGGCTGCCTGGCACTAGGCCGGGGTAGGGGACCTGAGGCTGTGCCCCCTGCCTGGTGGGGCTTGACAGGGGACCTCAGACCATGCCCTCTGCCCCAGCGCAGGGCCAGGCGACTTGAGGCTGCGTCCTCCACCCAGCAAGGCTTGACAGGGATGGGCCCGGCCGGGTCTGGGTCTCATGCACTTTCAAGGCACACGTGGGTGGGCAGGGACTTGACTCTGGTTCCCGTGGCACGTCCCAGACTCTGACAGGAGGAAGGTTTTCATATACATGTTACTGATTTTCTTTCAACTCTGACACTTCTATTATAGAGAAAGGGCAAATAGCAATATTAAAATACTTCCTCTAATGAATTCTCTTTTGATGTGCACGAATTTTGTGCACTGGGTCACTCATATACTAAAAAAGAAAAGAAAAGAAGATCCTCAGAGGCCCTAGTCCGCAAAGGAGGCAGGGGACTTGGAACAACGATCAGTGAGATAAGCCCGGAGCTTGGGGAGCCCTTGAGGAGCAGACCCTAAGGACGCTAATTTTCTAAACATTATAATGGGATTTTCCTCCCAGCGGTTTTGTGGATATCCCCTTTTCCCTAATCTGTCCCAGCAAGCTGTCAGCCTGTCCGTGAGAGGGAATTAAAATCGTCACAGCAGAGATGAGGAAGAAAAAGAAAGCGTGCATGCTCATGCTTTGACATCGAAAATGGGACGTGGGCCACCGTAACACGACAGGATGCTTGCGACCCTGACTTTGTCAAAGCGGTGGGTGGGGGAGAAGCTCCATTCTGTCCACCTGGAGCTAACGGCCTAGGCCAGTGGTCGGCAAACTCATTCGTCAACAGAGCCAAATATCAACAGTACAACGATTGAAATTTCTTTGGAGAGCCAAATTTTTTAAACTTAAACTCCTTCTAACGCCACTTCTTCAAAATAGCCTCGCCCAGGCCGTGGTATTTTGTGGAAGAGCAACACTCAAGGGGCCAAAGAGCCGCATGTGGCTTGTGAGCCACAGTTTGCCGACCACGGTTCTAAGCCACCAGCTTTGCGGTACTTTGATATGTAAGTCCTAGGAAACAGATGCACTATTAGCTATATTGATACCTATATCTAACTACATCTCACTTCTTGCTGTTTTATTTATTCTTGAGGATATAGATGGAATATCGATTTGTCCTCCTATGTTGTGGCACTGGAATTCACGCAAAGCAACTTCCACCTGTTCCTTAAAACACATGGGAAGAAACACACACACAAGCACACACCGCCTGACCCTGTGTCTGCTGTGAGTGGTGCCCTCAGAGGGCTGTAGCCCCCCTCGCTGCCTCCCTGGGTTCCCAGCACGAGGGGCTAAGTGTTGCTTTAAACTCCATCTACACGGAGCTGCTGGGCGAGGCAACATTAGGAAACCCCACTGAGATAAGGACCCTCTTTAGGTTGTGGAAAATCGCTGTAAAATGCACCTGGGCTGAGACGTTGTGACAGCAGGACAGCTGCCCTGGCGTGGCCTGCAGCCTGAAGGACAGATTCCGGGAAGGATCCCGGGCGGAGCGTGCGGGGATCGGCACTTGCACGTAGACATGGTGACGCACGGCCTGCGGTACTGTTGGGGGTTTTATTCTGGGTGCATTGTCCTCAAACACTCTCACGTTTGTATGCACCGAGAGCGGTACAGATACAGAGGTTAAAAACACACGAAGGAAGTCACACATTAATGCTGATCTTTTTTTTAAAACAAGTCCCATGTCCCAAAGTACAAATCTGTAAAATAGAATCACTGAGTGTTCAAGGGAAGCGGATACACATGATAAACTTTTTTTTTTTAAATATTATTATTGATTTCAGAGAGGAAGGGAGAGGAAGAGAGAGAAACACCAATGATGAGAGAGAATCATTGACCGGCTGCCTCCTGCACGCCCCACACAGGGGATTGAGCCCGCAACCCGGGCATGTGCCCTGACTGGGAATCGAACCGTGACCTCCTGGTTCATAGGTCGACACTCAGCCACTGAGTCACACTGGCCAGGTGATACATATTTTTATAGATAAAAGTCCACAACTGGTCTGAAATAGGCCAAAAAAAACCCATCTCAATTGAGTCAGAGAAGTGCAATACCCTATGAGGCCATCTCACTGGGGGGTTTGCTGTATGACAGCGGAAGATGCCAACATCACACCCTGTCACTCACTGTCTTGCCCTGACGATAGGGAATAAGCAACGCTGTTCATCCCTGCACTACATACTAAGACACAGTATGCGTGTCTGTGTCTCTCTGCGTGTGTGTAGACATATCTGACTTCCCCTCTTCATCCTTTCCACCATACCCCCCTATATGGAAAGCCATGAAGAGCTAGGGGACGTATGGTTTACCATTGACAGGGAAAGACTCAGGGAAGCCATCTGACCTTGAGAGACAGCGGGGTTTGCTCAGAGGACGGCAAGCATGCAAGGCTACAGCCCATCATCTGTCTGTGGCATCGTGTGGCTGCCAGCCAGAGGAGAGGAGAGGACGAGAAAAGCACTCCTTTCTCCTCCTCTTCCTTTCCTCTCCGTGCTGCTGTTTCGTTCAGAATGAACGCGCAAGTTCCTTCCGCTCCGAGCAGCCCTGTAAGCAACTTTGGTTTTTGTCTCTAGCGGGAAAGTGCTTTCGCACCTCTGAGGCCGGCGTGAGCCACAGGTGTGAAAACAAGAGAGCGTTTTGGACGGCTCTCCCCTGAACGGAAAATTCAATTAGAATGAAGCTCTCCTGGCTGAGGGGGTTTTTGTCATCATAACAACTGGGAGAAAGCCTGACCTTGAATTTCCAGTGCTCCCAATGCCACCTCGAAGAGGAGCTCACACGCCCGCCACGAGCCAGCAACACCTGTCCGGGGAGTGCTGGGCCCGCTACCGACTCAATTTTTTAAAAAATATATATATTTTTATTGATTTCAGAGAAGAATGGAGAGGGAGATAGAGAGAGAAACATCAATGATGAGAGAAAGTCATAGATCGGCTGCCTCCTGCACACCCCACACTGGGGATCGAGACCACAACCTGAGCATGTGCCCTTGACCAGAATTGAACCCGGGACCCTCTGGTCCACAGGCCGATGCTCTATCCACTGAGCCAAACCAGCCAGGGCTGACTCATTATTTCTTTACTTTTACTTTTTATTTTATTTTATTGGAATGGCATTGATTAATAAAAATTATATAGGTTTCGACTGTGCAATTCTAGGATACATCATCTGTCTATGGCATTGTGTGGTTACCACCCAAAGTCGCCTCTCCTCCTGCCACAATATATTTGACCTGCTCTACCTTTTTTTTACAAGGTAAATGAGGAGTCTGCCTCAGGTCCATTTGCGCTCATGCTCAGTAGCAACCTTCCTCTGAAAGCACTGAATTCATGCGGTAGTCTAACTCTGCCATCTGCTGCACTGCTTTCATTTCATCCGCTATTTTTTTAAAATATATTTTATTGATTTTTTTTTTTTTTTACAGAGAGGAAGGGAGAGGGATAGAGAGTTAGAAACACTGATGAGAGAGAAACATCGATGAGCGGCCTCCTGCACACTGCCTACTGGGGATGTGCCCACAACCAAGGTACATGCCCTTGACCGGAATCGAACCTGGGACTCTTCAGTCCGTAGGCCAACGCTCTATCCACTGAGCCAAAACAGTTAGGGCTCGTCCACTATTTTATAAACCCTACACTGAGCCTCCTTTGCCCACCAATGTGCTATAACTATCAAGAACATCCTTGTTTTTGTCATGCACAAGTTAGACCTAAATGTTGCAGTTAGGAAATAATATTTAGAGACCAAAATGCTTCGTTTGCTAAGGGTAACCTTGTTCCCCGAGATGCTGAATGCTAAATGCAGGTCAAGACCTGAGTTTTTAACCACTCAACTAATTCTTCTTTCCCCCAATTCTGACCAGGAGAGCCTATGAATTACTTTAATACATCCTAAGTTAATGCCTATGAAACAAAGAAGAGACAGAGCCATGGATACAGAGAACAAGAGACGGACAGCTGTCAGAGGGTAGGAGGTTGGGGGCTGGGTGAGAAGGGTGAAGGGATAAAACAAAGCAAAAAAAAAAAAAAAAGCAAGATTCATGGACGCAGACAACCAATATGGTGATTGTCAGAGGAAAGGGGGTGGGGGAGGTAGAAGAAGGAAAAGGGGGGGATACACGGTGATGGAAGGAGACTTGACTTGGGGTGGTGAACACACACTACAATGTACAGATGATGCATTGTGGAATTGTGCACCTGAAACCTGTATTAATTTCATTAACCGATGTCGCCCCAATAAATTCAATAAAAAATAAGAATGAACCGACTTTTCTCCAGAAAATGGGACTTGTCTTTCAAGTCTTTCCAAGAAGAAGATTCTCACCCTCTCTTTAGCTGAAGACAGAAACGCATTGACTCGGAGGGAAAGGCCTGGTGTAACCAGAACACTGGGTTCGCTGACTTGGTCAGCCAACTGAACAGTCCTGCTCATTCATCAGGCGGAAGCGAACTCACCCCAAACTCAGGCCACAGCGGGCTCCGAGCACCAGCAACCTGGCCTCTGCGAGGGGGTTTCAGATGGTGCGTTCTTTGCTTCAATTTAATTTCTAGTTTGGAGGTCAAGTCCTGATTCAATTCAATTACTTCTGCAGAGTCACAGAAAGTGCAGGAATTTTTTTCTCAAGATTCAAGATGCTGTGGACGACAGAGGAGCTAAATAGAAAGTAAGTTGTATTAACAAACTGAGGGCGGAGTGAAGGGGATGAGAGAGCTATGCAACTGGATAATCATGTATTCAGGCCACAATTAAAATATCCAATAGTACGGTCAGTTTACATTCTCATTTCGTTCTATTTTATTACCCCCACTAAACACTCCCATGAAATATATATCACATGGAAGAAAACATGTATAGACAGTTAAATGTATGACATATCCTAAATAAAATTAAATGAGGTCTAGATCCAAAAATTGACTTAAAATGTACTTTATTACTTGGCTGGTGTTGCTCAGTGGTTGAGCATCGACCCATGAACCAAGGAGTCCCAGGTCTGATTCCCAGTAAGGAAACATGCCTGGGTTGCAGGCTCTATCCCAGTAGGGGGCGTGCAGGAGGCAGCCAATTGATGTTTCTCTCTCATTGATGTTTCTATCTCCCTTTTTCTATTTCCCTTCCTCTTTCTCTAAAATCAATAAAAACACATCTTTTTAAATATGTGCTCTATTTATCATTCTCAGTCCTGACATCCTACTATTCTCTGAAATGGTACAGCTACTTACAAAGACATGTTTTGTGTGTGTGTCTTTTTTTGTTAATCCTCATCTGAGGGACATTTTTCCATTGACTTTTAGAGAGAGTGGAAGGGAGAGGGAGAGACAGAGAGAAACATCAATGTGAGAGAGACACATCAATTGGTTGCTTCCTGCATGCACACCAACCAGGGCCAGGGAACTTGCAAAACAAGGTATGTGCCCTTGACCGGAATCAAACCCAGGGCCCTTTAGTCCGAAGGCCAGTGCTCTATCCATTGAGCCAAACCGGCTAGGGCGACACAAGAAATGTTGTACCAAGTTGTATATTGAAGGTCCAAGTGAATAGATGTTCTCTGTGATCAACGTCCTATGAAGACAAGGGTAGCTTCTTCATCGTAGAAAGAGGCGGAGGAAGAAGTGAACTAGAAGACTCGTCAGATTCAAGAACCATTGAAGATTTCCAAAGGACAGGACGAGGAAAGACCAACACAGTCCTCTCATATTTACTTGACAGTCATGAAGCTATCAAGTCCCTTGAGAAGATAAATGTAGTTAATTGTATGGCAATACAATGGAAAACAACTATGAGAATGTACCACCACAATTAGATGGCGACCAAGAATTGCTACTCTGCACTGTCCTATTTATGACACCACAACCTTATCTTGACTAAGTAAATGGAGTTGGATTCCTCTCTTTTTCTTCTTCTATTTGTAGCACATTTTGCTGGTGTGGTGGTTAGACAAGGGTTTTGGTGAAGGCTGATTTGGTTACCCTCCAGTACTTGAGCGTCTGGTATTTACTGCACAATCAAGGCATCGGTGTCACATGAAGGCGATTCTCATAATATAATCAAAGTCCTCATGTTGGCCTCTCCTTCAGATGAAACAAACTAATGAAATGTATTGACCCTCCTCCCGCATGTCTCCATATGGAGACGCGAAATACATGGGCATCGAGCGTGAAGTCTGTGTTTCCCAGACGCATGGGTGGCTGATTAAAGTGTCGCACTGACAACAGAGCCCCCTTTGAACAGGAAATTAATACCAGCTTTGGTGGCAAAGAGAATCTTCCTCCACGAGGAGACTCGGATCATCTTTGATCCTTCTTAGGAAAAAATAAAAGGGTCATGCCTTTTGCACTACAACAGCCTGGGGTTTTCTTGTTATGAAAGAATAATCAGAGGCGTCATCCGTGTAATTATTTTTTTAAAAAATAGGACGCCTACGATATTTCACCGCTTATTTTGGTTATGAATAACTCAACCATAAGGGGATAAGAAAGGAGGAGGAAGAAATGTTTGAACCTTTCGCTAACTCGGTTGAATGAGCATTTAATTTAAACAGAGAAAGGTTAAAATATTACTAATATTAGATAAGTATTTAGCATCATTTATCTCCTGGACATGAAATAAGAAAAGAAACAGCATGATTCTGAAATGTTGTTTGATAATATACCCAAACATTTCATTCCATCGCCAATAAGTTCCTCTTTGTAGAAGATTCCATGTGTCACTGTTACAGGATTCAAAACACAAAAGAGCTTACAAGATAAAGGATCAAGGCCTGGCCGGTGTGGCTAAGTGGTTGAGCTTTCCACCCACCCATGAACCAAGAGGTCACCAGTTCGATTCCTGGTCAGGGCACATGCCCGGTTTGTGGGCTCCATCCCCAGTGTGGGGCGTGCAGGAGGCAGCCAATCAACAATTCTCTCTCATCATGGATGTTTCTATCTCTCTCTCCCTCTTCCTTCCTCTCTGAAATCAATATATATATATATATATATTATTATATAATATATATTATTATTTTATATATACATATACATATATATGTGTATATATATGTATATGTATATATAAAAGATAAAGCATCAATGTGTATTCACACTTGATTTTCCAATCTCCAAACATCCTGCCAGTCCCCTTAAGGAAAATACTGCTCTAAATGTCAGGTTATTCCATTGTGTTAATTGCTTTATTCATTTCCTTTCCGACCTTGCTTCATAATTCACTCAATAGATATGACAATGTTGACATTCTTCACCTTAACAGATGAGTAACTAGTACTTTTATACAAGAGGCACTTCAGTAGGGTGCCTCCAGCAGAAGGGGTATGGGAGGAATGAGATGGGCAAGAAAGCAGGAAAGAGGTGGATATGTGTCTATGACTGTCATTTTTTTTTTTTAAGCAGTTTACTTTCAATATTATACACCTCTATGTTCATTGCAGCATTGTTTACAATAGCCAAGATACAGGAGCAACTCAAGTGTTCATCAATAGATAAATCAGGAGTCCTCCAACTACGGCCCGCGGGCCACATGCGGGTGTTTTTGCCGTTTTGTTTTTTTAATTCAAAATAAGATATGTGCAGTGTGCATAGGAATTTGTTCATAGTTTTTTTTAAAACTATAGTCTGGTCCTCCAACGGTCTGAGGGACAGTGAACTGGCCCCCTGTTCAAAAAGTTTGAGGACCCCTGGATAAATGGATACAAAAAGGCCATGGTACGTATATACAGTGGAATATTACACAGCCATAAAAAAGAATGAAGTCTTTCTATTTGCAACAACATGAATAGACATAGAGAATATTATGCTCAGTGAAATAAGTCAGTCTAGGGTTATCACTTTACAAATCCATCCATGGTCACTTCAAGTGTATGGTCTATGCAGAGCTGAGTTCTTGCTGAGCGTAGATCCAAGGTCAGCACTGTCCTTCCATTATTGCCCACTCCCCTAATGCCAGCTTTCACTTCCATTGAGCTCCCCACAAAGCTGGACAGTGATTTCCTTCTGTGGCTCTTCTCCTCTTTCCCCCTTTACTGCAGGAATATCTTTGGTTTGATTTTAATAGCTTCTTGTGGACAAAGACTTGGATAGACATTTCTCCAATGAAGACATACAAATGGCCAGAAAGCATATGAAAATATGTTCAATACTAGAGACCTGGTGCATGAAAATTGTGCACTCAGGGTGGGGGGGGGTCCCTCAGCCCGGCTTGTGCCCTCTTGCAGTCTGGGAGCCCTTAAGCCAGTAATCGGACATCCTTAGCGCTGCCGCGGAGGCGGGAGAGGCTCCCGCCACTGCCACTGCACTCGCCAGCCATGAGCCCGGCTCAGAGCTTCTGGCTGAGGGGCGCCCCCACTGTGGGAGTGCACTGACCACCAGGGGGCAGGTCCTGCATTGAGCGTCTGCCCCCTAGTGGTCATGCGCATCATAGTGACTGGTCGTTCTGCCGTTCAGTCGATTTGCATATTAGCCTTTTATCATATAGGATTACTAATCACGAGGAAAATGCAAATTAAAACCACAGTGAGATACTAATCCCAGGTGCTAGGACAGCTATTAGGACAGCAAAGCAAACAAACAGATAATAGCAAGCACTGGCAGGAATGCGGATAAATTGTACCCATTGTGCACTGCTGGTGGGAATGTAAAATGGGGCAGCTTCTATATAGACAACAGTATGGTAGTTCCCCCCCAATTTAAAATCATATGAATCACCATATGATCTAGAAATTTCACTCCTAGGCATACAGATATCAAAAGAATCTGATGTAGGAAAAGGAAGATATATTTGGACATTGTTCATAGCAGCAATATTAACAACAGCCAATGTGTGGAAGCAACCCAAGAGTGGATTAAAAAAAAAATCGTATACTCACAATGAAATATCAGTCTTAAAAAACAAATTCTGGCACATGCTATAACATGGATGAGCTTTGAAGACATTAGGCTAAGTGAAATAAGCCAGTCACAAAACGACAAATACCATATGATGTCTCTTAAATGAAGTACGTAGAATAGTAACTTTCAGAGACTGAGCTTTGAACGATGGTGGCCAGGGGTTGGCAGAAGGGAAAATGGGGAGTTCGTTTAATGCGGACAGAGTTTCAGTTCCGCAAGATGAACAATGCTGTGTGGGTGGATCATGACAAAGTTTCCAGAATGTGAAAGTACTTAACGCTACTGAAGGATACACTTAAAAATAGTTAGAATGGACCTGGCCAGCCCGGCCAGCGTGGCTCAGTGGTTGAGCATCAACCTATGAACCAGGAGGTCACAGTTCTATTCCCTGCATGTGCCCAGGTTTTCGGCTTGAACCCCAGTGTGGGGCATGAGGATTCTCTCACTGATGTTTCTGTCTTTCCCTCTCCCTTCCTCTCTGAAATCAATGAAAATATATTTTTAAAAAAATAGTTAGAATGGTAAATTTACTGTCATGTATATGTACCACAATCTATCTATATATATATAAAAGCCTAATATGCAAATTGTCCCCACGGGAGTTCGACCAGGAGACCAATCACTTGCTATGACGTGTGCTGACCACCAGGGGGCGGCGTGGAATGAAGGGAGGCCCTGGCTGGCAGCCAGAAGGCCCCGATTGGCCCTGACTGCCAGCCAGGCCTAGGGACCCTACATGTGCACGAATTTCATGCACCGGGACTCTACTTTAAAAATAAAATAATTTTAAAACACAATTTAAATTTTCACAGATCCCAGAGCAGGAAAAGGCTTATATATCGGGCTACTCAACCAATTCATTCATTCCGCACTCAAGTACTTAAGTTTCTAGAAACTCTCAAGTCGAAGAATTGAAAGAATAATTGAAAGGATCTTACAGGCGGACGCAGAATCCTACAGAGAAGCAGTTACTCAATGTAGAAAGTTGAGACCTGGATTTCTTTCATATTGTCCTCATCTCCTGTGCACAGGGGAGCCACTGGGCACTCGGAGGCTCGGAATGACATTATTTATATATATATATATATATATATATATATATATATATTTTTTTTTTATTTTTTTTAAATGATCCCCAGGAAGACAGTATAAAGTTTCCTCAAAAAGCTAAAAATGGAATTCCCATTTGACCCAGTGATCCCATTTCCAGGACCATATCCCAAGAAACCAGAAACACCAACCAGAAAGGATATGTGCACCCCAATGTTCTTAGCAGCACCATTCACCATAGCTAAGATTTGGAAACAACCTAAGTGCCCATCAGCGGATGAGTGGATTAAAAAACTGTGGTACATCTACACAATGGAATACTATGCTGCGGTAAAAAAGAAGGAACTTTCACCATTTGCAACAGCATGGATGGAACTGGAGAGCATTACGCTGAGTGAAATAAGCTAGTTGGAGAAAGATAATTCTCACATGATCTCACTCATATGTGGGATATAATGATCAACATAATTTGATGAACAAAAATGGATTTAGAGAAAAATGGTAGGAGATGTGGGGGTTAGAGAGCAACCAAAGGACTTGTATGCATGCATATTAGCATAACCAGTGGACACAGACACTGGGGCGGTGGGGGCTTGCCTGGGGTGAGGATGGTTGGGAGGGGGGGTGTCAATCGGGGAAAAAGGAGACATGTGTAAAACTTTGGACAATTAACCCTTTGCACTCGCTTGCTTTTTTCTCGATTCCTTTATTCTAATGCTAACAGTGTTGAGTCACGCTCGAGATCCGAGTGCAAAAGGTTAAAAAAAAAAAGAATCTCCATTTAAAAAAAATGATCCCCACAACTATTTCAAAATAATATTTTCAATCGGTATTTTTGTTTGCTTTTTTAAAAAGACACAATTATTGACTTTGTATAGCACGAAGTAATTCTGTGGTCAAAGGCAACATTTGTGAAATATTCACATTAGTATCAAACGTCAAACTCTGGGACTGACATGATGAGGTGACTGAACTTTGTCATATGGCTTCTTGCTATTTATAACATTCCCTAAATGGTGGCTGTTTTATCCATGAGCCTCCACTTATTACAATGGCCAAGTTTCAAGGAAGGGGGTCTGCTCACATCCCCCAGTAAGCTCTTATAAGCAATGCTGGGATCAACGGATCTTTTGCAGTTCTCTTTAATGGGGTCTGAGTGATGAGTTTACATCTATATATCACAAACCTTGTCTTCTGCCCGACATTACTAATGTCAGAAAATTGCCTCTATATAATTCATCCAAGTATTTCTATAGACTCCCTGCTTTATCATCTTTTCTCTGGCAAACCGTATAATTCCCCTTCATTCCACGTCAGGGAAGACCTTTCATAATTCTTGGCTGCGTTTGGGGGGGGGGGGGGGGGGAGGATGGGAGGGCTTTTTGCATTCAAGGGCCTTAGCAGGGACCACGACAGGCAGTGAGACAGGAACCAACAGTGACGGGGATAGTCCTATGGCAGTGACTTGAAGAAATAGTGTGACTGAAAACACTGTCCAACAGGTCACAACCTAAAAACTTGTCTTAAACGTCAGTTTGACAAAAAATTAAGATATCACTCCTGTTTATGCATCACTTTATCTTTCCTTCATAGTTCTCACCCTATCACATTGACTCAGCTTCCTGGCCCATCCCCAATACACACACCTTCATTCTTTGTCCTCTGTAAGAACAGAGACAAAAAAGGAGTGAAAGTCCGTCAACGCAGCCAGTGATTTTCTATCCCGGCGTTCTAACGGGACCCTTGGAAATGACAGGCAAGTTGATACGATTCACACCCCAAAGCCTTAGATGTCTCGATGCTTACTCCATTCCCTCTCTTGGCGTTTGTTGCAGGGATGCATGGTGGGAAAGTACAGCTGAAGGAGACAGAGCCACCCCTCAAGGGCCAACGTACCACTGACAAGTGAATTAGGAACAATGACTCAATACTGAGAAACATGTTGACAGGAAAAAAAATCAATGAGTTTTTAGATGAAATAGAAACACAGAGGTTGCAGCTATGAGTTTAAATCCCCTGCAAAGATTTCAAAGTTAGATGAAATGGGTTAGATGTGCCGTGGGAAGTTTTATTCCTTGGTCTGGCGAGGGCACCAGGCGTGAGAAGGGAAGATCGCTGGTTTATTTATGTCCTCAAACCATGAAGGTTAGGCTCAACAAGAATAAAGATTTTTCTGACAAGGGCACAGAAGATTTGCCTGTGGCTTTGAAGAGTCGTGAAATAAATTGTCCAAAGAATAATTGAGAAAAATACAGGACTGTACTAGAGATGGACTTGTCTTCATCCTGGTCTCCCCAAGGTACTCATCAAAATGCCTGATCCTTAGTAGCTGCTCAGTAAATGGATTTGGGATGGGGGGGGGGGGGCTCGTGCAAGTCACTGGGTTTCTCTGAGCTTTAAACTCCTCAACTACAAAGTGGGTGCTCAGTGAGGGTTAAGAGCTCAGGCTGTGGGCTCACACGGTTGAAGGAACGGATTTTAACTGCCCCATCTATCCTACATAATAAAAGGGTAATATGTAAATTACCATCACTCCGCTACGCCCACGATTGGGCCAGCGGAGGCACAGGGGGCGGGACTTGGGGTGGCTGGGGTGGCCAATTGGCGACGCTGGGGTGCGATGGATGGCAGGCAACTGGCGGTCGGCTCCTGCGATCTGTCGCCAGGATGCTGGGGTGCGGCCGAGCCCAAGACTGGAAAAGCCTCCACAGGAGGCTTTTCCGGCCTTGGGCACCCTGCGATGGATGGCAGGCAACTGGCGGTAGGCTCCTGCGATCCGTCGCAGGGACACTGGGATGCTGCCGAGCCCAAGGCCGGAAAAGCCTCCACAGGAGGCTTTTCCGGCCTTGGGCAAAAGTGGAGAGCCTGCGACGGATGGCAGGCAACTGGCGGTCGGCTCCTTCGACAACCAGAGGCTGACCAACTGTAAGTCAGTGCTGGCCCCGCCCCCAAGCAAGCGGTTAGGGGCAATCAGGCAGGCAGAGGGGTTAGGGTTGATCAGGTAGGCAGAACAGTGGTTAGGGGTGACCAGATAGGCAGGCAAGTGGTTAGGGGAGATCAGGTAGGCAGACCAGCGGTAGTGGTGATCAGGTAGGCAGACAGACCCTCACTGGGCTGGCCCTGCCCCCAAGCAAGCTGTTAGGGGCAATGAGTCAGGCAGGCAAAGTGGATAGGGGTGATCAGGTAGGCAGACCAGTGGTTAGGGGTGATCAGGCAAGTAGGCTAGTGCTTAGGAGCAATCAGGTAGGCAGACAGCCCCTTGCATGGCTGGCCCCACCCCCCAGCAAAGAAAGAGAGAGGCCCAGGCCAGCCAATCCGTTGCACCCCAGCCTGTCGCCTGCAGAGGGAGGCCACCGGTGGCAGGGGAGGGGAGGCAGTGCTGCACAGATGGCAAGCAGTGGCAGCAGCAGGGGTGGGACCAGCTTCCTGCAGACCTGGGAAGGAAAGACCCGATAGGCCTTGATCTCAGGCCAGGGCTAGGGACCCTACCCGAGGGGTCCCGGATTGTGAGAGGGTGGTTGGGCTGAGGGATGCCCCCAAGTGCATGCATCTTCATGCACTGGGCCTCTAGTAAAATATAAGCGTAATAGGGAGGGGTGTCCTAGGAGTCTCTTCCCCAGGGGGGGCTGGGTTCCACTTGGTCTGTGAAGATTTCTGCATGACATCTAGAGAGCAGAAGTGAAAATCAGCCAACGCTTACGGGAACTGAATGCAGGGCCCAGAGCAGTCCCATGGCACCCGACATCACCTGAGCTTAGTATTCCAGGTCAGATTCCTCGTGCCAGTGTTACAACGGCAAAGAGTATGGGCACGATTTCTGGAGCCTGGCACGGTGATGAGCCCTTGGTAGTGTCTAGAAACAGAACTCACCCCTTTTGCCCATGTTGGATTCTGCAGAAACCCGTTTCCCGTTCTATGTTTACATCCTCTCACGGTTCAGTTTTGTACACGAAGAGAGGACTGAGTTTGGAGAACGATTGCAGGAAGAAAAAAAGGTCTGGAGTAAAGATAGCATCTAACGAAATACAGGCGCCTGCCGTTAGAAACCGCCAAGACTCTTTCCCCCATTTTTATTAGTTTTCTAATTATTTTGCATTAATTTCCATGTTCGAACACTGATGTCTCATCAGCCCAAGCTGCTGTGGCACCTGAGAGGGGGATCCTTTATTTTCCCAACTCTCTCTTTTCTTAAAAAAACAAAAAAAAAATTACTTTTATTGATTTCAGAGAGGGAGGGAAAGGGAGAGAGAGAGAGACAGAAACGTCAATGATGAGAGAGAATCATTGATTGGCTGCCTCCTGTGCGCCCCACACTGGGGATCAAGCCTGCAACTCAGGGCATGTGCCCTGACTGGGAATCAGTGAGCTCCTGGTTCATAGGTCGATGATCAACCACTGAGCCATGCTGGCCAGGCCCAACTCTCTTTAACTGACCCAACAATGGATCTCTACATTCCTATGAGAAGGCCACATGGGCTGGGCTGGGGTCCTCCATCATTAGTGTGGGCCTTACTTTTCCTTCAGGACTCAGCTCACATGTTGGGAAGGATGGAAAAGTCATCAGTGACCAGATGGAGACTGTTTCACTTCTTAATTCGAGATCCACAAGAGGAAGGGAGGGATTCTCTGAGGCCTCCTGATCCTTTGTAAAACGATACGTATCATTGCAGATACGATATGACGGGAGCAGAAGGTCCCTATCACTGATCAGATTTCCAATAGGGCTCCCAGGGCAAAAGTCTTACAACTGTGGCTTGGCCTGAATCTGTGTTTACCAAGAGCAAGTGGATACACTGAATGACTATTTAGGGAGTCACCATTTTTCTCCTAAAGGTGCATCCTCCCCAATGTATTACTGCTCATTGCTTCATTATAAATGACTAGAGGCCTGGTGCATGAAATTTGTGCACGGGGGGGGTGGGGTGTCCCTCAGCCCAGCCTGCACCCTCTCCAATCTGGGACATCCCTCTCACAATCCAGGACTGCTGGCTCCCAACTGCTCACCTGCCTGCCTTCCTGATTGCCCCTAACCGCTTCTGCCTGCCAGCCTGATCACCCCCTAACCGCTTCTGCCTGCCAGCCTGATTGATGCCTAACTGCTCCCCTGCCAGCCTGTTTGCCCCTAACTGCCCTCCCCTGCAGACCTGGTCACCCCTAACTGTCCTCCCCTGCAGGCCTGGTACCCCCAACTGCTCTCCCCAGCAGGCCTGGGTCCCCCACAACTGCCCTTCCCTGCAGGCCTGGTCGCCCCCAACTTCCCTCCTCTACTGGCCTGGTCACCCCAACTGCCCTCCCCTGCAGGCTTGATTGCCCCCAACTGCCCTCCCTTGCAGGCCGGGTCCCTCCTAACTGCCCTCCCCTGCTGGCCATCTTGTGGTGGCCATCTTGTGTCCACATGGGGGCAGCCATCTTTGACCACATGGGGGCAGCCATATTGTGTGTTGGAGTGATGGTCAATTTGCATATTATTCTTTTATTAGATAGGATTGTAAACATTTCAACCACCAATATTACTAAAATGAGTATGATCCTTATTTGTCACTGAAAAGTATGCAAATAATTTAAACGGAAAGGATTGTTATGAAACGTATCGAGGCAAGTTCACGCTAGATCTGCACAGAAGCACAGATGAAATGCAGACAGACAGAACTCTTCTTGGGCTGATGTTGCCCTTAAATGATTTTATTCACCTCGGTGGCTTTTTAAAAATATATATTTTTATTTTCTTCAGAGAGAGGAAAGGAGAGGGAGGGAGAGAGAGAGATGGAGAAACATCAACGATGAGAGTGAATCATGGATCAGCTGCCTCCTGCACGCCCCCTACTGGGGATCGAGCTCGCCACCCAACCCGGACACGTGCCCTTGACTGCAAATCAAATCATGACCTCCTGGATCATAGATCAACACTCAGCCACTGAGCCACGCCCGCCGGGCCACCTCCATGGCTTCACCCACAGCTCAGAGAGAAGTTACTCCAAGTCTTATCTCCAGGTTCGTGGGGACTCTGTGCTGTTGTTCCCTGACCGGTGAGCCTCCCAGCCTGTGCCGAGAGCGGTGGCTTACTCACAGGGAACCACAGTGAGAGGACAAATTGCTGTCGGAGACAGAGGCACATAACCCGCACGGAGTGCTGGCATGAACCGCCTTTCAGGATGCCCAGCACAGCCCTCAGGCCCACCACGTAGAGATGACAGATGCGTCTCACAGGTTCCAGCAGTCAAGTCCTCCTTCACCACCACGTGCCCTTCTGTGCCTTGGTGTAAGGGAGCACTATGCCCTCGCTTTGCCTGCAGGGACATACGATTTTTTTCTTTTAAAAAAAAGACCACCAACTAGTAAGAATAAATGTGCTCTGGGCTCATGCACAAAATACTTGAAAGTAAAAAAAAAAAAAAAAAAATTAAAACGGATAAGAGCTTTTCAATCAATTGGATACAAAATTTAAGTTAATTAACAGAAGACTCTCTTTCTCCCTACTGATCTTGATTATTAATGCATACCAGCGTTCCGTCGCTGCGCATAATGACGGCGGCAACGTCGGGACCAGTTTCATCCGGAGCCTAATTTGTTATGAGATCTTGTCTAGTGTCTGAAAGCGCGGCCCCTGCCACCGCCTCCTCCCACTCCTGGGCTGGCTCTGACCTCGGAGAGAGCGTCTCCCCTCCCGCCTGCACCTGAGAATTAATCTGCAAGATTGTTTTGAGCTTGAAAGTCGGTTCTCAACCTTCCAAAACAAATCATTCCTGGGATTTTCACTTTGCGTTCATTTTTTTTTTTCCTCTTCGTGTTCTAGTAATAGAAACTCTGGAAAAAAAAAAAAAAAAAAAAAAAAAAAATCACACACATGCTATCTTTTCTTCCTCAGCAGAGAGAAAGGAGAATAAAGGGGGTCACATTTTATTGTTGTTTTGTTAATCCTCAGGATATTTCTCTATTGATTTTTAGAGAGAGTGGAAGGGAGAGGGAGAGACAGAGAGAAACGTCGATGTGAGAGAGACACATCGATTGGTTGCCTCCTGCACACACCCCAACCAGGGCTGGGGAACCTGCAACCAAGGTACATGCTCTTGACCTGAATCAAACCCGGGACCCTTCAGTCCGAGGGTCAATGCTCTATCCACTGAGCCAAACTGGTTAGGGCAGGGAGGGGGTCACATTGTAATCCAAATAGTAGAGTTGGAGAAGATGAAAACATTCTTAAAAATACGAGTACCAAGCTTAACAAAGTCATTCATTCCTATATTCATTCATGTAAATAAATATATTGAGCACTTCCTATATGCCAAGCACTGAACTTGAAGCTGGAAAGATAAAGATGTTGAAGACAGTTCTTGCAACCAAGAGATTATGGTATTTAGTACCTTGTACTTGTTGTCCTAGATACCAAGACGATAAAGGGAAAATTAAGTTACAGTCCCTACGTTCAAGGGATTATGTTTGCATCCAAATGTATAAAACAGAGCCCTGCCCTAGCTGGTTTGGCTCAGTGGACAGAGCATCGGCCTGCAGACTGAAGGGTCCCAGTTCAATTCTGGTCAAGGGCACATGCCCAGGTTGGGGGCTCAATCCCCAGTAGGGGGCATACAGGAGGCAGGCGATCAATGATTCTCTCTCATCATTGATGTTTCTATCTCTCTCTTCCTCTCCCTTCATCTCTGAAATCAAATATACATATATACATTTGAAAAAACAACAGAGCCCAATACAGAACATTGTTCCAGCACATGCGTGGAAAAGATGTCTGACGTGAAATTCGCCTTGGCCAAGGGTTTGAAGGACACCGTGAGAAAGAGACAGTACTTAAGCAGATCAAGGAAGACGGGCTGAAATCAGGGTCCATGAATACCATACATGTAGTGCAGCTAGTTAAACAACAGGCTCAATGAATGACAAACTGTTGAGTAAAATAAAGAATGTTGTGAATGCAGTGGAACCTCGTTTATTGAACTTAATTCATTCCAGGAGGCTGTTTGAAAACCGAATCATATTTCCCCATTAGAAATCATTGTAAATTGAATTAATCCGTTCCAGACCCCAAACGATTCCCTGTTTTAACCTGTTTTTTTAATATATTTTATTGATTTTTTACAGAGAAGGAAGGGAGAGGGATAGAGAGTTAGAAACATCGATGAGAGAGAAACATCCATCAGCTGCCTCCTGCACACCCCATACTGGGGATGTGCCCCCAACGAAGGTACATGCCCTTGACCGGAATCGAACCTGGGACCCTTGAGTCCGCAGGCCCATGCTCTATCCACTGAGCCAAAACCAGCTAGGGCTGTTTTAACCTATTTTTATATACAGTATATGTCTACTGTACTATTGAATCCATAAACAAACACTTTAAAAACAAAAAGGACATGAAATGCAAATGAAATTGTAACAAACAGGAAAGGAAATGTACAGTAAAAAATGAAAATTTAACAATAATTATAAGCAGCCACAAAAGCAAAAAAAAAAAAAAAAAACAACGAAAATATTCACAGCACAATTTCCTGAGATGTTAACAGCAGTAAACTGACTCATACTCGCACATTCTCTCCTTTGTCTGTCGCCTGAGAGATGCGTGAGGGATCACACAGGTATCAGCATGAAAGGGGTTGTCGGGTTGAGAAGCAAATTGTCTGAGACAGGAGACATTTGAGAAATGAGGTTCCACTGTATCCTATATAATAACAGGCTAATATGCAAACTGACCAAACGGCAGAACGACCGGTTGCTATGATGTACACTGACCACCAGGGGGCAGATGGTCAATGCAGGAGCTGCCCCCTGGTGGTCAGTGTGCTCCCACAGGGGGAGCACTGCTCAGCCAGAAGCCAGAAGCCGGGCTCACGACTGGCAGCTAAGGGGGATGTCCATGGACAGAGGGTTTTAAGCCGGCAGGCAGACTTCCCCCGAGGGGTCCCAGACTGCAAGAGGGCACAGGCCAGACTGAGGGACCCCTCCCCCCAGTGCACAAATGCTGTGCACCAGGCCTCTAGTTAACTATATTAGTACATGCTTTTCTCTTCTTGAGGAAACTAAAAAAACATTGTCAAGCATTCAATGCATTTCCCTTGGGTTTCAGTATTCAGCCTCCTGTTGGTGAGTGGAAATGCTCAATGAATTCCTACTATCAATATCCTCATAACTTGCTTTATGATTCATCATAATATTTATGGAACTGATGAGTTAGTTGCTGATGAAACCACTAACTGTGTTCATGGTAAAAAGCCATACAATTTTCATCTAAACGTGAAAACTAGACTTTATAATAGCTTTCAATATATTTGATGTTTTCTTTTTTTGTTTGTTAATCCTCACCCGGGGATATTTTCCCATTGATTTTTAGGGAATGTGAAGGAGAGAGAGGGAAAGACAGAGAGAAACATCGATGTGAGAGAAACACATCGACTGGTTGCCTCCTGCATGAGCCCTAACCAGGGCCCCTGTCAGGGAGGAGCCTGCAACCAAGGTGCATGCCCTTGACTGAAATCGAATCCGGAACCCTTTGGTCCAGAGGTCAATGCTCTATCCACTGAGCCAAACCAGCTGGGGCTAAAAAACATTTTATTAAATTTACTGGGGTGACATTGGTTAAGAAAATTATATAGGTTGCAAGTGGACAATTCTAGGATACATCATCTGTGCATTGCATTGTGTATTTATCATCCCAAGTCATATATCCTTCCATCACCATTTATCCCCCCTTTACCCTCTTCTACCTCCCCCACCTCCCTTTCCCTCCGGCAATCACCATACTGTTGTGTGTGTGTACCATTTTGATATTTTAGGCATTGAAAATAGTTGAGCTGTATCCTTGCTAGACATACCTAAATTACCAGCATATCAAGGACGGGGCGATGAGATGTCTCTGTGTGTTTCGTGGTTAATTTGGTTCCCTATATCATGACGGTGTTTGAAATGCTTTTGCAGTAACTTTCATGTTCTTTCAGCCCAGGAATAAATCAGAGGAACGGGAAGGTCACAAAAACACACTCTCTTTATTTTGCCTGTGTGCATTCCTCCATTCATCTTCCCTCCCCTCTGCCAGCCAAGCGTGGCCTCAGCAGTGAGTGGTGCAGTGGGAGTTGCTCACGTCCAACAGGCTGGTTCAGATCCAGCCGAGGTCCAGAGAACAGTTTTTGATACTTAAGACCATAAGTCTTTACTTAGAATTTATTGCATATGCATTACTGCCTTTCTCTTAAAAAGAAAGAAAGGGAAAAAAAAAGCACAGAAAAGAAACACATATGTTCCTGTTAAGATAAAAGCTAGATCACTGTTACCCATCCTATGGGAACCCGTCTCCCGAACCACAAATCAAGATGCTGACAAAGATTCCCGGGCCACTGCCGAGTGTCAGAGGATGGATGTGACGT
Source organism: Ia io (assembly GCA_025583905.1). Lineage (NCBI taxonomy): Eukaryota > Metazoa > Chordata > Mammalia > Chiroptera > Vespertilionidae > Ia > Ia io. The sequence continues at coordinate 25,039,048 of JAJQQW010000024.1, forward strand.
GTAGGTGACAGGACAAGATGCTGCAGCTTCAGAGCAGCGTGGTGACTAGCGGAGCTGAGGAAGAGCCAGACTCAGGACCGCCCCGGAGAGACACACAGCACACGACCCCCAGCGGCGACGCATTTCGATGCACACATGGAGACCTCTACCACGGCGCCATGAAGATTTGGGGTTTCCTAATGGGAAGATGGCATGTTGGGGAGGCGTCTTTTCCCCAGTGTAGTCCTGGGGGCCTCAGGCAGGGCTGGCCTTCCGCGGTGGGCACCAGTGTGGTCAAAGCAATGGCTGAGTCCCAGCCGGTTTATTTCAGTGGCTAGAGCATCGGCCTGTGGACTGAAGGGTCCCAGTTCGATTCTGGTCGAGGGCACATGCCCGGGGTGTGGGCTCGATCCCCAGTGTGTGGCGTGCAGGAGGCAACCGATCAATGATTCTCTCTCATCGCTGATGTTTCTATCTCTCTCTCCCTCTCCCTTCCTCTCTGAAATCAATGAAAAAATATATATATACATTTTTAAAAAGCAATGCCTGAGCTCCATCCATTCTGACGGCCAGTGCCCATACCTGTCAGTTGCTAAATATATTTACAATTCATTCTCTCCCTCTCTCCCTCTCTCCTCCTCTTCACAAAGGGGGGTGTTTTATTGTAGAGCACAGATTTTTCCTAAAGGGAGATATATTTTTGCACACTGGCACAATATGTTTTTCTATATGGCATGTATATGCATATCTTTATCTTATACACATCTACATATACTATCCAGAGTGTATCCATGTACATACATAGCATGCATACATGCAAATGTACATGTACATATTATATATTACCTCCCTATAAAATATGGGAGAAGCATGGAGAGTTGGTGTGCAAAAATACTACACGGTCTTGCCTCCCCTCTTTGTGTATTGCATTCCCTCTGGTAACAGTCTGTGCTCTAAAATAAGACACTCACCTTGGTGGTAGGCATATGTGTGCCAATAACAGAAGCACAGGTGGAAGCTCATCGAACCTGAGGAGACAGCTCTGCACACTGAACCCCCTGTGCCAGCACACACCATGGAGACTCAGCGCGGGGGGAGTCCTGATCACTGATCCGGATGCTGGGTTTTGTCCTGAGGCACAGAGAGGTGAGGTAAAGGCACTGAATGGAAAGCTTCCGGCCCTAACCGGTTTGGCTCAGTGGGTAGAGCGTCAGCCTGCGGACTGAAAGGTCCCAGGTTCGATTCCGGTCAAGGGCATGTACCTTGGTTGCGGGCACATCCCCAGTAAGGAGTGTGCAGGAGGCAGCTGATCGATGTTTCTCTCTCATCGATGTTTCTAACTCTCTATTCCTCTCCCTTCCTCTCTGTAAAAAATCAATAAAATATATTTTTTTTTAAAAAAGAAAGCTTCCGGATGCCCAGGGAGATGCCAGGAAAGAAAGCATCAGACATGGGAGGAAGGGGGAGGGTCAGGCAGAGGTGAGTGTGAGTCTCAGCTCCCCAGCGTGTGCACCCACTGACCTCGCTCGGTGTCCCCAACGCTGCCTCATGCTCGGGCCCGGTGTGTTTCTAGAAAGCAGACTTGGAGCTTTGAACGAGGACTAGACAAGGTCAGATGCTTCCCATTCCAACCCCCCACTCAGCCCTGTGACTTTAGTTCATTTTCGTGGATGGAAACACCTCCTTCTCTGAGCGCACCCCAAGTCTTTCCCGTTCTTCTGTGGATGGACGTGATATTTTTTTTAAACTATTTTTTTTATTATTATTTTAGAGAGGAGAGAGATAGAAACATCCATGATAAGAGAGAATCATTCATTGGCTGCCTCTGACATACCCCACACTGGGAACCAAGCCCACAACCCGGGCACGTGCCCTGACCTGGAATGGAACCATGACCTCCTGGTTCATAGGTCGATGCTCAACCACTGAGCCACGCTGACCGGACTATGTTCAAGTTTATGGTTTTATAAGCACTGCTTCTCTGAACATCTTCTTCATGTCTTCCGGTGCGAAAGTGTAGGAGTTTCTCCAGGAATATGTTGACGAATGAAATCGCCAGGTGATAAAATACAGGTATCTTTAATTTTACTGGATGTCGATCAACTGTTTCTCAAATAACTTAAATATCACCAGCAATGGGTAAGATTTCCTTTGCTTCCCCGTCCTTAACCAACTCTTGGCTTTTGTCAAACTTCTTAACATCTGGGAGTAAAATGTAGCTCATCAATGATTGCGCTATAGTTCCCCGATTATTCATTGTCCACTGACGTGTCCCCCTCTGCGAGTTCATTGGTCCAATCTGCCCCATTCCGCATGAAGTTTTTGTTTCCTTTCTCAGAAGATTCTTTTTTCTCAAAGATCATTCCAAGACACAATCACTGGCAGAATGTTTCTCCCTCAAAGAGGACAGAATATATCCTGTGAGCTGGGACGTGGCCACGACATACTTTCCATTCTTTGAAAACATGAAGAGGAGAAAGACCACGGCCAGGTTCATCACTGGCCCATAATGGGACTTCAGAATCTTGTTACCCACCGGGCCTTGAGAAGGACTTCTCTCCTGGCAATAATTGTCCTGGAGGGCTCGATGGGGATGGCCTTCTGGTCCAGAGAGCAACCCAAGCCAGCAATAGGGAGAGGCTTGGCCGTGTCCAGGGATGCACTGGGCAGGACCCTAGTCCAACCTTCCTTACATTGACTTATGTCACTGATGATGGGCTGAGGCCAGCTCTTCCCAGCAGACGTGCGCAGGTGGCCTGCAATCGCCGATGCGTCTCTATAAATAAAGTTTATTAGGGGATTAAGAAATCACTTGTCAGTCTTGAGAGGAGAAGAGAGGACCCCTGAGCCTGAGCATTCGGAGACCCGAGGGCTGCCCTTGGCATCTCCTTGTCCACGGATGTTCTCCTTCCCACATCTGTCAGTGTCTCTGTACCTCTAGAGATGTCTGACTTTTTTAAAATGTAAAATACATGGCCCGTAAGCAATGCAATGTAGTAGATTATATCGAGCATAATAAAGCGTCCATGTTTTTTCCCCTTGACAGATAGAAAACAGATGTGTTTCTGAAGCAGCTCAGAAAGGGAAGGTGTAAGGAAGGAAAGATCATATTTTTGCAGCCAAGAAAATGAAAGAGCTATATTTCCAGGCCAGGGTCAGCTGGGCTCAGCTCCACACCTGGGGAAGGCCATTTATCAGCAGAAAAAGTGAGTGAGCCACTTGAGTGTAGGTTTTCTGTGCCTGGTACCCAGGGTCACATGGAGATGAACATACATTATCCTATATAATAAAAGGCTAATATGCAAATCGACTGAACTGCAGAACGACCGGTCGCTATGACGCGCACTGACCACCAGGGGGCAGACACTCAATGCAGGAGCGCCGCTCAACCAGAAGCCGGGCTCATAGGCTGGCGGGTGCAGTGGTGGTGGCGGGAGCCTCTCCCCGCTCCGTGGCAGCGCTAAGGATGTCTGACTGATGGCTTAGGCTCGTTCCGCTCCCCGCCGTTAGTCAGACATCCCCCGAGGGCTTGCAGACTGCAAGAGGCGCAGGCCAGGCTGAGGGACCAGGCTGGGAATTTCGTGCACCAGGCCTCTAGTTATTAATGATAGTAAGAATGAGGGAGAAACCTCTTCAACAGATTGAAGGTTCATTGTACTGAGTGCAGTTGAAACGATGGAGTTCTCTTCTGTGGATTTTACAGACCACATTGGAGGGGGAAACAGAATTAACATATTTGAGTCTTAGTCTCCTGGTGTGTCACATGGGGAGGCTGCTGTACTATTTGGACTCAAGTACTAGGCCTAGGACTACAGTAAGAAAAAGCATCGCTGTACACCGTCATTTAACAATAAAATACCACTACAACCCAGGATGTGTTCCTGCCTTTCCCAGGGTCATACAGCCAACAAGTGAGGTCGATTTAACCCAGAGCCCAAGTCCAGTGTTTCTTCTGTTAATAGACTTTGCCTCTCCTCTTGGTGCAGCGAAGTTTGATGATGAAATGAACCAAGGGTTATGAACATATTTTGAAAATCTAAGCATGCAGTCAGCTAGATGGCTTAAGGCAGTGGTCGGCAAACTCAGTAGTCCACAGAGCCAAATATCACAGTACTACGATTGAAATTTCTTTTGAGAGCCACATTTTTAAAACTTAAACTTCTTCTAACGCCACTTCTTCAAAATAGACTCGCCCAGGCCATGGTATTTTGTGGAAGAGCCACACTCAAGGGGCCAAAGAGCCGCATGTGGCTCGCGAGCCGCAGTTTGCTGACTATTGACTTATGGTATTCATCAGAGAGAGAGAGAGAGAGAGAGAGAGAGAGAGAGAGAGAGAGAGAGAGAGAGAGAGAGGAAGGGGGAGAGAAAGGGAGGGAACGGGAGGAGTCATATTTTGGTTCAGCCTGTGTCAATCACTTAAAAATAAATTGCCCAGGAAATCATTATTCTGGATGTTCAGGGTGCACAGCAGGGTTTCCCAACTCGGTACTATTTGGAGTTGGATGAATGTTTGCTGAGATTGTCCAGGGCATCGCAGGATGTGTAGCACCATCCCTGGCATCATCGTTTCTGAGTTCTGTGTGTGTGTGTGTGTGTGTGTGTGTGTGTGTGTGTGTGTGTGTGTGTTTTTGTGTGTGTATTCCACATATAAATGAGGTCACAGAGTAGCTGTCTTCCTGTGTCTGCCATCCCCGCATTTCTCTGATAAGAGCATCACCTCCTTTCACAGACAGGAAACTCAGGTCCAAGGAGTAGGAAAAACTTGCCCCAAACCGGCAAGTCTGCTGAGCGTGGTGTGTGGGGGCGAGGCGGTGACAGGCCCCCTTAGCAGAGGACGCTCCCTGCTGGAGTCACCCGAGATTTTGCCAAACACTGAGGACCCGCTGCGCCACAGCTCAAGCCGCTGTGAGGGACAGGCGTCTGCCGGGTTTGCCTGAGCTGGCCGTGTTTCTCCCTGAGGCCTGGGAATCTCCGAGGCTCTGGCAGGAGGTCCCCTGTCAGAGGTAGGGTGGCAGGCAGGGGCCTCGGGGTGTCAGCTGTGAGGGTGCCTCCAGGTGGCCAGGGCATCCGAAACACAGCCCTGGGAGGGCTGGCATTGCCAGGGGGGGCTGCCAAAATACCCCTCCCTGCCCACAAATATGGACGTCAGAGCTTTCATTAAGTAGCCTACAGTCTCTCTTTGGGCCAATTAAATAAGCCCACCACGCCCTAGCCGGTGTGGCTGAGTGGCCAGAGCATCAGCCTGGGGACTGAAGGGTCCTGGTTCTATTCCCCATCAGGGCACATGCCTGGGTTTCGGGCTCGATCCCCAGTAGGGGATGTGCAGGAGGCAGCTGATCAATGATTCTCTCTCATTGATGTTTCTCTCTCTCTCTCTCTCTCTCTCTCTCTCTCTCTCTCTCTCCCCTTCCTCTCTGAAATCAATAAAAATATATATTAAAAAAATAAGCCCACGGCTTCGGAGTCTGCCCCCCCCCCTTCCCCCATCCCCAACGCCTTGAGACAGATGCAGGAAGTTCGGCCAAGGAAGAAAAGGGTTCGGGGAATCCTCATTCCAGGAGGGAAGTCACCTACCTGTCCCGCTGCCACTGTCCCTGCTGGGACACGGAGCTGGGAAAAGCAGACAGTTGCCTGTGTGTGTGTGTGTGTGTGTGTGTGTGTGTGTGTGCACATGTGTGTACGTGCAAAACCACATTCAACACACAATTGTATTTTTAGAAATATTCATTTCCCTGCCCTGGCTGGTTTGGCTCAGTGGATAGAGCATCGGCCTGCAGACTGAAGGGTCCCGGGTTCGATTCCAGTCAAGGGCAGATGCCCGGGGTCGCGGTCTCATTCCCCAGTGTGGGGCGTGCAGGAGGCAGCTGATCAATGATTCTCTCTCATCATTGATGTTTCTCTCGCTCTCGCTCTCTCCCTACCTCTCTGAAATCAATAAAAAAATATTTTAAAAAATTTTTAATTTCCTTGGTTTCGGAAGGAAAATCTAGGCGGCATTAGCTTGCCCAGGGGAAAGCATTACCGGCTGTAACTTATTTCCGAATGTTGAAAGTACTGGGGGGTGGGGAGGCGCCCCGGGCTGACAATTTGCAGCATTCTGTCCCCGGTTGGTGGTTGGTGACCTTTTGCCTATGGACTTGAGCCGACGCCGCGGGGCCGTATATTTCCAGTGTCCCCGCGGGTCGGGCCTAATTGATATCATTAGAGCCCCAGCCTCTCCCCCGTGGCCTTGGAGATGGCGGTGTGACCGAGAAAGCCGCGTTTGATTTATTCCGCTTTTTTCCTTCCTTCTTTACCTCTTCCCTCTCTTCCTTTCTCACGTTCTGCTCAAAGGCCAACCTTGTGAAGCTCACACACCTACAATCCAACTGCAGGGCCGGAACGTTCCGGCTTGCAAATCCGTTCCCCACGTCGGGACATCTAACGAGACGCCCTCGGCATGTCTAATGGGGAGCGAGGGAGTCTTTTTTAAAAAAATTTTTTTTTTAAAGGAGGTAAGTCTATGTGCGAGACACGCTCAAACCTTTCAGTCACTTCTCAGATGTTTCTTGTTCTCGTTAGAAGAAAGGGATCGGCTCGCTTCAGCCGAGGTCTCGCAGCGACCTTCTGAAACTTTCCCTTGCTGGGGTTCAAGCTCTGGGTCCCCGGAGCTGGGAGGCAAGTTTGCATTCTCAGCCGCAAACTCAGAATGGCACTTGGACAGCGATGGGCGCTTGTGAAACGTCCTGAGGTTGGGCGTTTTCACGGAAGCTAAAACAGTCCAATAAGTACGCGGAAATGCATCGTGGTAAGGAAAGCACACGGGTTTTAGATTGATGCTCACATCCCTCCATCTGTCAAGAAAAGGGATTCGGAAAGCCATCAGCCAGCGAGGCCGAATCCCAGTGGATTCCGGCAGAGACCCCGTCCCCGGGCGCCAGTTAACAGCATATTCCACTCTGCAGGGCAGTCCTTCCTATCCATCGGTGTGGCTCAGTGGATAGAGCGTCGGCCTGTGGACTGAAGGGCCCAGGGTTCGATTCCGGTCAAGGGCATGAGCCTTACGTGCAGACTCCTCTCCAGCCGGGTCCCTGATCAGGGCCTGTGCCAGAGGGGGCCAGTTGATGTGTTTCCCTCATGGGAGTATTTCTCTTTGTCTCTCCCTCTCACTTCCATTCTCTCTAAAAATCAATGGGAAAATATCCTTGTGTGAGGATTTTTTTTAAAAAAATGTGAAAAGAATACGCTTTATGGAATTTTATTCTTGTGATTTTTTTTTTGATTTTTTTTTTGGTAACCTCTTTGGTGTATAGAGGCCAGGATAGATATAGAATACTTTCACAGGCTCCTACTTAATTGATGTTCGAAACCACGCAAGGTACACAGGGCACTCCTGTGTTAGGGAGGTAGAGACTGATCATTAAAGAGGTGAAGTCATGCCCCGTCGACATGGCTCAGTGGTTGAGCGTTGACCTATGAACCAGGAGGTCACAGTTCGATTCCCGGTCAGGCCACATGCCCAGGTTGCAGGCTCGGTCCCCAGTGTGGGGCGTGCAGGAGGCAGCCGATCAGTGATTCTCTCTCATCATTGATGTTTCTATCTCTTTCCCTCTCCCTTCCTCTCTGAAATAAATAAAAATATATTTTTTTAAAAAACGAGGTGAAGTTATTTGCCCAAGTCCATGTAACTGAGGTAAAACAGGGACAGGTGCCCATTCCTTATCATGCCTAGTGCAGGGCTGTGCCCAGGACCAGCAGCAGCCTGTGTGGGAAGGGGTCCCAAAGGCCTGATGCCTCTTGCAAAGCTTTGCAGAGTTTGCATGACCAGTCTGGCTTCTGCCCGCGTTTCCCGTGACTTCCTGCTCTGCTAAATCAAATTCACAACCTCAAGTTTCATTTGTTTGTTTTCCTAGACCTTCTCTAACATTCTTCTCTCTGCCTGCAATATTCTTCTTAGTAGATTGATATTTATTCTCCGGGGGGAAATAAGGTTACATTCCCCAATCTATCTATAATAATAAAAGGGTAATATGCCAATTAGACCAGATGCCCTTCAGGACATCATTCCGGATGTCCTTCCAGACAAAGCCAAGGCTGGAGGGAAGCCAGCCCGGGTCCCGGGTGTCAGAGGGAAGCTGGTGCCAGCAGTCGGGGGAAGGAAGGTCTACTCTTGCACAAATTTTCGTGCATCGGGCCTCTAGTTAGCAAATAATATTCTTTTTCCTTTTAATGGTTTTTATTGATTTCAGAGAGGAAGGGGAGAGAGAGAGAGAGAGATAGAAACATCAACGATGAGAGAGAATCATGGATCGGCTGCCTCCTGCACGCCCGCCACTGGGGATCCAGCCCACAGCCCAGGCAAGTGCCCTGATCGGGAATCAAACTGGTGACCTTTGTTCATGGGTCGATGCTCAAGCACAGAGCCAACCCGGCCGGTCAGTAACACTGTTCTCTACAGTGTTAGGACCACTCAGAGTCCTTAAAATGCTAGCAAGTGTTGCCAATCTCTAGGAGGCCGAGGGGCTATGAAGAATTGGCCAAACTTAAATAAGCATGGGAGGGAAGTGATTCACCCAAAAGACACACAGTGACTCCACCATTGGAGCCGCCGGGTCTCTGTCCTTTGGTCAAAAGATAGAACTGATTGGGAGTAAGGAAGTCAGAGAAAGCAGCTGACGCTGCAAAGAACTGCTGTTTTATAAGGAAACCCAGTTTCTCTCGAGGCGTCCGTATCCAGCCCGTAATTGAAAGCGAGAGCCGTCCGAAGCGGAGAGGGTTTAAGCACAGATCTTCAACTTGGTAGCAGCCTCCTCAGATGTTGGGGGGGGGGGGGGGGAGGGGGGGGGGATCCTTTTAACAGCTCTCCAAATCAGTAGCCGTGGCCGGCTTCCATTCCACCAAGGGCTCGTCCCACAGAAAACATTCTCATCAACCAGATTAAAATAGAAACAGACCAGCCCGCCCAGGGATCCCGCCGGAGCCGCTGCGGGGCCACGGGTTTCTCTCCTGATCACACGTTGTGAAGAACGGCCGTACCTCCTGCGTTTTAGAAATTGGCACAGTCCGACCGTCTGACTGTCCGACCGCCACTGCATTTCCAATACCTGGGAAAAGACCGCAAAGGGAGAGACGACAGGATAGAGGGATGCTGCAGGCAAAGCTAATGCTCCAGACCCTTCTGGGTCATCTGATGCCTGCAGACGGGGCAGACCTGGTCCACACGAACTTTCATGCAAATTAGAAAAAGAGACAAAGTGGGCAGAGACGACCCCATAGCTAAGGCACCAGGTGTTGTAGTGTAACCCCCCTTTGTAGTCTTACAAAGGACGCCTCAAAAAAATCGAATTATGGAGTCATTTATTAAAGGCCGGCGGCATACGAGGGAGCAAAAGCACCCCAGACCTCGCAGCCCCGAACAGCTCGCCACGCCTGGCTTATATTGGCAGAATATCACAAAGGTATCGATTACCTCTTTGGGTCTGGAATGAGGAACCTGTTTCGCGAAAAAGCATTTTTACAGAAGCAGAATTTCAGCAACTTAGCTATCCACGAATCACTGAATCAATGGAAACACGTTATCTGGGACGGACCACCTGGACAATTTAGGAGAATTGTGCTGTCCAGACTCTGGGACCACGGAGTCAACAGGAATGCACTCTCTGTAGCTACTGAGGCAATTTAGGATCATTGAACTGTCTTGGGTCCCGGGAATGTGCTTCCATGACCAGTGAGGTCACAATCAATGGGACATTCAAACCATCATCCATGGAGTATGGGGATAGCATACATAAGTTCAGAAAATCAAAATAACTCTCTATTGTTTTAGCAAACAAGTAAGTACCGAACCCAAACAGCAGTTTCTACCTGAGAGGATTGCTACCATACTTCACAGGAGAGCCCGACCCTCCTCAGGGCCAAGGCCGGGGAGCAGAGCTCAGGCGAGTCCAGTCCGCAGCTGCCTCGGAGCTGGTGGCTAAGGCAGTCATCGCCCCGCACAGAGACACAGAAAACTGTGGCTGCAAACAATCCCCCGCCCCCCACCCCCACCCCACCCTTCCCTCTCTGGTCTCCTTCAAAATATGGCGTGTCATGGTGGGTAGAGAGCACCCCACCATGAGGGACCATTACCACCTAATACATTTCCAAGGGCAGACAGTGTTGTTCTATAGACGTCCCCGTCCCCCCCGCTCGGGGTGCAGTTCAGATAGCTATACATTTCCCCGGCAGCTTCCAGTCTCTTTGTTCGGGTGCTACATCGCCTCCGCACCCCATCGATCCCCTTCTCAGGCACCCTCTTCCTGACGCATCGGGCTCCCCTCCGTCCCGCCGCTCATGTGGCACCTGCTCCCCGACCTTCGCAACCCCGCACATATGTGAGTTCCCCAGCCAGGATGCAGGCACATAAATCCCAGCGGCCGCATTGAATTACACCCATTTCATCCCCCCCAACCCACGTCTGCTCCTGCCCCCTGCCCACCCCCCCACTCCCTCTCGCCAGGAGAAGAATCTCCATGCTCTTGGGAAACCAGATGAATGGGTTCGGTTTGCAGAGACTGATTCTCCTGCTGTTTCTTTGGGGAATCGGAGGGCTCCCTGCAAAGTAGCCTCTCCTTTAGGTCAAATGGGGGCACGCTAGCAATTTTGCTTTCAGAAAGTATCGTTGCCCCGCCGGCGTGGCTCAGTGGTTGAGAACCGACCTATGAACCAGGAGGTCATGGTTTGATTCCCAGGTCAGGGCACATGCCCGGGTTGCAGGCAAAATCCCCAGTGGGGGGTGTGCAGGAGGCAGCTGATGCACGATTCTCTCTCACCATTGATGTTTCTCTCTCTCTCTCTCTCTCTCTCCCTCCCTCCCTCCCTCCCTCTCCCTTCCTCTCTGAAGTCAATAATTTTTTTAAAGGTATTGTTGAGAGCTAATCAAAATGCAACACAGGTCTGCGTATTCCAGGGGAGAGATTGTGAAGCGAGGTCGCCCAGAGACTGAATCTTGGTTGGGTTATTATGAACTGCAGGAGCCTGGGTCCTGTAGTTCAGGCTGTATCTGTTTTCAATTCTGCAAAACGGGATTGGCAGCGCCTCTTACTGGCCATGCGGTGGGAAGAAATGGACGCAGTGTCTCTTGGGAGGATGTTCGATTCCTCCCCCTGCTCTGCTCCGAGTCTCTCCCATTCTCTGTTAGTATTTCGTCCTCTGATGTTCCTTCTTCCCAATGGTGCTTTCCTTCCTTGGTTCACCCCTTTCCTTTCTCTTCCTCATCTCCCAGCTTCCCCAAAAAAAGTGCTCTCTTTTTTTCACCTTGTTTTTGTTTTTTTGGTTAATCCTCACCCGAGGATATTTTTCCACTGATTCTTAGGGAGAGTGGAAGGGAGAGGGAGAGACAGAGAGAGAAACATCGATGTGAGAGAAACACATCGATCACTTGCCTCCTGCATGAGCCCTGGACCAGGGCCAGGGAACCTGCAACCAAGGTACCTGCCCTTGACCGGAATCAAACCCGGGACCCTTCAGTCTGAGGGCCGATGCTCTATCTACTGAGCCAAACCGGCTAGGGCAGTGGTCGGCAAACTCATGAGTCAACAGAGCCAAATATCAAGAGGACAACGATTGAAGTTTCTTTGGAGAGCCAAATTTTTTAAACTGAAACTTCTTCTAACGCCACATCTTCAAAACAGACTCACCCAGGTCGTGGTATTTTGTGGAAGAGCCACACTCAAGGGCCCAAAGAGCCACATGTGGCTCGCGAGCGCAGTTTGCTGACCACGGGGCTAGGGCAATAGGTCCAACTTGTTAAGACTCAGTGCTGAAGGGAAATGCCTGGTCTACGTTAAGATGACGGGTTGTCAGGGTGACGCTGAGCAGCACCGCAGTATCCACTAGCGGGTTTGAGTCTTTCTAAGGCAGGAAGACCATCCGCATCGGACCTCCCGGAGGGCAGTGATCTAGAAAGTTTCAGGCTTTAATCATTTGCGCCCCAGGTTTTAAGGGGAGCACTTCCTATTCTGATTTAATCGAGTTGTTTTATTTTTTAAATAATATATATTTTTATTGATTTCAGAGGAAGGGAGAGGGAGAGAGAGAGAGAGAGACAGAAACATCAATGATGAGAGAGAATCATGGATCGGCTGCCTCCTGCACGCCCCACACTGGGGATTGAGCCCTCAACCCGGGCATGTGCCCTGACCGGGAATCGAACCTGTGCCCTCCTGGTTCACCGGTCAATGTTCAATCGCTGAGCCACACCGGCTGGGCTGTTTGTTTTGTTTTTGAATGCAGGGTAAGCCGCGCTCACCTGTCAGCATGCAGCTGCCTTGTTCAGGCCATTCCTGCGGACTCTGTAAACGTGAACCCTCCTACGTTGCTGCTAGGACGTAGGGGCCCTACTCTCCGTTTTCACTTGACAGAAACAGCCTTCAGAAAGGCTGACATTTCCAGGTACAGAGAATGACTGAATGGAGAGGCCAGGCCCGGTGCCCTAGCCTCTCCCCAAACCCTCCCTTTGGGTCCACAATACGGTTTTATAAAAATTAAAAAAAACGTATTCAAATAATATACTCTTGGAAGACAGTGAATCCACCCCTGGGGGTCCTACCTACACAATTCCAAATGACAGTAGTAGGCATTCTTTATACACAGAGGCGAATTAAATTGGGTCGAGCCTTGTTCTGGGGCACTGGCCTTCAGCAACACCCCCACATCTGTGACAGAAGTGGACCTGGCTCTCCCTTCCCCTCCACTCAGCCCCAGGACTCCTCTCAGCTCATCCGTTTGGCCCACGTCCCTCTTCTCCTGATCTCAGTAAGGAGCTCAGGGCCCACGCTCCATCTTGCGGGGCTGATTAGCTGGCTAATGGACCGTCTTCCCGTGGCTTTGGATTTCTCATATTTCATTAAATGCGCAAGATTCTGAATTGCCAGTCGCTCTCCAGAGAACACTCGTTTTTGAGTTTTTCCTTGAACATAAAAGTGTTCCCGTCTCTTCTCTGTTTGCCAGAAATGGCGTCATTCTTGAGTCCCCTAGTCTCGGACAAATGTCAAGTCCATCAAAATCAGGACGGCAGCCCAGCCGGCCTGCCTCAGTGGTTGAATGTCGACCTGTGGGCCAGGAGGCCACGGTTCCATTCCCGGTCAAGGCACATGCCCGGGTTGTGGGCTCCATCCCCAGTGTGGGGCGTGCAGAAGGCGGTTGATCAATGATTCTCTCTCATCATTGATGTTTCTCTTTCTCTCTCACTCTCCCTTCCTCTCTGAAATCAATAAATTTTTTTTTTTTTTTAAATCAGGACTGCGGCCAAAACCGGTTTTGCTCAGTGGATAGAGCGTCGGCCTGTGGACTGAAAGGTCCCAGGTTCGATTCCGGTCAAGGGCATGTACCTTGGTTGCGGGCACATCCCCAGCAGGGGGTGTGCAGGAGGCAGCTGATCAATGTTTCTCTCTCATGGATGTTTCTAACTCTCTATCCCTCTCCCTTCCTCTCTGTAAAAAATCAATAAAATATATTTTTTTAAAAATCAGGACTGTGCTTTACCTCCAGTTCCCCCCAGATCCTCCATGGGGCCAAGGTCAGTGTCAAGGTCACTGGGGCATCATGTCTCTGAAGCTGCAGGTCTCCCTGGTCTCCAGCGACTCTCTCTTCTGCTTTGCCAGAGAGAGGAACATTGTTCTGACGCCTGAATGGAAACTTCCTTCATGGTCCCATTGGCGCCAGTCACTCCATATTTTAAGGAATGTGTATCTGAATCAAGCAAGGGTCAGGGAAGACATAGCAGCTTCCTCTTTCTCAGATACACCCTGATGCTCATTGAGTTCATTATTATGATTGGGAATTGGGGCGTTTTGAGAATTTGTCAGAAAATCGGTAAAAATGAAAATGTCACCCTGGCTGGCATTGCTCAGTAGTTAGAGTGTCAGCCCGTGAACCCAAGGGTCGCAGGTTTGACTCCGGTCAGGGGCACGTACCTGGGTTGCAAGTTCCCTGCCCCGGTTGGGGTGCATGAGGGAGGCAACCAACTGATGTGACTCTCTCACATCAGTGTTTCTCTCTCTCTTCTCTCCTCCTCCCCACTCCCTTCCATTCACTCTAAACTCAATGGAAAAATCCCCCAGTGAGGATTAAGCAAAACAAAACAAAAACAAAAATGTCAAGACCAACCAAAAACATTGGTACATGGCTTTTTTATTTTCTCTTGATTCAGTATTTTTTTTAACTCAATGAATTTTAAAGATATAAGAACTGCTGATAAGTACCACACAATGCATGCCCTACTTTCAATGCCCCATGGAAAGAAATATAACAGAATAACACCTATGCATTTACATACTAGCAAACCCCCCATGGAGACAGATCCATTAAACACAGTTCAGAGAACCCAGGAAAAGGTAGTGTTCTCTGTGCCATGAAAAGCTGGCCTCCATCTGAGCAAAGCAGGGGAGTTTGGGTTTTCATTTGTGTTAACCTTGCAAATCATCCTTTGTGGGACTTTGCAATAATATATTAAAGGGTAACTCAAGGAAAAACATAAAATCAGGTTCACTGAAGTGGACAGGGACACACTGTGCAATCATGAGGGTATAACTAGTTGACTTTATTACTAAAGATTTTGCCTCTGGCCCCCAAACCGTAGATAGACCCCACTTCCAGTCTCCGTTCCAGGGCTGAGGGTCTCTGAGGCCGTCTGATGGGGGTGCACATAACACTGTAGATGCTAATGTGGTATTTTTATCGTCAGCACGCTCACACTCTAAATATATATATATATATATATATATACACACACATATATATATGTATATATGTGTGTGTGTATATATATATGTATACACACACACACACACACACACACACACACACACACACACACATCCTATATAATAAAAGCCTAATATGCAAATCGACGGAACAGCTGAATGACCGGTGTAACGACCGGTCGCTGTGATGCACACTGACCACCAGGGGGCAGACGCTCAATGCAGGAGCTTCCCCCAGCCCGCAGGCCCCAGGCCAGTCAAGGTGGATGCCAGTGGGGGCCTCCCAATAGCCCAGCTGGTCACCCCACAGATCAGCCCTGAACGCCGTCCAGGCCTAGGGACCCTACCTGTGCATGAATTTTGTGCACTGGGCCTCTAGTACATATATAAAATATATAGTATATAGTTTACACACATTATAAATATAAATATAAATATAAATATAAATATAAATATAAATATATAATATATATATATATATATATATATATATATATAGAGAGAGAGAGAGAGAGAGAGAGAGAGAGAGAGAGAGAGAGAGAGAGAGAAAGGGAATTCTAGTGAGTAAACTATTTCAATGACTCCTCTATGTAAAGATGTTTTTATTTTATCAGGTCTCTAGATTCTGAGCAGAAGCCACTTTATTAAAAGTAAGTATTTTAAAAGCTAGGAAGTACAAGAATTGCTAAAAATGAAGGGTTCTGAGAACCACTTGTTCTGCTTCACTGGGACCTGGGAGGTGTGAGCCACAGGACGATGAAGCCCAGGACAGATGCCCCTCAGAGCCTCCCTGGCCGCACCTCGACCTTGAACTTCTACCTCCCACTCAGCAGGAGAGCCCATTTCTGCTGTTCTGGGCCACCACGTGGGTTGTGCTTCGTTACAATATCCCTAGGAAGCTAATACACGAAATAATCTCAATTCAGATATCCTATTTCTTCTTATATTCTATTTAAAAATCCCTAAAAACAAGAATGGCCAGGGCCCCTCAATTTCTTTTTATTCATCTCAAACAAAACCCAGTGAGCCACATGTTGTCAGACAGAAGCATGTCTTGGCGTCAACACAATCATTTCTTTTATTAGATCTAGCTAAAGAGCAATTTGTGCGTTTGGGCAAGCCACACTTTGATTTTCTGAGTCTGGGTGTCTCTGGGGAATTTGGAAATAATCAGGAAATTGATGAAAGCGTAGGTCCATACGTTTGGAATGGTAATGCACACAGCGATGGGATTTCAAGCAAAATATCCAATTCCAGGTCTCGAACCCTCTCTCTGGAAGCGGTTAAGCAGGTCAGCTGAGAAGATTTCTACACGGAGCCGCTAAGATGAGGGGTTTCGGGAGACGTTAGAGCCCTTCTATCTGAATTGGAATCTGTACACCCGGACTGTAGCCATGAGAACCTGGACAAGTCAATTCACCTCTCCAAGGTTCAATTTCCACCTGGATCAATATGGAAATGATGCCTGTCTCGTGGGGCTACGGGGAGGATTAAAGTAGACCATACATGTAAAGTACTTAAGAACAGTGTCCAGCGTGGATTAAGCTCTGAACACGTGTTTACTGTTATTAATGCGACTACATAACGTACCTTGCACATCTGGAGAATTAGGACTGTAAATGAGGCTCTATTACAATTAGCCTGGATAACAGTGTAACTTAAAAGTTACCAGAGGGAAATGGGGGGAGGAGGTAGAAGAGGGGAAATAGTGTAAACGGTGATGGAAGGAGACTTGGCTTTGGGGAGTGAACATACAATATGATATACACATGATGTATTATAGAACTGTACACCTGGAACCTATATAATTTTGTTAACCAATGTCACCCTAATAAATTCAATAACATTTTTAAAGAAGTGTCTAGGGCAAACTGAAGTGTATGATAACTGACGTTTTAATAGTTTTCTGAACTGAACAAGTTCATCTCAAAGGGCCGGATATAATTCTGGGTAAAGTTTTATTAACTTCTTTAGAAAGTCCTTAGGAGGAAGAGGAGGAGGAGGGAGGAGGAGGAAAATGAGGGGAAAGAGGAGCAGGAGAAGGAGCAGAAGAAGGAGGAGGAAGAAGATGATGGAGAGGAGGAGGAAGAGCAGGAGAAGTAGCAGGAGGAAGAGGGAGAGGAGGAGGAAGAGCAGGAGGAGGAGGAGGAGGAAGAGGGAGAGGAGGAGGGAGAGAGAGAGGAAGAGGAAGAATAGGAGAAGGAGGAGGAGGAGGAGGAAGAGGGAGAGGAGGAGGAAGAACAGGAAAAGTAGCAGAAAGAGGAAGAGGAGGTAAAAGATGGGAAGACACAGGCATAGGCAGTGCCTCCTGTTTGCTTTGCGCTACGGGACCCAGTGCCAGGACAAAGGAGCAGGTATCAGGGTGAGTGTCCATTCCCACAGAGGATGCCCTCAGTGAGCGGCGGTGATGCACTGTTGGCCTCAGTGGTCCAGGGTGATTCAGGAGCCTGCTCTGCCTCTGATGGGGGGAATGGCACCTCTAACACTGAATCAAGGCCATCCTACTAAAATCTGTTAGGGACGCTCCTTGCTGGGGGGCGGCGGGCGGGGCGCAGTTAGGAGATGATACAAAGGAAGTACCAGGGTAGAAGCATCAGGTCACCAGCTGAAGCCACAGAGATCAGAGCAGGAAGGCGAGGTCTCATGAAACCAAAGGGCCTTTTGCTCCTCAGTGCATCTCCTTAACAATGAATAAGCCTGGATCCCCCCTCTTACCCCAGAGACGTGTGCTTAATGAGCACCATCATGTATGTGCAAGTATGTACGTTTGTGTGAACTGCTACTTGTATGGGTAAAAGACAAAAATCAAAATGATATTACATTTGCTACTGAGTCTATTTTTGTTTTAAAATTTAAGTGTCAGGTTTGAAAAACAAAAAAACACCAAACAAAACAAAGGAGAGGCAGAGAAGGGGTCGATCCTTGGTCTGTGAGCAGATGTGTTTAACATTTAGGTACCAGAGCCAGGGTTTTACGTGACACAGAATGAAAATACATTCTCTTCTGACAGTAGATCTCTCATCGCCATTAGAGAACAATAAAACTGTACAATGGGAAGGAGGAGACAGTTGAAAAGTTGGGTGAGGCTGCGTCCGAGACGAAGAGTCAGCATCTGAGAGCTGTGTTTCTGGTTAAGCAGGGATAGGAAGCTTAAGAAGGGGGAGAATGCCCCTTTGTCCCCCTCTTGGAGCCTCAGAAACAGGAGTGCGTGCTTCTGAAAGCAAAGGCAACTGCTCACATTGATACTTGCTGCACTGATAGAGGGCAGAGGAGGCGGGGCTTGCGAAGGTAATTACTGATCAATGACCTTGTATCATCGATGGGGGCTCTTCAATACTGTATTGAGGAATGTCAATACTATTTCAGCACCATCACAGCCTCCCGAGGGTGGCCAAGTCTTGCAGAAAAAAACCTTCAGTGATAACATTATCACCCATAATGAGCATTTCCAATAGACATTCTTCGTTTATCGAATGGCGCTAATGTTTCATAAGCATGCATAAGTAAGTGTTAACAACAAAACCACCATCTTTAATTGAACCAAAGGAATACTAAACAAAAAGAGCCCCTGCAAATACATTGTTATCTATATATATAAAAGGCTAATATGCAAAGAGTCCCCTCGGGAGTTTGACCAGGAGACTGGGAGTTCAATTGCTCACTATGTCATGCACTGACCACCAGGGAGTGGCACAGGATGAAGGAAGGCCCCAGTCAGCAGCCGGAAGACCCCTATCGGTCCTGATTGCCAGCCAGGCCTAGGGACCCTACGCGTGCACAGATTTTGTGCACCAGGCCTCTAGTTCATTACAATTCAGTCACCCCCATTCTGAAAGTTTTATATGGTGCAACAAGTGGTAGAACTTATTATTGTGTTCTTGACTCTAATTTTTAGCAAGATATATTTCTTCTCATTGAATCACATAATTCTTGGTGTGTTTTGTTGTTGTTGTTGTTGTTTTTGTTGTTTTTTAATCCTAACCCTAGGATATTTTCCCATTGATTTTTAGAAAGGGAAAGACAGAAGTATCGATGTGAGAGAAACACATCGATTGGTTGCCTTCTGCACGCGACCAGACCAGGGCCAGGGAGGAGCCCTGGACTGGAATCAAACCCGGGACCCTCCAGTCTGCAGGCCTGTGCTCTATCTACTGAGCAAAACCGGCTAGGGCTGCATCACATACTTCTATTAATTATGCTTGTTTTCACTGAGCATAGATAGAGCTGCTGTTTGTCGGATCTCTTAAGTCTTTGTTTTGCTGTTGCTGCTCTGTGATAGGAGAGGCTCTGGCGGTAAGGAGCTGTTTTCCTAACACCGAGAAAGGAATGACTGACGGCTTTGTGAGGACAGCAGCCACCCTGTGGAAATAGTATGTGGACTTCTGCATGTCCCGACTTTTCTCCATCCATGTCAGCAACAGGATGGCTGGACCGCACCATCTAAATCCTGGGCAGAATCAGAATTCAGATATAAAAGGCTTGGCCCGAGCCAGTTTGGCTCAGTGGGTAGAGCATCAGCCTGTGGACTGAAGGGCCCCGGGTTTGATTCCGGTCAAGGAAATGTACCTCGATTGCAGGCCTGATCCCTGGCCCTGGTCAGGGTGGGTGTGGGAGGCAACTGATTGATGTATATCTCTTTCTATCTCTCCCTCTCCCTTCCATTTCTCTAAAAATCAATGGAAAAATATCCTTGGGTGAGGATTAACAACAACAACAAAATTATGATGTAAAAACCTTGGCTTTTTAGTCCCTTATACTTATGTAGTTGTTTCAATCAAAACAGTTAAAGCTTTTTTTTTTTTTTTTTTTTTGGAAGAGCCATATTGAGGTCACAGTAACTAATTTCAAATTTTGTATATGGCTATGTGGGACACCACGAAATTGATTATCTCCTTTAAGCGTTCCCATTGGTTTTCTTCTTGCCACACTCAAGTCTGGTCAAGTTTTTTTTTGTTTTGTTTTTGTTTTAATATATAGATACTAGAGGCCCGGTGCATGAAATTCATGTATGGGTAGGGTCCCTAGGCCTGGCCAGCAATCAGCGCCAATCTGTGCAGTGACCAGAGGGGTGATTGGGGGGCCCCCGCTGGCACCTGCCTTGGCTGGCCTGGGGCCTGTGGGCTGGGGGCAACTCCTGCATTGAGCGTCTGCCTCCTGGTGGTCAGTGCGTGTCATAGCCACCAGTCGTTCTGCCATTCAGTGGATTTGCAATTAGGCTTTTATTATCCTATCTAATAATAGGCAAATATGCAAATTGACCATACCTCTGACACACCCACAAGCCACGCCCACAAGCCACACCCACCATCAAATCAGAGCGAGTATGCAAATTAACCCAAACCAAGATGGCTACAGCCACAGAGAGCAAGGTTTCCTAGGTAACAGAGGAAGCCAAGCTTTCCACCTGCCCTGGCCAGGCCTAAGCCTCCACTCAAGCTACAAAGTTTCAATTATAGAAGGTAAACAAATTCAAACAAATGGAGGCAGAATGGAGCTTGAGAGAGCAGGCCAGGGTTGCCACCGGCAACAGGGGAAGCAAAGCTTTCTGCACACCCTGGCTGGGCCCACCCGCTTAAGGCAACAAAGTTTCAATTATAACCCCAAGACAAATGGCTGCCGGCCTCGGAGGGAGCCCCAGGCTTGGCTCCGCTCCAGGCTACAAAGTTTCAATTGTAGAAGGAAAATAAATTCCAGATACCAGGGCCTCTGCTTGGGTTGCCAGGGGGGGTGGCCGGCCTGCAAACCACCACAGGCCCCTCGCTCAGGCCGCCCCACACCCCAAGGGAACCCCCACCTGATCCAGGACACCCTTCAGGGCAAACCAGCTGGCCCCCACCCCTGTACCAGGCCTCTATCCTATCTAATAAAAGAGTAATATGCAGATTGATCATCACTGCAACACACAATATAGCTGCCCCCATGTGGTCAAAGATCCTGCCCCCATGTGGACACAAGATCGCCACCACAAGATGGCCAGCAGGAGAGGGCAGTTGGGAGGCACCCGGCCTGCAAGGGAGGGCAGTTGGAGGTGATCAACCCTGCAGGAGAGGGCAGTTAGGGGTGACCAGGCCGGCAGAGGAGGGAAGTTGGGGGCAAACAGGTTGGCAGGGGAGCAGTTCAGCATCAACCAGGCTGGCAGCAGAGTGGTTAGGGGGTGATTAGGCTGGCAGGCAGAAGCGGTTAGGGGCAATCAGGAAGGCAGGCAGGCAAGCAGTTGGGAGCCAGCAGTTCTGGATTGTGAGAGGGATCCCAGATTGGAGAGGGTACCGGCTGGGCTGAGGGACAACCCCCCTCCGTGCACAAATTTCGTGCACCGGGCCTCTAGTATAGGATATTTCAAAATGTATTTTTATTGATTTCAGAGAGGGAGAGAGAGATAGAAACATCAATGATAAGAGAGAATCATTGATCGGCTGCCTCCTGCATGTCCCCACTGGGGATTGAGCCCACAACCCAGGCATGTCCCCTTGATCAGAATCGAACCCAGGATCCTACAGTCCACAGCTGATGCTCTCTCCACTGAGCCACACCAGCTAGGGAAGGCCTGGTAAGTTTGGATCTGCAGTGGAAATACTCCTCGCTGTCTCACGGGAAAGGGGTGTTTGTAATCGACAGGCCATTGCCTTACTTCTGGGCCTGCAGACTGTGTGTGTGGTAGTCTCCCCAAGGGTTCACTTTGTTCAAAGAAAAGGGGTCACTTTTCATCTCCTCTGCAGAGGCCAGGCCGCCGCTCACTCTGAACCAACTGTGTTTATTGTTCCTTCTTGATGTTACCCAGTACCAGGACTTTTTTTAGCAAAAGAAAAAAAAATACAACGGTAATTAACACCGACTTAAAAAAAAAAAATCTGTCAAAATGTACATGAATCATTCCTGAAGGATTAACTGGGGACAGCCCTGGGTCTAAAGAAATTGAATAAAAAAGGAAGGAGGGGCCCTAGCCGGTGTGGCTCAGTGGATAGAGCATCGGCCTGCAGACTGAAGGGTCCTGGGTTCAATTCCGATCAAGGGCACGTACCTCAGTTGAAGGCTCCTCCCCAGCCCAGGCCCTGGTCGGGGCTTGTGCAGTAGGCAACCAATCGATGTGTTTCTCTCACACTGACGTTTCCCTCTGTCTCTCCCTCTCTCTTCCACTCTCTCTAAAATCAATGGAAAAATATCCTCAGGTGAGGATTAACAAAAACAACAAAAAAAAAAAAAAGGGGGGGGGGAGAAGGGGTTCTGGAATGTTCCATAGTTAGGTTAAGACAAAGATATATAGGAAAAGAGGGAGAAAAATCTGTGATGTCCATGAGCTGCAGATAGTGAAATTAAGCAAGAAGAGAGTGTTACTCTAGTGCTTCCTCAGGTATGTTCAACATCCCCAGTAGCCAGTCCTAAATGTTACCTTCATATTAGGAAGACTATATAGCTTTGCAGAGTATTTCTGGCTTACAAAGCTATTGATAAATAATCCATCTGTCCAAGGCACCTCGGATATAAATACATGATGTGCATGTTGTCTAATCTGGTAAAAAAAAAATCCAAAATTATGCCCAGCTGGTGTGGCTCAGTGTTTGAGCATGGACCTATGAACCAGGAGGTCAAGGTTGGATTCCTGGTCAGGGCACATGCCCGGGTTGTGGGCTCGATCCCCAGTAGGAGGCGTGCAGGAGGCAGCCTGCCCATGATTCTCTCTCATCATTGATGTTTCTCTCTCTCTCTTCCTCTCCCTTCCTCACTAAAATAAATAAAAAAAATATATTTTTTAATCCAAAGTCAAGACTAATGGATATTTTCCTTGTTTCTCACCGCTTTCCAAACGCGTTATTTTGGCTGCTGCTCGTGTGTACCTGTAATAATCATATGCCTGCACAGAAATGACATCGATTTCTAGGATGAGCACTCACACAGTCGCATCTGTCATGAGAGGAGACAGCTTTGGGGAGGGGCACCCAGCGTTGCCACACTGGCGTGGCTGGGACCTTTGACCAGAGTCCCACAGCTGTGTTATCTCCCACTCTCATTTCTCTCTCTCCTATGCACGCTGCCTCTGGGGAACGAGACCACACAGAGTGGGAGGCTTTGGGAAGCAGAAATCAAGGACCTAGTCTCTTGGTCAGAGCAGGGGGTGCTGTGCTGGCCCTCAGCACAGCAGGAGGTGGAGAGAGGAAGATGAAATACAAGGATGCCATACCAAGAGATGGGGGGGTATCATTTCGCTCTCAGAAAAGGGCGTGCCATAAGCAGACTGCCAGGGAGTGGCAGAGACCGGCGTTTCCTAAATATGAACTTGGGATGGGGGTGAAAAAATTAGGACACCGGAGCTCTCTCTCTGGGAGTAAGGGAGGCTTGAGAATAGGGGTTCTTCCCATCCCCACCTGCTGCCTGTCATTTGTCCACCCCCTACGTGCACCTGTCAGAGCCAAAGTCCTTCAAGGTGTTGAAAGCCTTGGAGGCTTCTGCAGACTCATTTGTGTGTTTTTTTAGTTTTGATTTTGGAAGTCCAACTGTTTTTCAGGGAAGGGAGGGGAAAAAAGGAGGGAGGGAGGGAGGGAGGGAGGGAGGGAGGGAGGGAGGGAGGAAGGAGAAGGAAGGAAGGAAGGAAGGAAGGAAGGAAGGAAGGAAGGAAGGAAGGAAGGAAGGAAGGAAGGAAGGAAGGAAGGAAGGAAGGAAGGAAGGAAGGAAGGAAGGAAGGAAGGAAGGAAGGAAGGAGGGAGGGAGGGAGGGAGGGAGGGAGGGAGGGAGGGAGGGGGGAGAAGGAAGGAAGGAAGGAAGAAAGGAAAGAAGGAGGGAGGGAGGGAGGGAGGGAGGGAGGAGAAGGAAGGAAGGAAGGAAGGAAGGAAGGAAGGAAGGAAGGAAGGAAGGAAGGAAGGAAGAAAGGAAGGAAGGAAGGAGGGAGGGAGGGAGGAAGGATGGAAAGGAAGGGGAAGAGAAGCTAAAGGGATGGAAGGGAAGGAGGCAGGAAGGCAGGACGGACCAGAGGGAGGGAAGGAGGGAGGAAGAGAGGAGGACGGGATGGGAGAAAAGAAGGACAAGGAGAAAGACTAAAGACAGAGAGAGAGAGAGAGAGAGAGAGAGACAGGCTGTGTGTGCGCGTGAGGCCCTGCACATCTGGAGGAGCCCGGCTCTGGGAACCGGGCCACGCCCCCGTGGCCATTACCGAAAGCCGCCTGCCAAGATGAGAAATGAGCGCAGGCGGGGCCGGGTATGAGGATTAATTGTCTCGAACCAGAGCGCTGCAGCAGGTATGCAAGGCATATCCAGGCGGAGATAATGAGGCCAATGAGCGGTCCTCACTGTTCTGGTGGCGTCTCCCCACCCCCACCCCCCCTAAGGAAAAAGCGGAGATTTAAGTAGCGGGCCCAGTATTTCCACCACCATGTAACACACCTCAGAAACGTGCAGTAAGAGCAGAGGGTGGCCTCTCCATGTGCTGAAGATTCGCACTGCGGGAAGGCGCACCCCCCAGCCATTTGAAATGTCTGAGATTTCCTCGTGGGCGACCTTCCCTTTCCCTTTCCCCTTGACCAAGAAGACATTAGTTCTACTCTTTGATATTTACATTGACGGAGGCCTATTCCTTTATATAAATTTAGGTTCCTTCACATTACTCTAACCAATAACTCCAGGAAATTAACTACGAACCAAAGGAGAGTTCAGAGTCATCCCTCTTAAGGCGGAGGGATGAGTCTGAACGTGTGTGTCTGTGAAATGTTAGCTGCAAATCAGGAGTTTAAAAGTGATATAATGGTCCCCTGTAACTGAACCAAAAAACAAAGCGGCTCGCTTGGCGCAGGCACTTGGCTGTGGTATCTGTTGTTACACAGGGTCATTACAAAAAATTCAGATTTTCTTCTTTTATGAATTACTTGAGGCCTGGTGCACGAAATCTGTGCACTCGGAGGAGGAAGGGATCCCTCAGCCCAGCCTGAGCCCTCTCGCAGTTTGGAAGCCCTCGGGGGATGTCTGACTGACGGCTTAGGCCCACTCCCCACTCCCCACGGGGAGCAGGCCTAAGCCGGCAGTAGGACATCCTTAGCGCTGCCTTGGAGGTGGGAGAGGCTCCCGCCACCGCCGCTGTGCTTGCCAGCCATGAGCCCGGCTTCTGGCTGAGTGCCGCTCCCCCTGTGGGAGCATACTGACCACCAGGGGGCAGCTCCTGCGTTGAGCGTCTTCCCCGTGGTGGTCAGTGTGTGTCATAGCGACCGGTTGCCATTGGGTTGATTTGCATATTAGCCTTTTATTATACAGGATGGGCAATGCTTTCCAATTCCTTGCATACAGAGAATTCTTTCCTAGAAGGCTAACGGAAATTACATGTTTGTGGATGAAACACTGAATGCTGGTATCCGTTTTTTATGGCTGCTGTAAGAAATTGCCACACTCAGTGGCTCACAGCTAGACAAGTTCATTGCTTTACAGGTCTGAAGGTTAGACCCTAAAAGAAGGTGGCAGGGCTGTGTATTTCTGGAGGGAAGAATCGAGTCGTTGCCTTTTTAATTTCTTAAATTGATTTGAGAGAGAGAGAGAGAGAGGTGGAGGGCGGGCTTTGATTTTGTTGTTGTGCTTATTCATGCATTCATTGGTTGATTCTTGTAAGTGCCCTGCCTGACTGGGTTCGGGATCAGACCTGCAACCTTGGCGTATCAGGACGATGCTCTAACCAACTGAGCTTCCCAGCCAGGGCTCAGTCCTTGCCTTTTGTACCTTCTACAGGCTGCCCTCATTCCTTGGCTCAGGGCCCCGCACCATTTGACCCTCTGACCTTGACCCTCCTGCTTCCGTCCCCAAGCACCCTTTGAAGGCAGTGGGCCCTTCCAGATCATATAGGATCGTCTCCCTGCCTAAAGAAGATTTAATGTAATCACATCCGCAAAACTCCCTTCCCCATGGAACACATGATGGGCTAGCACGTGGACATCTTTGGGGGGTGGTACTGTTCTGCCTAACACGGTGCTCGATATTCAAGCAAATGAGTTAACTTTGCTGATTTTACCGCATTCTGTTAGAGAGAGAGAGAGAGAGAGAGAGAGAGAGAGAGAGAGACTCTGTTTTCCTTTTAAGTGCACATAAAACATATTTTAGTTCACTTTGGTGGAGTTTGTTAGTAATAGGAATGGGACTTTGCTGATGACATGCCTTTCAGGATATCAGAAGCCGTTCCTTCAGGGGCTCCGATGTGCCCTGAGGGCTCAAGATTGGGTCCAGGACTGCTTTAGACCCTCCTCCCCCCGCCCCGGGTCTGTGTGGTTGCCCAGGGCTTTGATTTTTTTAAGCTTATTGTAGGGCTCATTAAAATTTAAATAAAAACGATGGAAAATACTCTTTTATCTTATTCTAGGGGCTGTCTGAGCAGTGACTGCTTGCTGCTGTGTTCCCACTGTTCACTGCAGTATCTGTCGTAGAGTGGTTTCCTGCATCCACTCATGGTTGAATCGCTGTTGCCTTGGCTGGGTTCCTTTATGGTCACCCCAAATTCCATTTCAATGATTGAAGAGAAAGAGGGCAAGGCCTGGGTGGAGAGTGGGAAGGAGAACGCCAGGCTTTGCCAACAGGTAACTCTGGGGAGTGGCAACGCCCACAGGGCGGTAGGCGTGGCCAGTTGGGTCCATACAACAGATTAGTACCTGGGATTGAACGCAAGAGGAAGGAGCTACCAAACAGGGTGGCAATCAAATAGGGTAGAGTTAGTGTGGAGCTCAGCGCTGACGAGGAAGGCAAGGCTGGGGCTCAGCGGGGTTGAAGGGAGCAATACTGGGAGCGGAAGGGAAGGTGATAGTGCTGTGAACAGCAGGTGGCAAGAGGAATCTACCTCCTCCCTGGCAGGATGGAAGTTGCAGGTTGAATCTCTGCCCAAAACCCAGACCATGCCCTGACCGGTTTGGCTCAGTGGATAGAGCTTCGGCCTGCGGACTCAAGGGTCCCAGGTTCGATTCCGGTCAAGGGCATGTACCTTGGTTGCAGGTACAGCTGATCGGTGTGCAGGAGGCAGTGGGGGGTGTGCAGGAGGCAGCTGATCAGTGTTTCTCAGCGATGTTTCTAACTCTCTATCCCTCTCCCTTCCTCCTTATAAAAAAATCAATAAAATATATATTTTTTTAAAAACCCAGACCAGCGGTGGACGGCAGGAAGTGACACAGCTCTCTTAGAAAGCATCTGTCCACTGCCGCCATGACCTTCGAAGAAAGTGCGCCTTCATCTCCTTGGAAAGGGGGACTTCGAATTAGAATAACCTGGAAAGAGTTGATGCAGCTTGATGGGAAGTCTTGCCAACAGACGGTCAGAATGCAAGCTGTGCCCCGAGTACACATCCAGACCCCGCAAAGCCTCTGTTTCCCGAGGTGGGATGAGCTGGGATGTGGGGAAAAGCGATTTGTCCGCATCCTCAGAGTCCTGCCCTGGATCGTAAAGAAAGTCCCTGTTTCTTTAAACGGGTTGGCATGGGCTTGGGCTGTGCCCAGCAGAGGGCAGAGGCCCCGTCGAACTTAGAAGAGTACCGGTGTCCTTGTCGAAGCCGGAGAGGTGCCAGTCGGAGTCGCCGCGGGAGCCTGGCCCCATCCATCCATCAGTGTGGCCTGGGTCACCATTTTCTAGGAAATGAGGAAAATCGTCCCCCAGAGTAACTCCGCTGCCAGAAGGGCCTTCACGTCGTCTCTATTCTATTTCAAAAGGGGAAGGAGAAGGCCACATCTCCTATCGCTCTTGTATCTTCAGATTTGGGTGTGACAATGTTTAGTTCAAGAGTAGCCCGGTTGACGATGGCTGGAAACTCCCATAAGGAATCATGATTTTTAAAAAATATCCTATATAATAAAGAGCTAATATGCTAATTAGACCAAACAGCCAAACAACCTTCCGGATGTCCTTCCGGAAGACCTTCTGGACGAAGCCGGGGCTGCGAGTGCTGAGCCCCTTGCACGAATTTCATGCATCGGGCCTCTAGTATATATATATATATATTTATTGATTTCAGAGAGGAAGGGAGAGGGAGAGAGAGATAGACACATCAATGATGAGAGAGGATCATGGAGCGGCTGCCTCCTGCACGCCCCCTACTGGGGATCGAGCCCACAACTCGGGCACGTGCCCTTGTCTGGAATCGAATCCAGAACCCTTCAGTCTGTAAGCCGATGCTCTATCCACTGAGCCAAACCAGCTAGGGCCACGATTTTTTTTTTTTAATTCATTTTTATGTATCTTGAATGAAAATGCTCAGGGTAAGCCAATCTTGTGATTATCAAAAGCCCTCACATGTGCAAGGCGCTTACTGCGACAATGGCAGACATGGAGACAGGACCCTGGCCTCAAGGGTCTCTTGGTATTGCTGAAGAGACAGTGACGTTCCTGAAAACATAGCTAGGGTTTGACAGGAAGAGCTATTCTGAGGACCGAGGGAGAAGCAGCTCTCCAGGCCCAGGTCATGGAGGATAGGGAAGTTATGGTCCCTTCTTACATGGACAAGTAACATAAGGTGGTCTCACCCAGGAATGCCAGTGCGCAGGACACAGCATATGAGACTAAGAATGTAGGTTGGCTGGATGGAACTGGAGAGCATTGTGCTAAGTGAAATAAGCCAGTTCACGAAAGAAAAATACCACATGATCTCACTCATTTGTGGATAATAAAGAACATTATAAACTGATGAACAAAATGATAGATACAGAGGCAGTAAAGCATCAAACAGACTGTCAAATTACAGCAGGAAGGTTAGGGAGAGGTGGGGGAGATAAGAGATCAACCGAAGGACTTGTATGCTTGCATATAAGCATAACCAATGGACACAAGACACTGGGGGGTGAGGGCATGTATGGGAGTGGGGAGGGGGCAATGGGAAGATATGTACATATGTAATACCTTAATAAAAAAATGGAAAAAGAAAAAAAGAGAATGTAGGTTGGGACCAGATGGTGAAGATGGATTTGGTGATGGAGGAGAGAGGCCTTAGTGACTAATAGACCTCGGTGTAACTAGAGAATGAAGAGGTGCTGATGTCTCATGGCTACTACCTCATTAGATTTGAGTAGACCTCTCTCTTGAAAATGAAAACACACTCATCATTTTAAGTTCTGTAATACCCATGGTATTAAAAACAATTCTTAGGACACAGCTCTACAGATATCAAATAATCCAATTCACTATCATTCAGACCACTATCTCTATAGTGTCCCGACCACAGAGGTAGCTGGCCTCTGTCTGAACAGATGTACCTCATAGCACCCCGTAATTCAGCAGCTAGATTATGACTAAATTCTTCCTTTTGTTGAGCCAAATCTGCCAGAGAATTTCCACACTTCAGTCTCAGTCCACCTCTCTGGGATCATGTGAGTAGTTCTACAGTTTCTCAGACATTATGGATCTGCAATTATTTTACAAATCCGCCTATTGTTTTGATTTATTCTTTCCTCCATGCTGTTGCTCACAGGACATAGTTTAGATTTCCTACACTCATCTGGTCCATTTGCTTATCTGTCAAAGTCCCTTTTCTTAGAGAGAAGGCCCTAGAAGTGAAATACACACACACACACACACACACACACACACACACACACACACACACACACACACATATATCGGCGTGATCTGATGAGAGAGAGTATAATATAACCAATTCTCTTTTTCCCCACCCCGCAGAGATCTCTATTTCTATAAGAACTCAACAACTATAAATTGCTGAGCAGACACCCAAGGACAGAATCAGGCGTTTACTCCCTCTTAGCAAGTGATGGAGCAAAATCTTAAGTGTAAGCCAACCTCACTTCAAGATCTACCTCTTTTCATGATGCCCTGACGTCTCTCATTTATTTACTTGCCAAACTCCATCATCCACAAGTCTCTGAGAAATGAATGAGGCCACATCTAAGAGTATACTATTCAACTGCAAATACAAAGGCATCATCAACACCTCTCAGTCTAGTTCAGTGCTTCCCAACCTTTCTTTGGCCACGCCCCACCTAAGCGTGGCTAAAATCCTGATGCCCCTCCCCTCCCCATGACATAAAATTCTTATTATCCAAAAAGTGAACTCTTATTCACATGAAGGAAGCCTAAAAGGCCGTGAACTTGGTCTAAACAAGCTTCCAAAGAACATGGCATCCATGAAAGAGAAAAATAAAAGAACAAGAGGATAGATGAAGTACTGAGGAAGAAACCACTAAAAAATTGTTAAAAAATAATAGTATGAAGTGATATGCAAAAATATTAAATAAAGTTTCAAAACATATAATAGAGAACTGAAATGCATAAATATGCCACAATATATATTTAAAGACTGTATATGAGACTCCTAGAACCATGAGACATGCAAAAAATTCACTGTTAATAACTCATTCTCAAATTGCCCCCCTTAAACATCAAATTGCCCCCCTGTGGGGTGTGTGCCCCACATGGGGAACCACTGGCTTAGTTCATCTTCTAGTACAGCTTGAATCCTATATAATAAAAGCATAATATGCTAAGTATCCGGTCATCTAGTCATCTGTTCAACCAATCAAAGAGTAATATGCTAATGGCATGCTAAGGCTGCTCAACCACTTGCTGTAACGTGCACTGATCATAAGGAAAGACACTCTGACCGGTAGGTTAGCTTGCTGCTGGGGTCCAGCTGATCGGGACTGAGCGAGATGGACTGGACACGCCCTGGAGCCCTCCCGTGGTCCCTCCCCGGTTGGCCAACCTCCCACATCCCTCCCCAGCCCCGATCATGCACCAGTAGGCTCCCTCAGCCTGGCCTGCACCCTCTCACAATCCAGGCTGAGAGATCCCCCTCCCTCCTGAGTGCACAAATTTCGTGCACCAGGCTTCTAGTTTGTAAATAACCCTAAAATGTAAGTCATGGCCAATGAAAATTCTAGGACTGGTTTTATAGGATGCGGTAATGTCAAGCAAAGCACTGGGCTTACACAGATTGAGTTGGAAGGCTGTGAGAAGAAATGGGGCAAGAGGAGGCATGCTCCTGCATTAACAGCTAGAGTGTTTTTATTTTTGTTTCCAGAAACCTCTAGAAAATGTGGGCAACTGTTGTTCCAGGCTATTTTCCTTATGCTACCATGGTCCCAGGTACTGGCTGGTACCCTTTAACAAAGCCAATGTCATTCACAATAGATCTTGGGATGCTTCCACATCCTATTATCCATGTTGCATTTTATTGTTGTAAACTTGACCTCAGAGATGACTGAAAGCATATAAAGAGAGGATGACACTGACACTGTCATTACTCAATAGTGATTCAAGGTAAACCTATTTCTTTTTTTTAAAAAATATATTTTGTTGATTTTTTACAGAGAGGAAGGGAGACGGATAGAGAGTTAGAAACATCAATGAGAGAAAAACATTGATCAGCTGCCTCCTGCACACCCCTACTGGGGATGTGCCCACAACCAAGGTACTTGCTCTTGACCAGAATCGAACCTGGGACCCTTGAGTCCGCAGGCCCACGCTCTATCCACTGAGCCAAACTGGTTAGGGCTAAACCTATTTCTTAATACTCTAAGAAAAATTTTAAGATAGAAAATCATTTTATCATTGGCATAAAGGAGCAGAAACATCACCAGTGTTTTAATCAAATTATGCAATTATTTTAAGAACTAGAGGCCCAATGTATGAAATTCGTGCATGCGTAGGCCTTCGCAGTCCCAGCTGTCTCAGCCCTCGCAGCTGCGGCTTCGTCTGGAAGGTCATTTGGAAGGTCATCCGGACAGTGTTCCGCTGTTCAGCCGTTCAGTCGATTTGCATATTATGCTTTTATTATTATAGATAATTTGTTTAAGGCACTTTGAAGAATAACCTTTGACCTGTGACCTATCCAAATCTTTAGGGCAATGAGTTGTGCTATGATGCATTCTACTCAACCAATAGGCTTTTTTCTCAGCTACTTGGCCCATAAAGACCAACACAATCTAGTCAATTTGTTTTTTTGCCCAGCTTCTATTTAGAGTTTAAGAAAACACTATTGTGCATATCCTCAATATTGTGCAATATTGGCTGGATGCATTGGACCAAGAAAAAGAGGGCTGGAAAGAGATAGGGGGAAGATTAGGGGTTCTGACCAGCTGTGTTGACCAGACAAGGAAGGATCAAAATAGAGTAAACCATGCTGAGGTCAAGGAGGAAGTTTAGTGGGAATGAGGTAATGGGGAAAATGACATCCATCTCTTGGATTGAAACTGGCTACTGAAATTTAAAGTTTGGAGACGAATCTGCAGTAGGCTATGACAAAATTTACAATGTGGCCCAGGTAGCAGGGAGGGGAAGTGTGCTAAAATGGTGGGGCTGATATCTGGAGTTAGGAAACCCAATAAATTAAATAAATCATGAGGCAAAAGAATTACTAATTTGATGGGTTAGTCAGATACATCAACCGATTAGAGAGACTGCAGGTAGAATGGTGGCTAGAGAGCTAAATCTGAGGAAAGAACAAAACAACTCGTTTTCTCCAGCAGACCGGAAGTGTGTTCCTAGCTCTTTGTGTCTACACAGGTGGACACAAATATTTAGGGGTTGGGTCTGCATGTCGCCAGCCATCATCTGGACAGTACTGGCCTCTGAGTAGACTTGTACCCAAAAATGCAATGAGATCACCTCATTTGTAACCCTCATGCCCATTTGTTATTATCTAAACTCCAGATCTTCAATACTTTTCCACGATGACAAGTGCCTTATGGCTTCCCCTTAGTTTTGTCTTTCTGAGGCAATTTATCTGGAACAGCCTCTTCGCGTTAGGAATCCTTCCCACTTGCTTCTTTAGCTTCTGGGGTTCAAGGAGCATTCACAATGAGTCTGTGATGAGAGCTATGTTAGCCTCAAGAGATATGCCCCCAGATTATGCTCAACATTCTTCTCCCTTTAAACAACACTGGTCAGCCCTACCTGGTTTGGCTCAGTGGATAGAGCATCGGCCTGCGGACTGAAAGGTCCCAGGTTCGATTCCGGTCAAGGGCACATGCCCGGGTTGTGGGCTTGGTCCCCGGTGGGGGGCTTGCAGGAGGCAGCCGATCAATGATGCTCTCTCATCATGGATGTTTCTATCTCACTCTCCCTCTTCCTTCCTTTCTGAGATCAATAAAAAATATATTTTATAAAAAATAAATAAAAAACACTGGTCAGGCCCTGGCTGGGTAGCTTAGTTGGTTAGAGTGTCATTCTGAAATGACAAGGTTCAATTCCTTGTCAGGCCTCATACAAGAAGCAACCAATGAAATGCCTAAGCAAGAGGAACAACAAACATCTTTACTAGATAAATCTGACCCAGCAAAGGCTACCGTTTCGTAAGGAGACTGGAAAAGGACTTAGCCAGCAAACACATGTATAGTTTTGACTCTGTATCTTCTATCATTTAAGTCCTTGCCTCCTCTTTTCTGAGCAATGGGGGGGAAATGTCAGTAATTAGGGTTTGAGGGAGATCCCAGGCCACGTCTCTCAGAAAGCCGCTGAATGAGATTGGTGCCACGCTTGCCACTTTACCTGAGGGGTGCCCCGAAATCTAACACCGCCTTTCCCGCCAGCCACATGGGTGGGGACTCTGTGGAAAGGGGATCAGAAAGACCCTCCTGGCTTAGGCGCCCTTTGTCTCGGAGGAAGGTGAGCTACAGCATCTGGAGACGAAGGGACGCATGAGTCACATTACCACCTAGGATGATTAATATCTTCTTAAAGCATCGACTTCCAGATTATCCATCATTTCATTAGAGTGAAAAAAAAGTTCCCTGTGAAAAGGGGAGGGCCCTCTGAACCGTGAATAACTCACCCACCCCTTGACATGTTTACTAATTGAGTAGCAGAGCGGGCTTCATACTTGAATATATTTATACTGGGCAAATTATGACTTTTTTTCCCCCAATGCTCAGGGTGAGTTCCGGGATTGCAGGGAAATAGCGAAGTGCTTTTGTTTGGCAATTAAAGGTCATTTTATGATTAATACTAAACTTAACCCTTATCCTTGACAGAAAACATTAATTTTTTTGTCATCAGCCATTGACCAGATTCCGTGTGAGGGGTTTTTGTTATGCAATATTGGTTCATTTGCCCCATGGATGTGACATTTAAAAGATTCCTCATTAACGGAGGGCCTCTGAAAGCATCTAGTTTCAGTGCGGGTCCTGAGTCCATGGATTTATTTAATGTTTTACTAAAACAGAGATCACATATCAGGAGAAATATGGGATGATGTCAGATTTTCTTCACGCCCCCCCCACCACAGAGGAAAACGTCTCCTTAGCACCGTAGCGTTGCCTCCAAAACTGAGTCTTAAAACGTATAATATTCAAACTATACTGAAATTCATTTCAATTCATCTGACTTAGAGACTCAAGAAAAGAATTGGTACAAGTCAAATAATGGATCACTATTTTAACTGAACTCCAAGTAATTATTTCTGCCTCTAGGTCAGAAACTTGCATAATAGGCTTCTTCATTTCCATTAGGTAGAAATTGTGGGGAAATGCCAACTTGATATTTATCTTTCGGGACCACCTCCATCCAGCCCCATTCCCAACATTTTGGGTTGGGTTACAATTTTACTTTCCAACCAGCACTTTTGGGTTATAAAATCCCATCAAAGCATATTGGGAAATGGCCTTAGTTAGAAGTCTATGAGGAGAGTCAGAAACTGGTCAGTGTGGGCAGCGTTGTCTTCTTAAAAATTGAGGCTAAAGAGTCAGGAAGTAGTTCTTGTGCCTAAAGTTAAACCATCAACACGCCTAAAGAGTCTAGGCCTGTGGTCGGCAAACTGCAGCTTGCAAGCCACATGCGTCTCTTTGGCCCCTTGAGTGTGGCTCTTCCACAAAATACCATGGCCTGGGCGAGTCTATTTTGAAGAAGTGGCGTTAGAAGAAGTTTAAGTTTAACCTTTTGCACTCGGATGTTGAGTGTGACTCCACCTTTAGCATTAGAATAAAGGAATCAAGAAAAAAGTAAGCGAGTGCAAAGGGTTAAAAAAATTGGGCTCTCAAAAGAAATTTCAATCATTGTCCTGTTGATATTTGGTTCTGTTGACTAATGAGTTTGCCGACCACTGGTCTAGGCTGATGTGTGACTTTGAGGGTGCCACTTCTAGTCTCTTTGAACACCTAAGCTAAAAGCTTAGGCTTAGTGGTCACTTGGTGAATCACTGAACAATTTTGATGATCCTATATAATAAAAGGCTAATATGCAAATTGTCCCCTCAACCGGGCATTCTACCAGGGGCATGTAGCTCCTCCCCCTGGCCAGCCCCACCCCCAATCGGCCGGATTGGGGCAGGCTGGTCGGACCCCACCCGTGCACGAATTCGTGCACTGGGCCTCTAGTTTTTACATAATTTCCTTATGTTAAATTGCATGTCATAATAAAGAAATTCTTACATTTCCAAGGTAACTACTTTCCTTACCATGCTAAATAAATACTGTGATGTGAACATGGATATATTTATATCATACAACCTTAAATCCCAGAAACTAAACCTATCCCTTTCATTAAAATAGCTCTTAAACATTTTGGGTATTTTTGTTGAAAGGAGCCAACTGATTAGAAACACGTTTATTTCAGGGAAGGTCCAAAAAAAGAAAAAGCTAGAAGATACAATTTATCTCGCACATCGTCAATGAATAGCATGTTTTGTTGCTGCAATGCCCTAAAAAGCTATGGATGCTTAGAACCAAATTCAGGTGTGTCCACTATCCTGCACCACACCCACCATAAATGGAAACAGATCCGATGACGTAAGATCCATATCCTAAGCAATGGTCTACGGAACACTATTCTGAGGGTCGTTTAGAAACATGAATGCGAAACAAACTCACATACTTGCTAGGAAAGCAAGCTGAATGAAGTGAAATCCATTTCTTCACGATAAGAGTTTTCAGAATCTTGTGACTTTTCAAAAAGGCAACTGGGTTTTTGATACTTCCCAAAGCACTGGGGCATGAAAACCTATTCATTTACTTATCCAGATTAATACGAAGTGGAAATGATTGCACGTATAGACTGTGCATAAATATGTTTATTAATATATATCTGTTTCTATAGTGATAGACAATAACCCCTCATATTTAAAAATTGAGGCTAGAGAGGCAGGAAATATTTGTTGTTAATGTGACAGATATGAAATCCAACAAGAATTACTGTGATCCAAAATGTGGCAATGTACAAATAATTCAGGGTTAACAAAATGATTCACTATTTTTTAAAATATATTTTTATTGATTTCAGGAGGAAGGGCAAGAGAGAGAGAGAGAGAGAGAGAGAGAGAGAGAGAGAGAGAGAGAGAGAGAGAGAGAGAGAGAGAGAGAGAGAGAGAGAGAGAGAGAGAGAGAGGAAGAAACATCAATGATGAGAGAGAATCAATGATTGGCTGCCTCCTGCACGCCCCCTACTGGGGATCGAGCCCGCAACCAGGCACGTGCCCTTGACTGGAATCGAACTTGGGATCTTCAGTCCGCAGGCCGATGCTCTATCCACTGAGCCAAACCAGCTAGCGCTATAGCTCTATCTTTTAACTGTTAACTGAACACAGATCTGCTGAGTCTAGGATAAGAAAATGATGTGGGATTCTGGCTGCTGGCTTTACCTATAGTGAACATTACCCAGTTACCTGGGTAGAGTGGTAGCCTTAGAGTCATGTCAACACAAACCTCTTCTCATGTTTCTGCAAAGCATGAGGAGACCATGGGAAGGTTCTGTGACACCACCTTTAGAGGCTGAGGGCGTGGATTAGGCATCCTTGCCATCATGCCCTAGAACAGTGGTTGGCAAACTCATTAGTCAACAGAGCCAAATATCAACAGCACAACAATTGAAATTTCTTTTGAGAGCCGGAATTTTTTTAAACTTAAACTTCTTCTAACACCACTTCTTCAAAGTAGACTCGCCCAGGCTGTGGTATTTTGTGGAAGAGCCACACTCAAGGGGACAAAGAGCCACATGTGGCTCGCGAGCCACGGTTTGCCAACCACTGCCCTAGAAGGTGCCAATAAACACGCTCGGTCTATGCATCTGGGCCTGTGGCCGGGAGCAGCCACCCTGACGTTTAGTGGCTGGTCCTACTGGCTAGTCCTACCTAGCTGCTTCTATCTGTTAACCTCGGTGCCATGTCTCTGCAGAGACACAGTGTTCCACTGTGAGTCCCGGATACCCTGTACACAACTTCGAACAAGTCACTTAGCATCTCTGGACCTCCGTCTTCCTATATGAAGAGTCACCCCTCCACCCCACTACCACATCCTGATCTCTAAGAATGAAATCCAGTTCTGAAGGAAGAATATTAGTCACACAATAGTCAGGCTAGCCCTAACCCGTTTGGCTCAGTGGATAGAGCGTCGGCCTGGGGACTGAGGGGGTCCCAGGTTCGATTCCGGTCAAGGGCATGTACCTTTGTTTCTCTCTCATTGATGTTTCTAACTCTCTTTCCCTCTCCCTTCCTCTCTGTAAAAAAATCAATAAAATATATATTTTTAAAAATAGTCAGGCTATCGATACCACAAATCTTCAAGATCACTCCCAGTCTCTGGAGTGGCATGTGTCGAGTGTCCCTCCAAGATTCAACCTCAGCGTGTCTTTTCCCCTCAAGGTCATGGCTCTGGGCGCAGGTGCACGCGCCCAGGAGACCTGAGCGTTACTTAAGCTGCAGTTGAAGCCGAGCTCGGGGGAGTGGGGGTGGGGGCCGGCCCTCCCTGTGTGTCAGGCCTCAGCACCCCGACTCCCCTGGCTTTTTGTCCTCCTCTCTGCCCTCTGTGCTCCGCTGCCATCGTCCCGGATTCCCCCTCTAAGCAACTGCTGTCCACAACAGCTGCACCCACTACATCTTCAGCACTGGACCGAGGAGGGGATTAATCATATTTCTGAGGAGGACACTCAGCTATTTATCTCCTTGACACTTCCCGCGATGGGCCGCCCGGGCCGGCCCACAGCCCATTGACTGGGGAGATTACACGTCCCCTTGCTCCATTGCCTCTCCTGCCCTCCCCATTGACTGGCCGCTCAACGGTGGACTTGTGTTTGTTCAATGGGACAGAATGGATACCCTTTTTCTTATTGTTCTTCCGGGAGAGGGCATGTTAATGTCTCGCGGAAGAGCCGCATCGGCAGACTAATTGTGGGTTGAACAACACTGGGAGGAAAGATGCTAAAAAAAAAAAAGGTCCTGCATCCCGGGGGGCCACGGGGAGGATGGGGACACATAGCTTCTCCCGCAACTGCCGTCACTGACTGTGGGATCAGGTGACTGAGCTCCCACGTTTGGTTTAAACTGTGGGCAGAGGGGCATCTATCTGTCCGCAGCCTCCGCCTCCCAGTTGATGCTCCACGAAGAAGGAAGCCATCCTTTGCTCATTCCCACGTAACGCCGTTCTCCCTTCACGCAAGTCCTTCCTGTCTGATTGCCTTCTGCATCTCAGAGCTTCCTTGGCCCCTGATCTCCTCACCTCACATCTTAACCCTCTCATTTTATATATATATATATGTTTTTTAATATTTTTATTGATTTCAGAAAGGGAGGGAGAGGGGAGAGAGAGATAGAAACATCAATGACGAGAGGGAATCATGGATCGGCTGCCTCCTGCACGCCCCGCACTGGGGACCGAGCCCACAACCCGGGCAGGTGCCCTTGACCGGAATCGAACCCGGGACCCCTGAGTCTGCAGGCTGATGCTCTATCCACTGAGCCAAACCAGCTAGGGCTC
The DNA here is from genome assembly GCA_025583905.1 of Ia io. NCBI lineage: Eukaryota > Metazoa > Chordata > Mammalia > Chiroptera > Vespertilionidae > Ia > Ia io. Next base: position 25,077,383 of record JAJQQW010000024.1, read on the forward strand.
CTCTTATTTTATTTTAAAGTGCATAGCAAAGCGGAGGGGAGCAGGGCTGCCTAAGGACCGCGGGAGCCCCACAATGGAGATGGCATTAATAATTAAATTAATTACCGATTAGCTCAGCAGTGAGCTCCCTAATAAAGCGGCTGCAGAGGACACGCAGGAGGCGGGGTCACTGCGCACCAAAGTGACTTGGCTCTGAGTTTCCAAAAGAGTTGTTCCCCTGGACGTGTTTCTCGCGTCGACATTAATAATTGGCTCAAAATCTGCCTGATGATGCTGAGTGGGCAAGTTAAAGGGAAAAGGGGAGGCATTCAAGCAAGAGTTCTCTGAATGGTTCCTGCGTTTATTCGGCAAGTAATTATGATGTCCCTACTGTGTGCCAAGTGTTGTGCGGGCAGCTTCATTTCTTCTGGTTACACGCACACACACACACACAATTTCACCGGCTTATCTACTTAGTGATTGTAGAATGGCACCACGAGGCCAATCTTTTTTTTAAAAAATATTTCTATTGATTTCAGAGAGGAACAAAGTAGGGGAGAGAGAGAAATATCAATGATGAGAGAGAATCATTGATCAGTTGCCTCCAGCAGGCCCCACACTGGGGATTCGAGCCTGCAACCTGGGGTATGTGCCCTGACCAGGAATCGAACCTTGACCTCCTGGTTCCTAGGTCGACGCGCAACCACTGAGCCACGCCGGCCAGGTTTAATATAAATCTAGAAATGCAACTTACAAATCGACTCCTCATTATCTTGTGTGGCTTGAATATATTCTACACAGGAAGGTGGACACTTCCATCACCTGGCTAGGGCTTATTAGTAGCCTGGAAAACAGCTGAGACATAGCAGAAAGAACACTGGGCTGGCAGTGGCTGAGAAAGATTTTATTCCAATATTTATCTATATCTATATCTATATCTGTATCTATATCTATATCTATATATCATCTGTCTCTGTCTTGGTTTTGATTTGCATTACCCTAATGATTAGTAATGTTGAGAATCATTTTATGTACTTGTTGGCCATTTCTATGTCTTGTTTTGAGAAATGTCTCTTCAGGTCCCTTGTCCATTTTTTAAATTAATTAGCTAATTAATTAATTAATTTTATTGTTAATCCTCATCCAAGGATCTTTTTCCATTGATTTTTAGGCAGAGTGCAAGAGAGGGGGAAAGACAGAGAGAAACATCAATGTGAGAGAAACACATTGATTGGTTGCCTCCTGCACAGGCGGGAGAAGCCTGCAACCAAATACTTGCCCTTGACTGGAATCGAACCTGGGACCCTTTGGTCCTCAGGCCGACATTCCATCCACTGAGCCAAACTGGCTAGGGCCATTTTTTTATCTGGTTATTTGTTTTCATGCTATTGAGTTGTTTGAATTCCTTATACATTTTGGATATTAGGCCCTTACCATATATATGGTTTGCAAATATATCCTCCCATTCCATAGGTTATCTCTTCTGTTTGTTAATTGTTTCTCTTGCTGTCAGAAATTTTTTGTTCAGTGTAAGCGCATTTGTTCATTTTTGCTTTTGTTCTCTGAGCTGTTGAGGTCATGTCCAAAATTCATTACTAACAGTTACGTCAAAATTTTTTTCTCTGTGTTTTCTTCTAATAATTTTATGGTTTCAGACCTACTTATTTAAGTCTTTAATCCATTTTGAGTTAATTTAATACATAAAATTAAATAGGATCATTTTTCACTAAAGTAGAGACTAGAAAAATGCAAGATGAATGAAACTAAAAGTTGGATTTTTTGGGGAAAAAAATAAAACTGACAAACCTTTAGTGAGACTAAGGGGAAAAAATGAGAGAAAACTTAAATAAATAAAATTATAAACGAAAGAAAAGACATTATAACTGATACCACAGAAATACAAAGGTCATAAGAGACTACTGTGAATAAGTATAGGCCAACAAATTGGAGAACCTAAAAGAGAAAAGGATAAATGCCAAGAAACTTACAACCTACCAGGACAGAATCAGGAAAAAACAGAAAAGCTGAGCCAACCTCTCATTTGTAAAAGGAATGAATCAGCAATTAACAACCTTCCAACAAATAAAAGTCCAGGCCCGCTGGCTTCAACGGTGAATTCTACCAAACATTTAAAGAAGAGTTAATACCTATTCTCAAACTCTTCCAAAACTTTGAAGAGGAGGGAACACTTTCAAACTTATTGCATGAGGCCAGCATTCCCCTGACACTAAAGCCAAATCAGGGCACCACAAGAAAAAAAAATGACAGCCCAATATCCCAGATGGACACATGGAGACATCCTCAGAGTTCCATGTTTGCCCGTTGATGACTTCACCTATAATGTTTTGCAAATGTACTCCGGCTTTTGACACATCCACCGGAAAAACGATAGAACTGGAGCAGGAAGCAGTTAATCCCTGATGACAACGAACGTGTCACCTGGTATAGAACGTGGAAGTAGATGGGAAGGTGCCTTCTCACCATGTCTAATGTAGGGGAGACTCATACTTCGATAAACATATTCTAACAAAATTATTTCAATGCGATTTTTAAAAAATACATATTTTTATTGATATCAGAGATGGGGAGGGAGAAAGAGAGAAACATCGATGAAGAGAGAATCATTAATCTGCTGCCTCCTGCACACCCCACACTGGGGATCAAGCCTGCAACCCAGGCAACTGCCCTGACCAGGAACTGAACCATGACCTCCTGGTTCATAGGTTGACACCCAACCACTAAGCCACACCGGCCAGGCTCAACATGATTTGAACAATGGCCTCTGACAGTGGACAGAGCCGGGTCAAATTCGGACTCAGCCGCTAGCCACATGCTCTGCTATTTCTCCTGGTTTCACTCTCCTCACCTGTCGAATGTTTTGAGGATTCAATCAGAGCATTCAGGTAAGTACTTAGTGAAATAAATAAGGGGGTGAGCACTCAACAGCAATCATAACTAGGTTATAAATTATTAGGACAATGGCAGGCTTATCGGGTATCCAGGGTTTACTAGAGGATGCTTCATACCAGGCTCCTGATAGAACGCACAGAGGAATTATTAACTCTGATCACCCTGGGGAACGCAGAGCAGCTAGCTTCCTGGAAATCTCCAATACTCTACTGTCTGTCCCACAGAAAACCATCGACAGCTGTTCGGCTCCCAAGTTCCCCACATGGACTCCACTGACTCACTCTTCCTGATGTGACCCTCATCAGCCACCCAAATGGTCTATGTTCTTCGCACCGTGCTCTGCAGAAATTCTGAGATAGAGTAACTTTAACAGTCTGTTGATATTTAAAAAGAGAAAAAGCTATGATTTGTATACAGGAAAAATTAATGCTTTTCCAGATTCTAATTTTAAACTTCAAGTATTTTTGTTTAAGGAGATACTTGATCTCTTTGACAATCCTGATGGAGTTAAAAATGGCAAAGGAATGTCTGGACCAAGCATGTCAAGCTCACAGGCTCACACGGGCCCAATAAATGAGGTGTAAGTGTATGTGGGCCGCAAAACAACAAAAACTTCCATTTTCATAGATATGTGGGTTTATTTCGATAGAGACATGCCGAATACAAAGGGCTGAAATAAATGAGTCATCAATAACATAAAATCAGCCCTAACTGGTTTGGCTCAGTGGATAGAGCATCGGCCTGCGGACTGAAGGGTCCCAGGTTCGATTCCAGCCAAGGACACATGCCCGGGTTGTGGGCTCGATCCCCAATAGGGGGCGTGCAGGAGGCAGCCGATCAATGATTCTCTCTCATCATTGATGTTTCTATCTCTCTATCCCTCTCCCTTCCTCTCTGAAATCAATGAAGAAATATATTTTTAAAAAATAACATAAAATCATAGAACATTTTAATAAAAATTAATATTTTCTTGAAAATTAACTTATCAGACACTGAATAACTGCACAAAAGAATAAGTGTAATGCAAATAAACCTATTTTTCTTGTTCCCCGAAAGTGAAATATTTCCTGTTGCACAGACCAAACAAGTCAGTCCAAGACCAATGACGTGGCCATCGGCTGCTAAAATATTCGCTGCTATTATTAGTGGAGAGAAATGGTGCGCCTGCGCATAAGGCGCATAAGGGAAATGAATGCAACACAATTATGGTCATCAGTCATTAGCGAACAGTGTAGTTCATTATTAATAATTATGTATAACAGGATATTGTAAAAATTAAGTTATGAAATTATATTTCTTACATACCGTTCTATTGGCTGGGCCAATATACTGGCAAAAATATTCATTATGGGCTGCATGCGGCCCATGGGCCACGGGTTTGACATGCTTGGTCTAGAGTGAATCAACCCAATACGCGCACACACATCAGACACAAAGCAAAATTTCGCTGGAACAGAGAGCAGGGAGGCCTCTGGGTTCTGGGTAGGCTGCCGTCTGTGGGGCGGGAGCTGTACCTCACTTTGGCACCTTCATCCCTACCGTACAATGCAACCCAACATGCTCATCCTTCAAAAATGTCAGACTCTTCACACAGACCTTTACTAACAAATACACATCTTAAACTCAGCAGGGCGTGAATGGGAGCACCTCTACTTGCCATTTTTTTTGGAAAATGTTACACTAAGGACGAATAACACCGTTCTTCCCAATGCTAAGCTTGCCTGGCTGGCGTGGCTCAGTGGTTGCACATCGACCTATGAACCAGGAGGTCAATGGTTCAACTCCCGGTCAGGGCACATGCCCAGGTTGGGGGCTCCGTCTCTGGTGTGGGGCGTGCAGGAGGCAGCCAATGGATGGTTCTCTCTCATCATTGATGTTTCTATCTCTTTCTCCCTTCCTCTCTGAAATAAATAGACATATATTTTTTTTTTAAAACAACAAATGCATAGCTTATCGGTCCATCCAGATACCCCTGTCTTGTCTAATTGCTCTGATTAGAAAGTGGGGCATGTTTACATAGAGCGAGTATACTGTCACACGTTGCCGATGGACCCGTGACTGTATGCACACACACAGAGTGTGTGTGTACATACCCATGTAATACAGTATGGTGCTGTGTTCTCAAATCCCACCATCACTCAGCGTCTTGCCAAAGAGCATTACAGGCAGAGCGCCAGCTCTTTTCACTCCCCCACTGAAGCCGCTTGGAAACTATCGCAACGCGGCGGCGAACTCCATTTGCCAAGTTATGTGCATAAAAAAAAAATAAAAAAACACCCCACACCGACACATCCTTTGATCTTTCCGAGTCATAAATACGTAATAAACTACACGATGGCCCCGCTGATCTGTCCAACATCAATCTTACCTCCCCTCTGTATGGCTTCATCAAAGTAAGAGATGATCAAGGTACAAAAGAGTTAAAGAAGCTGTTTATCTTAATGTTTCCTCGGAGAGCACGCCGGTTCTTGTGAGGACAAATTATATATGTAATATTTCATGAATGATGGGGAAGCATTAAAAATCACCTCTGCTTGGAGTTAACACGGCGTTCTGGCTCCATGCCAGCGTTCCCTCATCCCTTCCTGGCTTCCCATAAGATAAGGTGCCACTCTTCCAGGGTAATCCTGCAGGGCGGCTCAGAATTCTATTTTTGAGCCATAGATTAGGTTCTTCACATAAGCCTTTTTATTTTTTATTTTTTTTTAAAGTCCAGGAAATTGCACCCCTACCCAGCTATTTGGCCTGAGTTAAAGAGTGCTAACCAAAATTAGGGCTTATTCAAATGTTCACCCACAGTCAAAATAAGGTTGATGGAGAATAAAATTAAGTGGGGATCACGGGGCGGGATTATGTTAGCAAAGGACAAGACATTTTGTTGTTGAACCATTAAAGGGGCAGATCCCTGGCTTCTGTGCCCACTGGTGAGGTTTATGGAGTGTTTTTCACAGCAAGCTGCAAACATAGGCTCCACCAGGTGATGAAATCTTTAAATCGACTCCGGTGAAATATTGTAGGAAAGCAGGAAAATTATGCCAACCATAAACTGAGTGAGTGATGGGGTGGGTAATAAAATCTACTTTTTTTTTTCTTCCAAAAAGGACAAATAAGGTTGAACTAAGTGTTTCCATCATTAGAAGAATGTAAGCATTACCTTATAACAGAACAAAATACTTACTGAAGTTTATTCTCATATATTTAGTGCAGTGAAAGGGAACGATTTATGTCAATGGGACACATTTTCATAAGTGTGAGCTGTGTACTGTGTACCTTCTTCATGGTAGCATGAAACGGACTGGGTGTTCGTGTATGGATAGCAATAAACCAGAGAATTTTCTCCAATGTCCATCATTATTCTATTAAGGAAAGGAAAAAAACAAACAAAATACCTCTCAACAGTTCAATGGGCTTCAATAATGTGGAAATGCACCACAAAATTTTAATCTCACTCACAGCTGTGCAAATAATTCATAATACAAATTTGGTAAAAAAAAAAAAAAAAAGAATGAGAGAATTTTTCATTCTGATATATTACCTGAGGCAGATTTAAAAAAAAAATGAGAACACATTAAAGAAATTTCTGAAATGGAAGTATTTTTTCCATTGGCAAAAAACAAAAACAAAATAAACAAAAAAAAAAAAAAACAGTAAGTCACACTTGGTTTACTGGTGAATTTGCACAAGGAAAAGATCATGAACTGCCATGAATTCTCAAACAAATTTATGGTTTACAGTGGTCTTACTGTAACTTTCTGTTTTTAAAAAAATGCCTAAAACACTGGTCCCTGCTTTGCACCAAAAAACTTCTGCGATAGACTCTTTACTTAAAAAACAGAGATCACCAGATTGGATATTAAAAAAATTAAAAAATGAATAAATACTATAACCCCTACAAGGTACACACTTTAGAATCAAAGCTATAAATACACTGGAACATTTTAAAAGCGATCTAAAGAAAAAGATGCATACATAATAATTAAAATATTATTTTAAATTCTAATACTTACTGATTAGAAATGCATATACATATTCAGAAACAGAATCCCAAACATATAAAATAAAAAAAAAATGAATCGAAAGGAAATATCAAGCACTCAATAATAATTGCAGAAGATATCAATTGCTCATTCCCAATTACTGGTGGTACAAATAGATAGAAATTCAGAAAGTTTCCGGCAGACCTGACAAGACTGTCACCGATTTAACCTAACTCAGTGGTTGGCAAACTCATTAGTCAACAGAGCCAAATATCAACAGTACAACGATTGAAATTTCTTTTGAGAGCCAAATTTTTTAAACTTAAACTCCTTCTAACGCCATTTCTTCAAAACAGACTCGCCCAGGCCGTGGTATTTTGTGGAAGAGCCACACTCAAGGGGCCAAAGAGCCGCATGTAGCTCGCGAGCCGCAGTTTGCCGATCACTGACCTAACTGATATATACATGCATTTTGCTCAGTTTCTGCCGAATAGACATTCTGTTCAAGCAGAGAGAGAATATTCTCTACGATTGACTATATGATGGGCCACCACATAAGTATCAATGGCTTTTTCAAATATATATTGTTATCAATCAAATATGTTCTCTGACCACAATGGAATTAAATTAGGGATCATCCACAAAGTGAAAACTTGGAAAGCCCTTCCACTAACCCCAGAATGTTTGGAAATTAACATGCTTCTAACTAACCCACAAACAGACATGGTGAAAACTTGAGAATTTAAAGGTTTAAAGAAGAAAGCAAAGAGCTTGTATCATTCTACATAGAATTCTGTTAGAACATCTTAAACATTATTTTAATTTACAAATACTTCTCCCTACCCCTTCCCCTGTTACTAACCATCACTATCACAATTATTCTGGTACAAGTCTGATGATTATTCTTACATTTGATTCCCTGAAATGGGGCTTGAGGGCAAGAGACATAAAAATTTTAAAGATCTTTGTATATATTGTCAAACCGCTTTTCAAAGAGTTTCTGTTACTTTTAAAGCTTAGCAGAAGTGAATGGAAGTGTCAGATTTATCACCTTATTCTAACACTATTGTTTGTTTTTTAATCCTCACTCGAGGATATTTTTCCGAGGATTTTTCCCCATTGATTTTTAGAGATAATGGAAGAGAAAGGGAGAGACAGAGAGAAACATTGATGTGAGAGAAACACATCGACTGGTTGCCTCCTACACGCACCCTGACCAGGGCCCAGGCCAGGGAAGAGCCTGCAACCGAGGTATGTGCCCTTGACCGGAATCGAACCCAGGACCTTGTGGTCCACAGGCCCATGTTCTATCTACTGAGCCAATCTGGCTAGGGCCTGACTCTTATATTTTAAACCATCACCATGATTCCTTCAATGGGAGAGAAAGGACAGCTTCATGTTTTAACTTCATGCTTACAGAGAGTATGTGCTGTGTCCCTACCCTGTGTCAGGCACTGTGCTAGACTCAGATTAGAAATGTGGACAAAGATGCTCATATCCTATCTAATAAAAGAGAAACATGCCAATTGACCGTACCTCCGCTACACCCACAAGCCACGCCCACCAGCCAATCTGGAGTGAGTATGCAAATCAACCCAACCAAGATGGTGGTTAATTTGCATATCCAGGTGCAGAGCGAAGACTGAAGATAGCGTAGAAGGAAGCCAAGCGCTGCAGAAGGGAGCGAAGCTGCGGAAAAGCAAGCGGGGTGGCGGAGAAGGGAGGGAAGCAGGTGGGGTGGCGGAGACAGCCGAGGAAGCCCTATTCTTGCAGGAATCTTGCTGCAACGGGCCTCTAGTTATAAAGATAAGCATCAACCTGTGAAATCAGCAACAGAGACCAGGAATAAGAGACTCCTTCCATGAAACAGAACACATGGATTTTAAGTGATGGAATAAAAGAGTAAGATCGTAAGCATAAGGAGTTTTGGACACATTTAGCAGAAACCTGAAATGCCCAACAAAATCCATCAATGACAAGCCTTGTTTGTGTTACTTTTTTTAAATTCTGAATTTCAATCATTTGTCAAATGGACTTTTATCCCTGAATATGTTACTAGAATGCATATTCACAGCACGCACATGCCTAAATGCCCCACAAAATAGCTGGATATTATACTGTCGTTATTATGCCGTTACTCATACTGAGAGCCTTACATTATAACTAGAAGAATTATGAACAACAACAAAAATGTGCCTTTATCCCTAACTGGTTTGGCTCTGTGGATGGAGCGTCAGCCTGCGGACTGAAAGGTCCCAGGTTCGATTCCGGTCAAGGGCATGTACCTTGGTGGTGGGCACATCCCCAGTAGGGGGTGTGCAGGAGGCGGCTGATGGATATTTCTCTCTCATCGATGTTTCTAACTCTCTATACCTCTCCCTTTCTCTCTGTAAAAAATCAATAAAATATATTTTTTAAAAATGTGCCTTTACAATTCACCTGTTGCATTAGCTTGCTATTGCTGTTGTAATGAGTTACCACAAACACAACAACTTAAAGCAACACAAATTTCTTTCCTTTTTAAAAATTGCTTTAAGAGAGAGAAGAAGGGAGAGGGGGAGAGAGAGAGAGAGAAACATTGATGTGAGAGAGAAACATCGATCAGTTGTCTCTACTATGTGCCTGACCAGGGATTGAACCCACAACCTGGGCATGTGCCCTGATCAGAAATCAAACTGGCAACCTTTCGATGCACAGGATGGCGCTCAACCAACTGAGCTACACTGGACAGGGCACGCCATACACCTCTTATCTTACAATTCTGGGGATCAGAAAAACGGAAATGGGTTTCACTAGGTCAAATTCAAGGTCTGGGCTCTGCTGCATGCCTTGTGAAGGCTCCAAGGGAGAATTTATCCCCTTGTTTTTTTTCTGTTTTTTTTAATTTAAATTCTTTATTGTTTAAAGTATTACATGAGTCTCCCTTTCCCCCATTGACCTCTCCCCGGCCACTCACACCCCCTAGCACATGCCCTCACCTTCCTACTGTCTGTGTCCATTGGTTATGCTCATATGTGTGCATACAAGTCCTTTGGTTGATCTCTTACCACCTCACCCCCAGCCTTCCCTCAGAGGTTGGACAGTCTGTTCGATGCTTCTATGTCTCTGGTTCTATTTTTGTTCATCAGTTCGTTGTTCATTATGTTCCACAAATGAGTGAGATCATGTGATATTTTTCTTTCTCCGACTGGCTTATTTCACTTAGCATAATGCTCTCCAGGTCCATCCATGCTGTTGCAAGGATGTTAAGAATTCCTTCTTTTTCATGGCAGTGTAGTATTCCATTGTGTAGATGTCCCACAGTTTTCTAATCCACTCATCTGCTGATGGGCACTTGGGCTGTTTCCACATTTTAGCCATTGTAAATTGTGCTGCTATGAACATAGGGGTGCATATATCCTTTCCGATTGGTGTTTCTGGTTTCTTGGGATATATTCCTAGAAGTGGGATCACTAGGTCAAATGGGAGTTCCATTTTTAATTTTTGGAGGAAACTCCATACTGTTCTCCACAGTGGCTGCACCAGTCTGCATTCCCACCAGCAGTGCACGAGGGTTCCTTTTTCTCCGCATCCTCCCAGCACTTGTCCTTTGTTGATATCCCCTTGTTTTTTCAGTAGCTTCCCGAGGCTGCTCACTTGCCCTGGCTCATAGCCATTCCCTCCATCTCTAAAGCTAGCAGCTTCCTCCTCTCTCTCTCTCTCTCTCTCTCTCTCTCTCTCTCTCTCTCTCTCTCTCTTTCTGACTCTGCTTCCCTTGGCACATTTCCTCTGACTTCTAAGGATGCTTGTGATGTAATTGGGGCCACCAGGCAACCCAGAATAGTCTCATCTTGTCATCCTTAACTTCATCACATCTGCAAAATCCCTAAGCCATGTTTGATAACACATTCATGGGTTGCCTCAATTAGGACCAAGACATCCCCCCCCCCCCGGGGGCGTGGGGGGAGGGTTACTCCTCTGCTTAGATCTCGTTTATTCTACAACAAATGTAAGGTTTTGTGACAAGATGTAAATAAGATGTGATACCTGCCATGTGTTTACTTTGTAAACATTCATTGAACTTTGCTATGGTCTGTGATATAGTCGAAATACACTGCCTGTCGTGATGGTATGTGGGAAAAGAGTACTTTCTCCTTTTCTCAATCACTTGTTACTGTCATTTTCTCACTCCAGACTAAGATTAGTGGTTACACAAAAACACACGTGTCAGCTAATGAGAATAAGAAAGCCACGCTATTTTCTCTATTAATAACTTTGCATGACACGTAATGTTACTTTGTTCCACATGGCAAACGGGACTTCAAAAATGGGAGAACTAAGTACCAATGTTCAATACACACTCAGACAATGAGATGGCTGGGGTTTTCTCTCTACGAGAAAACTCACATTTTAATGATTTCATTCCCCCCTTCTTACTTATGTGACTTGGATAAAACATCAGAATGGAAGTAGCTAAGGGCTTTGGGACCAGGCCAACCAGAGTTCAAATTCTGGCTTTTCTACCTACTGGATGTTTGCATGTAGGTCCTTTACTTAACGTTTCTGGCCTTTGTAAATTGGGCATTGCGATACGTATCCCACTGGGATGTTGTGAAGATTAGGTAAAAGAAGGTATGAAAATGATATAGCATGTAACTTATCCTCAGAAATGTGAGCTAACTTCGCTCTACTATCCTGACTTTTAAAAGTATTGCATTCTATTTCTTTTTTAAAAAAATAGATTATTTATTGACTGCCTCCTGCACGCCCAACATTGGGGATCGAGCCCGCAACCTGGGCATGTGCCCTTGACCGGGAATCAAATCGTGGTTGCTAGGTTGACGCTCAACCCCTGAGACACACCGGCGGGCTGCATTCCATTTTTTTTTTATTTCTTTATTAAGGTATCACATATTTGTCCTCATCCCCCCATTCCCATCCCACACCCTTCCCCACACATGCCCCCACCCCCCTGTTGTCCTTAACCGCTGGTTAGGCTCATATGCTTGCACACAAGTCCTTTGGTTGATCTCTCCCCTTTACCCCCACCCTCCCCTCCCCTCCCTCTGAGGCCCGACAGTCCGATCCATGCCTCCTTGTTTCTGGGTCTGTTCTTGTTCATCAGTCTATGTTGTTCATTATTTCCCCTAGATGAGTGAGATCATGTGCTATTAGAAATACACTTATAAGAACCGAAAATGAGACAAGCAATAATGGTTATGGTGACAGGCAAATGAATCAGTCTGTAGTGAGTTTCTTTCTGGGCCAACAGTTCTTTTGAGACCCATTTCTTATGTAGATGCCTTTAAAAGATTTGACAATATTTTATTCTATTGATTGAAAAGAAAAATCAAGACCACTGATTTCCCTTCTACTAAAATCTGAATGTTCATATATGTCTGTCTGCAATCTATTTGTCCTCAGGTACTTTTGTGATAGAAATATTTGTTTCAGATTATATTCCGAGTTAAGTTATTAGATGTGTAGACTTTCAGTCACAGGTGTTCAGCAATCAGGAGCTTTTGTGGGAAATAGAGATCACTGATAAAGGATGAACCTTCTACATAGAATTTTGTATTCTGTGTACCTATACAATGGAACACCTCACTTTGGAATGCCACTAGAACTTTCCCCAAACAAGCAAAGCTACTTGTTAGAGTCTAGGAACCTTCCTGAGCAAGAACTGATCCCACACAAAACAATTTCCTTGTACATATTCAGCAAATTCAGCTCTTGCAGAAAACATCCTCCCAGGAGAACATATGAGACCATGAATATAAAATTACTATATTAATTGAATTATTAAATACTCACTAAAAATTTAATGTGAGCATTTTACTTATTTTATAACATAAAAAGTTTATAACATGTTATTTATTTGTTTGCATAACCCTGGCTCATAACACTGCATCTTTTGTGTACAAGTATGATGTATGCGACTAACCATAGAACTACCATTCAGGTGGCAGGTAGATAAAAAGCCATAAATTACCTAAACTTCAGAGACTCATATGGTATGTAAGTCATTACAGTTTGTGCACAGGAATGGGCAGCAAGGTATTTTAATAGAAATTAAACTATTCCTATAATTGCAATACCTAAAATCGTTGTAAACATGGGAAGCAGGTATGTAATAAAATGGAATAACCAATTAAAACTGGAGGCATGCAAAACAATACACTGAATTATATTTCAACTTTTCCAGCACTCCACTTTGATTTTGGCAGATGTCTGAATAAATACTTTTCCTCATTTGAATGTGTGTTTTTATCATTTAAATGAACCATAATTAGGAATCAATTGTCTATATTCCCATCGCATTCAATTTCATTTCATCTGGGTGGTTTTTTTTTAATGTTGGGAGAATAAAAAGAAGTAGACAGAAATCAATGACAAAGAAAAGAAATCACCCTCTTATTATCATTACCCATTCTTAAAAGCAACAGGGATAACCCCAGGGCCTAGCAAGACTACCAAGCCTTAGAGCTTTTGCGAAGAGAAAAAGATAATTATAAATGTTTTTCTACTGATTTTTTTTTTTTTAAAGAGGAAGGGAGAGGGACAGAGAGATAGAAACATCAATCAGCTGCCTCCTGCATGCCCCCTATTGGGGATGGAGCCCACAACATAGGAATGTGCCCTGACTGGAAATCGAACCAGTAACCTCTTGGTTCATGGGTCGACACTCAACCACTGGGCCACACCGGCTGGGCAGAAAAAGATAACTGTAGATTTATATCCAATCCCTTATTCAATGCTTCCTCATATTAGCTATCAGAATCTACACTAATAAAAGAGTAACATGCTAATTGATCGTACCTTCGTGATGCCCACCAGCCAATCAGGAGTAAGTATGCAAATGAACCCAACAAAGATTGCGGTTTAATTTGCATACACAGGCACTGAGCGGCTGGAGGCGGGGCGGGACGCTTGTGTTGTCACCAGGGTGATGACGCAGGCGTTCCTCACCACCCCAGCTGCTCCGTACCACCTCAGCCATTCTGCCCTCTGGGCAGCGTGGGAAGGTGGAAAGGCGGCTCTGGCCAGAGCGAAGGTGGTGACAGCAGCCAGGGGAAGGAAGGCCCATTCTTGCACGAATCTTCGTGCATGGGGCCTCTAGTCTTCTTATATATAAAATTATTTTCACTTCAAATCATTCTTTGAGTCTGCCATCAAGAGATTTGCAAGGAAAATATTGTGCAGAATCAGAGGAAAAGTTGAACAATCCACCTTGAGTCCATTGAAGAGCCGGAGTAAACCCAGAAACCTTGATCACAGGCTGTTATCGGTGTTTCTTCTGTCTGACAGGGACATTGGCTGACGCTCAGCTCTCTGACACTACTGGGACCTGATTGGCTCAGATCAAGGTAGGTGCCAAGGTGTCCAACCCTGGACCAGCTCACCAGGAGTCAAGGTCTTCTGACAGCAATGGCTTGGAAAAGTCCACTTTGCTGGGGGAACTTGGCACATCAGAGAAATTACCTTGGAAAACCAACCCATAGGTGTCTTCCGATTGGTACCATTTGGAGTGGAGGTCACAGGACTCTTGGGATATATCCTAAATTATTGCTGTCACCAAGACTGTACTTTCCACATTCTGAGTTACTAACATGATTACTATCTATAGATTTTAATAAAGTAGTAGCTGGTTATGATAACTGTAGGTTTATGGATGATAAATAATTTAGGTCCCATATGACAATAGAGAAATTTGCCTAAAACAAACACAGAAAGAAAATAAGAGTGAAGGAGGGAGGGAGGGCAGGAGAGAGGGAAGAATAGAGAAAAGAGAGAAGAGAGTTTTTCTTTAAAAAAAATTAGGAGATGTTTATAAAATACTGAGAATTTGAAGACTGACCTGGAAGATTATTGTGTTAGTTCCAATTAAGCTTATTTCTAAGGCTGGGCTTGAACTGCAAAAATTACCAGTGCATAATAGTAGCTGCCTGTGGTTGCTTGCTAAGGAGCCTCCTTAAATAGCAAGGACTTCAGTACACATTTGGTGTCAGAAAATTAAGGTCATCAGTCCAGCTACTTGTTTAAATCCAGGTCATTAACAAATTCCCTGCTAAAGACTGCGCCCTAGACTCTGTCTGTCCGTGGCCCTATATTAGAACTCCCGAAGCTTTATTAGAACCAACCAAGCTGAACATTCTCCATCAAGGAAAATAGGTTTGAAACTTCACAAAACTTCCGGGTGTCGAGACCTGTGGGTTCCTTCGTTCATGGGGAGCTCAACATGTCTCCATTGTCCTCCAGAGACCAGGCAGTCCCTGAGGACACACCTGGGAGGCAGTGCTCCCCAGAGGGTTTGAAAGCCCAAGAGGGGAGCACTCATCACCCTGATTCCACCCGACACATGACCGAAAGCATTTTGCACTAATTTGCTCTGTGCCTGTCCAGAAGATCTAAAAAGAGAGAATGAGGGGGTAATGGGTGCCTACTAAACAGACGTACACAGCCTTTGGCAAAGGAAGACATTTGGCACACTTGTGGATTTTGGAGGGATGGGTGAGGGACGAGGGGAAGGGAAATGGAGGAAGGATAAAGGATCAGCATCCAGCAGCCCAGAAGGCCTCTCTCTCCTCGTCTCCGGTCACAGGGCTCTGAATGGCCCCCACCACAGGGGCCTAGCCGCCCAGTCATGGTACCGAAGGGAGCCGGTGCTCACTGCTAGGCGTGCAATTATTCCAAACCGCTGTACAACCTCCTTGGCAATTGCTGCCAAACCTCTGAGGAAACAGGTGAGTTTCTCTGCCCACGCTGTATGTGGACATTTTACCTCTACATGAATGTAACGGCTCTAGGTTGGTTTCGGCCTCTGCTGTGGTGCAATTGAAAACACACGAAAGCATGGAGCATATTGTTACCGTGTCCGACGTTGCTGATAGCATCATGCAAGGCCCGCTCTGAGCTCTGTCATCGGCTCCTGTTCTGAGCGGAAGCGTCGGGGAGAAGGCCCAGGAGAGAGAAGATGGTCTAATAAAAAACACACCGTCTCTTCAAAGGGAAACACAGCTGGGCCCCAACCACGTCCCCGTCATGGTCCTCGCCTAAGGCCTGCTCAGGGCCGCATTATCATGGCTGGTATTTGCCACTATCTGTTTGGATTATCGTTAGGAAACGGGAAAATTCAAGGAAGACTAGAGATGGAATCCAATTTCTGGGGCTGTGGTGAATCAAAAAGTCAAGCATATTTTTTCCAAGACCAAAACAATGGGCTTCATCATCCTAGTTTCTTGAGCTATGCTAAGTCATTGGATATGTTCTAAGCTGTTTGCGCTCTGACCTTTAACCCATTTGACTTTCTAAATAAATGACACGTGATTCCAAGATTCTTTAGGCCTCCTGGACACCTGGGAAGATTCTAATCCTGGTTATTCAACGCAAAGCCCTTTTCGCTGGCAAAAGGGACGTGGGATTTGAGGAGGACCAGGGTGTATTTATGTCCATAAACATTTTCCTCCTTTGCTGTGTAGCATCATCACTGCTTTGCAAAGGGCGTGACACAGTGTTTTCTAAGAAAGTGTTACATATGGGACAAGAGGTTAGAGAGTAATGACTTCAAATATCCTTAGGGCTTATGCATGAGGAGTTAATTCATATTTTTGTTTTGAAAATAATTTTATCTGTTTATTATTTGAACAAAAGCAACAAATCTATATATATAAAAGCCTAAGCGACCGTTACGACTGGTCAACCGAATGACCGGTGACCAGATGCTATAACGTGCACTGACCACCAGGGGGCAGACGCTCAATGTAGTAGCTTCTTCCTGGTGGTCAGTGCACTCCCACAGCCAATCTTCCATGGCTGGCCAACCTCCCGCAGCCCCTCCCTGCCAGCTGGCTGGCCCCGCCCTGATTGGGACTGGGCGAGATGGCCCAATCGGCCCTGATCACTGGTCAGGCCAAGGGACCCCACCCATGCACTAATTCGTGCACCAGACCTCTAGTATCATATAACCAAAGAAGAAATGAAAAATTTTAAAATCCACCTACATAGAAACAACTATTGTGGACATTAGGAAAATGCTATACCATACATTTTAATTCATATGTATACATCTAAATATAAATATGCATCTTAATGTAAATATGAATGAATATAAACCGACAGAGAGAGAGAGAGACTAAAAGAGTAGGAAAAGGATAGATATGTGTGTGGATGAGTGAATATAAATAATGTCACAAATTGCATTTGGGCAATTTTTAAGTTTGAGAGCATTTAATTTTATTGACGTTAGTAGAGTAAATAGAAGTTGTGATGAAACGGAATCACTCAGCTTTAGGTAAAAGTTGTATCGCCTCAAGAACTATCAGCTCCTAAAAAAACATTAGCAATTACAGAAATAGATAACCATACAAATTAAATATACTGGAATCATTCCATTCTTCTGAAAGTATTTCAATTTCAGCCAATATCTATGGATCCAGACCATGGCAAAATTTAAACTTAGCATATTTTCTTCCATACCTAATCCCCTTGCTTCCACATCTATGTTGAAGATGGATGGTTTCCTTATATTATGCTCTACAATTTTATTGTATTTCTTTCAATAATTGGGGTGACATCGGTTCGCAACTCAACAAAACATCATCTGCTCACTGCATCATGCACCCATCACCCCAAGCAAAGTCCCTTTTGTCCCCATTTTCCTCACCTTTGCCCACTTCCACCTACTGCCCACTCCTTCTTCACTCTATCACCACACTATTGTCTGTGTCTATGTATTTGTGTGTGTGTGTGTGTGTGTGTGTGTGTGTTTGCTTAATCCTTTCACCTTCTTTCATCCAGCCTTTTAAATTAGTTGTGTCGAGTTCTCATCTCCATTGATTAACGTGGAATGCTAGTAAAGAAAAAAACCCAGGGATAACCATCCCTGCTTCCTAAGCTAAGTAATGAAGCTACATATATGTACTAGGACCCGAGACATCAAAACGGTTTTTATCTTTCAAGCATGTAGCAGAGTAGCAGAGTCCTACATGAAAGGCTTCCCCCCCGCCCCCCGGAAAATGGTGCGGAGAGCTAATGCTGTTATTACAAGGGCTGCAGCTCTGGAGCGGGCCGGGGGGACTTCAAATGCTAGGGCTGCTGTGGTCCGACAAGCATTTTCCTAGGAAACCGGGGCCCAAGCCTTATTTTCTCGCCTTTGAAGAGTTCTAATTGGGGAAGGAAAAAAATCAAGCATTTTCGACGAGACCCCTGCCGGAGAAAATGATGGGAGGCGAAGATGAAAAAGAATGTGTCCTGATTGCCCTCGCCTTTGAAAGTCCCCAAACAGGAAGATGCTGAAAAGGTTCATCGGGGATGATTCCTGAGGGTGACCGAAGGAGGAAATGTAGGCTCTTCCCCAAGGAAAATGGACCAGGTACTTATGGGAGATGACATTACAATTTAAAAAAAAAAAAAGGTTCAAAAGAACTGAAGATAAATTTGTTGTCGGACAATCTAAACCAGTGGTTCCCAATATGGGGCACACACCCATGGGGGGCAATTTGATGTTTAAGGGGGGCAATTCGAGAATGGGTTATTAACAGTGAGTATTTTGCATCTCTTATGGTCCTAGGAGCCGCATATACAGTATATAAGCATATATTGTGGCATATGTATGCATTTCAGTTCTCTGGTCTATGTTTTGCGACTTTATTTGCTATTTTTGCATATCACTTCATATTATTATTTTTTTAACAATTTCTTAGTGATTTCTTCCTCAGTACTTCCCCTGTCCTTTCGTTCTTTTATCTTTCTCTCTCATGGATGCCATGTTCTTTGGAAGCTTGTTTAGACCAAGTTCATGGCCTTTGAGGCTTCCTCCACATGAATAGGAGCTCACTTTTTGAATAATAAGAATGATAGGTCACAGGGGGTATCAAGACGTTAGAGGTGCTTAGGTGGGGCATGGCCAAAGAGAGGTTGGGAACCAATGATCTAAACAGTTACTTTTTTGGATACTAGGAGATTAAGACCGTAACCCTAGGGCTGGTTTGTGAAGTCTCTGAAGTTTAACACTTAGAAATGGTGGTGTGTGCCCCCCAATTTTCCTGAAATCATTTTACCACCTCAAATGTCACTTGCTAGATTAGTTTAGGAATGAATGAGCTTCTGTGCACAAGACAAACAGAAAACAAATCATAATAAATAACAAACAAACAGAAGCAAAAACACACCATCCCTCACAGCTCTGCCCTCGAAATATCTCATATCCCTTTCTCCCCTCACTCTAGATAACGTCACAAGCTAAAATGATTTAAGTCACCACTTATATATTAACTAGAGGCCTGGTGCATGAATTCGTGCATGTGTGGGGTCCTTAGACCTGGCTGGCGATCAGAGCCAATCAGAGCCAGGCCAATCAGGGCCTGCTGGCCAGGGTAAGGGAAAGGCATGGGAGGTTGGCCACTGGTCCTGAGGAGGAAGCCAGCCAGCCCTTGGCGCCTCTGGGAAAAGGGCCGCATCCACCCCCACCCACCCCCACCCATCCCCGGTTCCCTGTCCCAGTCCGGGGCCCAAAGGCCCTGGTGGGGTCGGGAGAGGAGGTGACGGTCGCTGGGCCAGGTGCAGAAGGAACAGATGCTGGATGCTGCCGGTCCACGCGGGAAGTTGGCTGTGGGAGCACACTGACCACCAGGGGGCAGCTCGGTCATTCCGGTCATTCGGTTGTAACAGTCACCTAGGCTTTTATATATATAGATGACTCCTAAATCTTAACCTCTGACCTCTTCCTAGACACTAGCCCCAATTATCTAAGCACTATCTAGATGAGTTCAATGTCTACAGGACCTCCATATTCAACATGTTCAGAAAGAGGAAACCTAGAACCAAATTGCCTGGATTCCCATGCTGGATCTGCACGTCGGAAGCTACAAAGTCATTCCACGTCCCTCCATCTCCCTGTGCATCAGTGTCTTTAGCTCTAAAATGAAGAGTAAGACACACACATGCACAGTGTTTTTATGAGGATTAAAGGAGGTACTACATGAAAACTCTTTCCAAAATGCAATCTGACCAGGCTGCTGCCCTCCTAAAATCTCTTTCACACCTTCCTTAACTCTGGATAAAACCTGAACCAGCCCATATGGTCCTCTGTTATCTGTGTTCAATCTCCACCATTGTTCCCCCTGCCGACCAAGTCAGATAGGCCCACTGACAATTCTTCAACTGCACACCCACGAAACCACCTGCTTACTTTCCCGACTCATTTGTCCTTTCATTCATTCTCCTATGTAGCACTAGAGGCCCAATGCACGAAATGTGTGCAAGGGGCTCGGCCCTCGCAGCCACGGCGGTACTTCGGCCCGCACAGCCCAGGCTTCATCCAGAAGGTTGTCTGGAAGGTCACCCGGATGGTCCTTCTGCTGTTCGGCCGTCTGGTCTAATTATCATATTATGCTTTTATTATTATAGATTACATGTCATCTCACAAAAAGAAACCACACTGTCTCTCTGTCTTGGCACAGGCGGGATCTTCTCCCTGTTACGTCTTTCTCGTTTTCTTTCCTCTTAATACTTACATTGCTTCTCTCCCACAAGATATGGCTGACTCATCCCCTCCTTAAGAGCCCACCCAAGTCTTGGGGGTCCTCCTTTTTCTTGCTCGGTTCATTTTCCCTGTTCTTACATCAAATGGTTGTGGCTGTCTGTTTTTCTGTCTCTTCTCACCACCATTATAAACTCACTAAGGACAAGAACCTGTATTGTCTTAGTCTTAGCTCAATGTTTGCTTTGCCACAGTACTCAGCCATCATCTGCTGAATGAATGAATGAATGAATGAATGAATGACTAAATGACAAGACTATACTTACAGAGGTCCATAATTAATAAAGGATAGGTTGTCGTCATTATGCTCAACAATGAAACATCCACATTAGTACTAGTCAAAGGAGGGGGAAGTATCTTCGGACAACGGTGGGCTATGAAGTCTTTTTTTTTTTTTTTTTTTTTTTAGTGTATTTTTACTGATTTCAGAGAGGAAGGGAGAGGAAGAGAGAGATAGAAACATCAGTGATGAGAAGCAATCATTGATTGGCTGCCTCCTGCATGCCCCCTACTGGGGACTGAGGCCACAATCTGGGCATGTGCCCTTGACAGGAAATCAAACCTAGGACCCTTAAGTCCACAGGCCGACGCTCTATCCACTGAGCCAAACCAGCGAGGGCTGGGCTATGAAGTCTTAAAGCACTGAACTAAAGATACTGGTAAATAAAGGGACTCTGGTTGGTTTGGCTCAGTGGATAGCTTGTCGGCCTGCAGACTGAAGGGTCCCAGGTTTGAGTCCGGTCAAGGGCGCATGCCAGGGTTGTGGGCTCGATCCCCAGTGTGGGGCATGCAGGAGGCAGCCCATCAGTGATTCTCCCTCATTGTTGATGTTTCTCTCTCTTCCTATCCCTTCCTCTCTGAAATCAATAAAAAAAAAATTAAAGAAAGCTAAGTAGAGGGTCCTCCCCAGCAAGAGGAACCGGGTGTGAGGCAGCATGGAAGCATGACACTCAGATGTGAAAGACCAGGAAGAGCCAGGTTGGGCTGAAAGGTACGTGCGGGAAAATTAGGGTTTCATCTCTAACCTCTAGCTCCTGCTTTCTTTCCTGCTGGTTTCATTCTTGGTCAAGGGGTCCTCCCACTGGGGCCCAACAGCAGGAAGCTGATATCCTATCAAATCTACACCCCACAGAAAGGAAATGTGTTCTTTGCTCCTTCACCAATGGTTCACTCACAAGTCTCAGGATTAACTCTTGTTTTGGACCAAGGATGGATGGTGTCCCCATCACTAACCATCATCTGAACGAGGCCAAGGTCAAATCCTAAGAGCAAGGTCAGATGAGGACTAAGACCAGCACCTCTGCTGCCCAGAATCACTGCCCTGGGGAGGTAAGATAGTTGCTTTCTTTTTTTGAAATTTATTTTATTTATTTTTTACAGAGAGGAAGGGAGAGAGAGAGTTAGAAACATTGATGAGAGAGAAACATCCATCAGCTGCCTCCTGCACACTCCCTACTGGGGATGTGCCCATAACCAAGGTACATGCCCTTGACCGGAATTGAACCTGGGACCCTTCAGTCCGCAGGCTGATGCTCTATCCACCCAGCCAAACCAGCCAGGACGGTAAGATAGTTTCTTAAACTAAATATGAAGTGCTCTTACCCAACACTGGGCATCAAATATATTATTTTTCTCAACTTTCAAATGTCCATTACACACAGTCCCAAAACAAATTATTCTTTGGACTTTTAAACTTCGTGGTAACTCATGGAGGCCACTGTGTCTAGTATAGTTTTAAAAAAATTATAACAGCATCTTGGTACCTGGTTCTTTCTAATAAGCACAGGGATCCATTTTAAACACAAACAACTTCAGTGTCTCTAGGAACATCCCAGCAAGGCGCAGAGAAAAAGTAGTTTCATCTCTTGAATTATTTAAAAGGTGGACTTTATCAAGTGTCCTGCTGCCGCGTTTCTTAATGATAGCTTCTTGAACTTGAACTAGCTTTTGCAAGCTCATCAGTAAAGTTCTACGAAGCTTTCCTGGCTCACCGAGTTCAAAGCTACAATCCGGGTCGATTTTATTTAAAGTCTACTGACGACGTGCAGTGGGGGAAACATTAAGTACCACTTAGATGTGTTCCTGAATCCCTCGTCAGGAATATACTGGAAGGAGACGAAGTCTGACTACATCACGATCCATTACAAACTCCCCTTTGGCCCTGTTCCCACCCAGGTGCCTAGCTGCAACACGAAAACTCCTAAGCTTTTAAAGATGTCGAAGAGGCATTTTTCTTTCTGGTCCCCGTCAATTAGCATTCAAATCTAAAACAAGAGAGTATTAAGTTTGTCAGGCCATAGTTTAAAACTGACTGTTCCTAGCTCTTTGCCTTAAAAGTAGAAGACAAGCCCCGGCCGGTTTGGCTCAGTGGATAGAGCGTCGGCCTGCGGACAGAAGGGTCCTGGGTTTGATTCCAGTCAAGGGCAGGTACCTGGGTTGCAGGCTCCTCCCCAGCCCGGGCCCTGTTCAGGGCACAAGTAGGAGGCAACCAATCGATGTGTTTCTCTGACATGGATGTTTCTCTCTGTCTTTCCCTCTCTCTTCCACTCTAAAAATCAATGGAAAAATATCCTCAGGTGAGGATTAACAACAACAATAACAAACAAAACAAAAAAAGTAGCTGACAAGGCTGAAGGAAACCCAAGAGGACTTCTAGAACGCTTGTTCCTTTAGAGCAGTGGTTCTCAACCTTTCTAATGCCTCGACCCTTTAATACAGTTCCCCATGTTGTGGTGACCCCCAACCATAAAATTATTTTCGTTGCTACTTCATAACTGTAATTTTGCTACTGTTATGAATCGTAATGTAAATATCTGTGTTTTCCGATGGTCTTAGGCTCTACTGCAGCGGTTCTCCCTCGATCTACTCGAACGATTCATAACATATATATACATACACACACACACTAGAGGCCCGGTGCATGAATTCGTGCACAGATAGGGTCCAGCCAGCTCGCCCCAAACAGGGCCGATCAGGCCCGGCTGGCAGGGGGGACAGGGAAAATGGGAGGTTGGTGGGTCAGCACCTCCCCCACTTGGGGTGGAGGGGTCTGATCAGGAGCTGGGCTGGCTGGGGGGGATGGGGAGGGGGTGCAGGCTATTGGCTGGCCAGCCCTGCCCCCTGGTGGGACTCCCGGTCAAACTCCTGGTCGAGAGGACAATTTGCATATTAGCCTTTTAGTATATAGGATATAGAATTCCTAATCAACAATCCTATGGAAATATTTTCAGGTTGGAGATATTTATTTTCTCAATGTGCTTTAGACTTTTTAAATCAGCGAGTCCCTGCCCCGGCAATTGGTTAGAGCCTCTTCCTGATACGCCAAAGTTGTGGGTTCGATCCCTGGTCAGGGGACATCCAAGAACCAACCAATAAGTGGAACAACAAATCAACATCTCTCTCTCTCTCTCTCTCTCTCTCTCTGTTACTGTCCCTCAAATCAACAAAAATTAAAAAGAAGCATCAGGCCATTCTTATTTTCAGAAAACGAAAGTATTTACTGTGGCGAGTATGTATAATTACAAAGCATGGACGAAAACTGTAGAATGGAATCTGTCGCTGTATCTTGGGATGCTGGTAATGAAGAAGCAATGCCTCATATATTCCACAATCTGGAGCCTGAGGACAGAGAGACATGGAAAGGCAATTCATAGTAAATTGTTACACAAATGTGAAAACGCCACCAGCCAGAAGCAAAACTCCCCATGAGCACACAGGAGGAGCAGCAGCCAGAGAGAAGACTCCTGCCCCAGATTTATTCTGGAAATCTAACTCAGTTTGTTACTGCAGTCTCCTATACAAATGGGTCTTTTCCTTAAATGTTGTGTTTTTTTTTTGGGGGGGGGGGTTCTTTTTAAATATATTTTTATTGATTTCGAGAGAGGAAGGGAGAGGGAGAGAGAGAGATAGAAACATCAATGATGACAGAAAATCTTTGATTTGCTGCCTCCTGCACGCCCCACATTGGGGAATGAGCCCACAACCCGGGCATGTGCCCTGACCGGGAATCGAACCGTGACCTCCTGTTTCATAGGCTGATGCTCAACCACGGAGCCACGCCAGTTGAGCTTTTCCCGAAATGGTTGAGACTCAGAGGTCAGCCTTTGAAATCCGCTCCGTGCTTTTGGCTCCAACCCAAGCACTCTCTTCAGTCAACGGGCAGAATTCATTCAAATGAATTCTCCGCATCCAAGTAAAGGTGAGAAAAGACAGAAAGGCCAGGGACTGAAAGGAAAGCAACCCTGCACTGCAGAATGCTCTCATAATTGTAACAGCTCATTTTAATCACCGTGATTGTTTAATATAGTGTGAATACAGAGCTCTCGGGATGAGAATTGTCTTATCGGTCCCCATCTCTTTGTGCTCATTTGGGATTTAGCATCTCTAGTCCCACTCCCCACACCCCCCTCACATATCAAGTGGCCTTAATTGCGTGGGCAGTCAGCGCTCTCTGGAGACAAAGCCAGGGGTGGACTTAACGTCAGGTAAGAGAGACGCTTTCTCTTGCTCCTTTGTTTCTGCTCAGGCCCCTGACGTAGCTTTCTCTCCATCTTTGAGGCACTTTAAATGTGAGACGCGTAATTTAGCTGAAAAATTCCAGGGTTTTTGTTGTTTTTTTTTTCCCCCCCTCTTGCACACTTCATATGCTGGGTTAAAACCATTAGCATAGAACAAAAATCTGAGCAGATGCAACGCAACAGATTCCTTAAGGGAATCCATATTTTTACATATTTTGTAATAAGGAAACTGTCACTCGCAGATGGTATCGAGCTAATACTGGTGCTTTGCTTGCTGATAACATCCTAAAAACGAAAATTAATTGTATTCTATTGGATGACAATGAAGTCATTATCATATATACTGCGCTCGTAGAGGGAAGAGATCCAAAAGGTCAGCTTCCGGGGTGAGGAGGGCCAGAGACGTCTTTGGCCTGGCCGGAAAAAAGCGACAGCAGTCCAACTTGGAGCCTGAAGTTGGAATTCCCTCGCACCTGGCATCAAAACGCACTATGGTTTAGAAATGTGGTGCAGAAGGAGGAAAAGAAATGCTGTGCTGAATTGCTAGCAATGTTCGGGAGAAGCCCGGTGTATAAATATAATACGTCAGAGACTTCCAATCCACCTCCCAGAAGAGAGCCGTGAGCTACTGAGATTTTTCTCTGATAATTCAGGGTGACGGTATCGCCCACATTCCAAGTCCATTGTTGCAAGCCATGCTTATCTGGAAATATCCTACCTAATAAAATGGTAATACGTAAATTACCATCACTCCGCTACGCCCACGATTGGGCCAGCGGGAGGCGCAGGGGGCGGGACTCAGGGTGGCTGGGGTGGCCAATTGGGCCAGCGGGAGGCGCAGGGGGCGGGACTCAGGGTGGCTGGGGTGGCCGATTGGGCCAGAGGGACGCTGAGCTCGCTTCGCCAGCGGTGGAGCGAGCTCAGCGTTTGCGCCATGGCTGTGCTGTGTCACAGAATGGGCCTCTGGGGCAGCAAGCTCACGTCCCGCCACGGACCATCAAAAGCGGGGGAGCTGGGTGCCTGTCTGCTCCGGCACCAGGCCTTTCAGAAGCCTCCGCCGAGCCGGAGGCTTCTGAAAGGCCTGGTGCACCAGCGGACAGGCACCCAGCTCCCCCGCGCTCAAAAGCGAAAGCGTGTGATTCAATCATGCACTGGGCCTCTAGTGTATAATAAGCCGTAAGATGAAAACCTAACATTGGTACATATTATGGTATATGCGTAGCTGTTTTTCATGATAAAGTGGTGCCTTTTCTTGGTGTGTGTTTGTGTGCGTGTGTGTGTGTTTTACCTGCAATCACCTTGGAATATATATAAATATATATATCCTACCTAATAATAGACAAATATGCAAATTGACCGCACCTTCGCTACGCCCAAGCCACGCCCACCAGCCAATCAGGGCGAGTATGCAAATTATCCCAACAAAGATGGCGGCTAATTTGCATATCAAGACAGCATAGAAAGAAGCCAAGAGCTGCAGAAGGGAACAAAGCTGCGGAGAAGCAAGCAAGCCGGGGGGAGGAGAAGGGAGGAGCGGAGGCGGGGCCGGGGACGAAGGAAGGAGAGCGGGCGGGCTGGCGGAGAAGGCGGGCCGGGGGACAAGGGAGGAGCAGAGGCGGGGTCAGTGGACAAGGGAGGAGCGGAGGCGGGGCCGGGGGAGAAGGAAGGAGAGCGGGGTGGGCTGGCGGAGAAGGCGGGCTGGGGGACAAGGGAGGAGTGGAGGCGGGGCCGGGGGAGAAGGAAGGAGAGTGGGGCGGGCTGGCGGAGAAAGTGGGGCGGGGGACAAGGGAGGAGCGGAGGCGGGGCAGGGTAGAGTGCAGCAGGAAACCCTATTGCAGGATTTTTCCTGCAACGGGAACGCTAGTATATATATATATATATATATATATATATATATATATATATATATATATATATATATATATATATATATAAAATCACATATAACTTCCTATTTAGGACTTATAATAATCCTATATAATAAAAGCCTAATGTGCTAAGCCCGGTCGTCCAGTTGTCCGTTACAACCAATCGAAGTGTAATATGCTAATGTTATGCTAAGGCCACTCAACCACTTGCTATGACGTGCACTGACCACCAGGGGGCAGATGCTCCAACTGGTAGGTTAGCTTGCTGCTGGGGTCTGGCCGATTGGGACAGAACAAGCAGGGCCAGACATACACTGGAGCCCTCCCGTAGTCCCTCACCTGTTGGCCAACCTCCTGCATCCCTCCCAGCCCTGATCATGCACCCATGGGGTCCCTCAGCCTGGCCTGCACACTCTCGTAACCTGGGATCCCTCGGGGAATGTTGGAGAGCCGGTTTCAGCCTGATCCCGCAGGCCAGGCCGAGGGACCTCACTGGTGCACGAATTCGTGCACCGGGCCTCTAGTTATACAATAAAATACATCTTTCCTTAGCAGTCTCCCATATTGATCACAACTCTTTCTAGAACTACCTGGAAAATCACTGTCACAGGCAGTATGTTTCTGACTTGTATTTTTAAAGGTTACATCCTTTTCTCTAAAGGAAACAAAAGCAAAAAGAAAGCTTCTCTCTCTCTTTCCCTCTTTCTCTCTCTCATCTCCTCTCTCTCTCTCTCCCTTTCTCTCTATCTCCTCCTTCCCCTATATGTGATTTTCATTCTGCCCCAAATCAATGTATTTTTCTTAGTGTTGAGCTGAGATTATAATACCACTTGCTATGAGATACTGGTTATGGTACTATTTTTCAAGTTTGAATTTATTCCTTGTATAATGGCATAAAGAGAGGGGTCCCCCTATTGGACAGGACTCAATTGTACCATAATGTCAAAAAATAACAATAGCAAATATGGCTCATTCTTTGGAAGGTTTGAATGCTTAGAAATCACCTGAATAGGCCTTCAGAATCATGAGCAAAATAAAAAAATTATTTAAAAAAATCTATGAGCAGTATTAAGTATATGAATAATAGAACAGATTGTATACATTAAATCTATGCCATAAATGTTTTAACAGAAAGGCAATTTTTAACTCTGAATCAATACTATTTTTGATGGTCAGAGGTTACTTAGTTAACAACCAGCTATTTAGTTTGTCACAAGCTACAATTCAGAAGATGATAATGACTGTGTAAATATCTATATGTCTATAAGGTACCCACACAGGTTAGAATTTATTGGAACACTAGAGGCCCGGTGCATGAAATTCAGGCACTCAGGGGGCGTTCCTCAGCCAGGCCTGTGCCCTCTCACAGTCCGGGAGCCGTCGGGGGATGTCCAACAGCTGCAGAGGCGGGAGAGGCTCCCACCACCGCCACTGCGCTCGGCTGAGCCCAGCTTCTGGCTGAGCAGTGCTCCCCTGTGGGAGCGCACTGACCACTAGGGGGAAGCTCCTACATTGAGCATCTGCCCCCTGGTGGTCAGTGCACATCATAGTGACTGGTCATTCCTCTGTTCGGTCAATTTGCATATTAGTCTTTTATTATGTAGGATTATTGGTGGTGGCAGAAATAGAGCTCACATGGATGTCATTTCTTAAAGAAGATGCCCTGAGTGAGTAATGCATGGGTTACATTAGCATTTTACATACTGAGTTTGCTGGACTATAAAATAGCCACAGGTGAGCAGTGGTGTCGGACAAAAGTCACAGGCATGTAAGATTAGAGAAACCTTAGAGATCATCCTTCCAACTTTTCCTTTTGCAGATACGTAACTCAAGGCACAGATCACAAAACTGGGACAAAGAGGGCCTACAGGTTTCATTAAAATGGTTGAAATCGATATACCTGTGAATTTCAATAGCAGATAAGAAAAAAAAAAAAAAAAAAAAAGGTCTGTTAAGATGTGATTCACGAAGCAACAAATTAACTACCAGATCAGAACAGATTCCAAAAGTTCAACTGATTTCGGTCTGTGCAACTCACAGCGAGGCGCTTATTTTAGGAGGAGTAATGATTCCAAGGTGATTTCTCTCCATTCCGGGACTACTAGAAGGTGGTTTGTTCCGTGTTGTCAAAATCACCAGCAGATACAAGAGGCACAGAGGAAGTAGATCAAACAGAAGTACAGGAATCAGCCATGTAATTTTAGATACAAAATTTTGTATGTGTAATGTGAAGGCTGCTCTGAGATAAAATGAGACCTGACATTTTTGTGGGATATTGCAATGATTCAGATCACCCTCTGAAGGCTTTTCACTGCCATGGCCTCCATTAGCTAACATGAATTTGGAGGCCCAGGCACTGCAGTGTGATGAAATGGTCCTGGATTCATATTCCAACACCAGGGCTTGAGTGATTTACTTGTAGCTCAGCCTCAATGGGCAAGACTGCCAATGTCCAGGAGACTTTGTTTTTCTAATTGCTAAATAGAAATTTTTGAAAATATCTACTTTTAGCCTTAGCTGTTTTGGCTCAGTGGATAGAGCATCGGCCTGGGGACTGAAGGGTCCCGAGTTCGATTCACATCAAGG
The DNA here is from genome assembly GCA_025583905.1 of Ia io. NCBI lineage: Eukaryota > Metazoa > Chordata > Mammalia > Chiroptera > Vespertilionidae > Ia > Ia io. The sequence continues at coordinate 25,106,739 of JAJQQW010000024.1, forward strand.
GCACGTACCTCGGTTGCAGGCTCCCAGCCCTGGTTGGGGACACGCAGGAGGCAACCCATCGATGTGTCTCTCTCACATTGATGTTTCTCTCTGTCTCTCCCTCTTCCTTCCACTCTCTCTAAAAATCCTCGGATGAGAATTAAAAAATAAAGACATAAATAAATAAGCACATATGTATTTATTTATGTCTTTATTTTTTATCTTTGCTGAGCTACAATCCAATGAGATAACCTGAATGATATTATCCAATGAGGTCATTTGCTTGAATGTGATGAGGCCCCTGTTAACTTTCTACAGATACGTTAGGATTTCTGAAAATTACAACTTGACAGGTCTGATGGCGGTTCCAGGGCGGGGGGAGCCTTTGGGGTTCATACAAACCACATGCAACTGCATCCAGGCCCCAGAAGGCAGCTCTTCCTCCCCGGCCAGGGAAAGCAGCTGCTCCCATTCCCCAGCTCGCAGGGCCCAGGCCTGGGAAGCAAGATGGGAACAGACTGCTTGGCACGGAGTGGAATTCTGCCGAAGCCCTGGCAGGGGAACCAGCTGAAGTAGTCAAATCCTCATCAAGACAAACACCGATGGGAGCTTCAAACAAATCAGGCTTGGCCTGTGTCATGCTAGGAAGACAACAAGGGTGTCTTCTGGGTTTGATTGGCATGAGCTCGGCCATGCCTTCCTGAGGCGTGACTATCACAACACCTGAGCAGGGATCTGGCAGAGCTCCTCCCACCCTGAAGGCAGGCTCCTCAGGTAGGAGTGTATGACATTAGAAGCAAAAAAAAAAAAAAAAAAAAAAAATCCACATCACAATTCAATGCAGCGGCGTCCCATTCCATGGCCACAGTTTTTATTCAGGACACTCTTGGTTAGGAACACTATTTTGTTTAAATATATTTGTACTAGAGGCCCGATGCACAAAGATTCGTGCAAGAAGGGGTCTTCCTTCCCCTGGCTGCCGGCACTGCCTTTGCTCTAGCCGGAGCCACCTTTCCGCCTTCCCACACTGCCCAGAGGCCTGGAGCGGCTGGGGCGGTGCAGAACGCCTGTGTCCCACCCCAGCCCCGGCCACTCAGCACCTGCATATGCAAATTAACCCACCATATTTGTTGGGTTAATTTGCATACTCACTCCTAATTGGCTGGTGGGCGTCGCAAAGGTAAGATCAATTTGCATCTTACTCTTTTATTAGTGTAGATTGATTTCAGAGAGGAAGGGAGAGTGGGGGGAGAGAGAGATAGAAACATCAATGCTGAGAAAGAACCACTGATCAGCTACCTCCTGCACAGCCCTTTCTGGGGATTAATCCCGCAACCTGGGCATGTGCCCTGACCAGGAATCGAACCGTGACCTCCTGGTTCATAGGTCGACGCTCAACCACCGAGCCATGCCTGGCCGGGCTAGGAACACTATTTCATGCTTTAAACATTTCAGTTGGTCATTAAATCCTGTGAGACCTACTCTGTAGCACTTAGTAGGCACTCAATATCCATGAAATAAACCGCCAAGTCACTAAATTCATTCATCTGCTTAGGAAATATTCAGCGCCATTTGTACAGCAGGTGCTGGATGGCTTCAGAAAGAAGCATTTTAACACTGAATTATTTTATTCCCTGTGTGAGCACCGAGTTTCCAATGTACCTCCAGTCTCGCTTCCTGGTCTGCCCTTTGCAAGGCCTGAGCTTCTTGTCAAAAAGCACATTTCAAGAGGAGCTTGAGAAGGGCAAAGGAGGAAAGGCCACAACTCTGGACTTGCTGTTATAAAGTTTAAGTGTCGCATGGCACCCTGCCTCGGCCAGAAACACCCAGAAGGAACGAACGGGTCCTTTAACTGGCAATGCACAGGCATTGCTGGGAGGGGGAGGGGGAGAGGCTGGCCTTATCCACCAAATGTAGTCCATTGAACACCTCCACCCCCTCACCATTGCTCTTGTCTTGGTCCTCAGTCTTATAAATGGGATTTGGGGCCCCCGAGTCGGTGGGTGATGCGGTTGGTAATGTCTTGTGAGAGGAAGTATTTGGTGTTCTGTATAAAATGAGTCGAGTGCCTTAGAGGTTTAAAAATACACGCTTCAACCTACGAAAACTCAATTTGGAAAGGAGGGCTTCTTGTTCGTGCTAGCGCATTATGCAATTTGTCTAAGTAAAAGCATCTTAAGAATGTTTGCTTCGGCGATTGGGAGTTGGCACTCAGTGGCTCCATGAGAATTTGCCGAGACCCCATGAATACACAGAAACATGAGACGTGGTACGTAACCACAATCCTCGGGGCACACGCTCTTTAAGTATATGCACCGCGCCGGTTAAAAGGGTGCCCCCGCCTCCGTGGGTTCTTGCTTTCACCAGGAAGTTAAAAAAAATTAAGTACCGCTTCCTTTCATAAATCGTCCCTCTAATGGGTACGTTTACCTGCACAAACCAGAGTCGGGTTCAAGTCTCAGATTTCAAAAAGGAAAAGGACTGTGGGAGAAAGCTCACAAATTCAAAACGATACAGCCTTTTTTTGTCTGTTCCAAGGTAATTTGACATGCAGTGTCACACTTCAAATTCCACAAGGCCCCAGATTCTAAACCGGGAGAAGTAAATTGATAGATACTTGTTTTAGATGGGCTATAGTCTTTCGGCTTTAAGATCCCTCACTGCTTCCTAGTATCCATCCCAGCACTAAGCCACGCCCATGGCAACAGCAGTTTGGAGTAAAACCTCTCTGCCTAACTCCAATTTCCTGGCTCTCCTCTCTCAATCTGGCTACTCAAGCATGAGTTTGGTTTTTTTGGGTTTATTTTGCAATTTGGGGTGTGGGTTTCCCTTTGTAAGAGCGGTTTAGCTCAGCAGATAGAGCTTTGACTGGCAGACGAAAGGGTCCCGGGTTTGATTCCGGTCAAGGGCACGTACCTCGGTTGCAGGCTCCTCCCGGGCCCTGGTTGGGGCTTGTGCAGGAGGCAACCAATGGATGTGTTTCTCTCACATCAATGTTCCTCTCTGTCTTTCCCTCTCTCTTCCACTCTCCCTAAAAATCAATGGAAAAATACCATCGGGTGAGGATTAACAAAACAAGAAAAAAGAAAAAAAAAGAGAGAGAGAGCAGATCAGCCTGACAGGTTCTGAAGCTTTTCCAAACATTATTACGAATGTGTTTGTGTGTTTTTTCAAAGTTTATTTTTTTATTATTATTTTTTTAAATATATTTTATTGATTTTTTTACAGAGAGGACAGGAAAGGGATAAAGACTTAGAAACATCGATGAGAGAGAAACATCAATCAGCTGCCTCCTGCACACCCCCTACCGGGGAGGTGCCCGCAACCAAGGTACATGCCCTTGACCGGAATCAAACTTGGGACCCCTTCAGTCTGCAGGCTGACGCTCTATCCACTGAGCCAAACCAGTCAGGGCTATGGATGTGTTTTAATAGTTAACTGAAGGCCATGGTCACCAGTGGTGTGAGGAGGGTAGGAGCGTGCTTCTCCCTGACTTGTTTGCAGCTGAATCCAGAGTTCCCAGCACTTAGTGGTGGACCGTCAACAAATGGCTCCTGAAATTAAGGATAAAAGACCCAGTTCTGGACCTGCTGGGAACTCCACGTGGAGATGGTGTTTATTTTTGAGCCACTGGGTTGGCTCCTGCAAACTTGAGACTGCTCTTCCCTGCTTATTTACAGCGCTGGCACTGAATCAAGAGAGTGTATCAATAAATAATTTGCATTTATCTTGTTTTCTCTAGGTGACCTACCGCGTAAATCTTCTCCACGTTGGAGGTTTTACCTTCGAGTGGTGATAATTCATCCTCACTGAGCCTCTGAATCTTGCACATTTCTAGCTACGCAAGTATGTGGGAAAGACACGGGGACGTGAACACACGGGGCTCGCCCGGAAGTGCGTCCTGAGTCACATTCAAAGAAGCATGTGTGTTTTCTATTAGCCGTAGCTCAGCTCTCACTCCCCAACATGCAAAGTGCAGATAAAAAACATGCTGGGCAGGAATATTGCACGGGCTAGCATAGTTGCAGTCTAGAAAATCCAATGCTGACTTATTTGACGCACCGTTGTGTTATTATGAGCTCACAGAATAGTCTAGCTTCCTTTAAAATAATACATTTTGCCCTGGCTGGTTTGGCTCAGGGGATAGAGCATCAACCTGTGGACTGAAGGGTTCCGGGTTCGATTCCAGTCAAGGGCACATGCCAGGGTTGCAGGCTTGATCCCCAGTGTGGGGTGTGCAGGAGGCAGCGGATCAATGATTCTTTCTCATCATTGATGTTTCTCTCTCTCTCTCTCTCTCTCCCCATTCCTCTCTGAAATCAACAAAATTATATTTTTTAAAAATTACATCTTTATGAATCCTGTCACTTTGGTTTATTTGTATTTCTGTTAATAATAACTTGTAGTTCATTCTCCTACAAATAATATGTAAATCTCTTTGTAAAAATATTCAAAATTACAAATAATACTCAAGTGCCCTTCCTATAACCCAGAACCACCTCCTCCTCCCCAGGCACCACTTTCCTTCTAAAGAAGCAACCACAGGTACCAATGGAACAAATGTATCCATCATGCCTTTTTAAAAATATTTCTTATTGATTTCAGAGAGGAAGGGAGAGGGAGAGAGGGAGAGAAACATCAATGATGAGAGAGAATCATTGATCAGCTGCCTCCTGCACACCCCCTACTGGGTATCAAGCCCGAAACCTGGGCACGTGCCTTTGGTCAGAATCGAACCCAGGACCCTTCAGTCCACAGGCCGACGCTCTATATCCCCTGAGCCAAACCAGCTAGGGCTATCATGCCTTTTGTTACATGTAAGCATGCAATAAATGTGGGCTCATGGGAAATGCATAATACTGTTTTATGGCCGAGTTTTATCCTTAATGTGTTTTTAGCTGTAAAACATCTTGGTGATTTTGTCCGTGATCGAGCCTACAGCACAACCTCATTCTTTTTCATTGCTTCATAGTATTTCATGGTATTGGCTATGCAATCTAAGCCATATATTCATTCTGCTGCTGAGAAAAATTTAGATTACAGTCAACTCTTTTTATGATCTTCAACAGGAGAGATAACAAGTGCTGCTAGAAAGGATGTGGAGAAAAGGAAACTATTGGTGAGAGAGAGAGAGAGAGAGAGAGAGAGAGAGAGAGAGAGAGAGAGAGAGAGAGAGAGAGAGACACCAATCTGCTGCTCTACCCATTCATGCATTCATTCATTGGTTGATTCTTGTATGTGCCCAAACCAGCCAGCCAATATGGTGGCTCCTTATAAAATTAAAACTTGGTCTACCAGATGGCCCAGCAATTTCATTTCTAGGTATAGACCCAAAGGGAATGAAAACAAGATAGCCAAGAGATACACTCACTCCCAGGTTTATTGCAGCATTACTCAAAATAGCCAGCAGATGGAAAGTGCCAGTCAACAGATGATGCCATGGAATATTACTCAGCCATGAAAAAGAAAGAAATCCTGTCGTTTGTGACAACATGGGTAGGCCCTGGGGACATTATGCGAAGTTAAGTCAGTCAGAGAGAGAAAGACATAGTGTATGACATCAAAGAGAGTCAAATGGTGGCTACCAGAGGCTGGGGGCGAAGGGATAAGACAGTGGTCGGCAAACCGCGGCTTGTGAGCCACATGCGGCTCTTTGGCCCCTTGAGTGTGGCTCTTCCACAAAATACCACGGCCTGGGCGAGTGTATTTTGAAGAAGTGGCGTTAGAAGAAGTTTAAGTCTAAAAAATTTGGCTCTCCAAAGAAATTTCAATCGTTGTACTGTTGATATTTGGCTCTGTTGACTAATGAGTTTGCCGACCACTAGGATAGGAGAGATGTTGTTTAAAGGTAGAAATTTTCAATGAGTAGTAAGTCCTAGAGATCTTATGCACAGTATAATGAATATAGACTGCTTTATTGTGTTATAATCATCAACCTTCCTAAGAGACTAGATCTTAATTATCCCAACCACAAAAGAGAAACTATAATTATGCAATATGATAAAAGACGCTAATTATTTCTACATTGGCAATCATATTACAATATATAAATGTATCAGATCAACACGTGTGCACCTTGAATTAACACAATGTTATATGTGAAATAGTTTCCAGTAAAAAAAAAAATTTTACCAATGTCTGGTGTTTTGGCTTTGTCCTTATTTTGTTTTGTTTTTTGCCATTTTTTGAAGACAGTAGGCAAGGTATAAAACTTGCTGCACTGTTTCACTTTAAGTTTATGATTTTTATTTGATGGTAACTCTAGCACTGTGTTTAATGAGCTCAGCGTTTCAGGATCTGAGACCTATGATATAAAATGCTCACATTGGAGCCCTAGCTGGTTTGGCTCAGTGGATAGAGCGTCGGCCTGCGGACTGAAAGGTCCCAGGTTCGATTCCAGTCAAGGGCATATGCCTGGGTTGTGGGCTCGATCCCCAGTAGGGGGCGTGCAGGAGGCATCTAAGCAATGATTCTCTCTCTCATCATTGATGTTTCTATCTCTCTCTCTCCCCCTCTCCCTTCCTTTCTAAAATCAATAAAAATATTTTAAAAATAAATAAATGAAATGCTCACATTGGAATGATTACCTTGCCCATTTAAAAAGATGTCATCTTTGTTTTTTGTTTTCAAAAATAACATTGAAGACCTTCTCACCTTAACCTTCACTTTTTCGGACCTGCAATCTGAAATCCTTTCTCCTTGCTAGGATTAGATGAGAATTATAGTCATTCTCTCTTTCCCAGCTAGGAACCCTTTGAGGATGATGTGTGGAGATGTGAGGATGATGTGAGGATGATGTGTGTAATCTGGGACCCTTTGAAGAGATATTGATTTCCCTGGTCCATTGCCTGGAGACTCATGTCTGAGTTTCCCAGAGAAATGATTTTTAGTAGCAAGTGCCCCAGGTAGATCTTATGAGCTGGCAAGTTTGGGGTAAGCAGCAGAAATCCGAGGCCCTGACAGTCACTCCAGAGGTTGGGCACTTATTTCAGTTGGCCACGGGGATGGCACTGAACTCAAGTTAATGTCTTGGCCCGTGTTGGGGAAACACTCAAACATTGTTGAATGTGATGGGGGTTTTGTTTGTTTTATTGATTTGAGGAAGAGAGAGAAGGAGGGAGGGGGAGAGAGAGAGAGAGAGAGAGAGAGAGAGAGAGAGAGAGAGAGAGAGAGAGACATTGGTTTGTTGCTCCATCCAATCATGCATTCATTCATTCATTGGTTCTTATGTGTGTCCTGTCTGACCAGGGATCAAACCCACAACCTTGGCTATTGGGATGACGCTCCAACCACCTGAGCTACCCGGCCAGGGCTGAATGTGACCTTGACAGTGCTTTGTGGCACTTTGATTCGAAATCACTTTTCTGACACTTGAATAGAAGGTATTAGTCAGTGTAAATAGTGCCAAATTCCAAAAAGACTGCATACGTTAATAATTTGTTGCTAGAACTGCCAAAAAGGGTCAAATTGGAAGCTTTTCTAATCCATCATAGCTTTGCTCACTAGTATGGTGGTGTAAAAACTAGAAATGCCTTTGTAATTCTCATCTCTCTCTCTCTCTCTCTCTCTCTCACACACACACACACACACACACACACACACACACAGTCACATTATCGGCAACTTTAGTTTGTGAGTGCAGTCTCTTAAAATTTCGTTTCTTTGGCCCTGGCCAGCATGGCTCAGTTTGTAGAGCATCGTCCCATGCACCAAAAGGTTGCCGGTTTGATTCATGGTCAGGGCACATGCCCAGGTTGCAGGCTCGATCCCCAGTAGAGGGCTTGCAGGAGGCAGCAGATCAATGTTTCTATCTATCTATCTACCTATCTATCTATCTATCTATCTATCTATCTAAAAAAATCAATAAAAGCATATTTTTAAAAATTTAGTTTCTTTTGTGAATCCATGGCTCCTTAAGCAGCCCTGGAACAGTCATGTGATAAACCCAGTATATCTAATATCCTCGGGTATCTAATGACTTTGCTAATTATCAACTTGCTGAACAGCCTAAAATGCCTTCCTCTTGTGTAGCCCATTTGAAGGCTGCAAATCAATCAAACAATCCACGCAAACTCACTTTCAACTTGATTTAACCGCGGAGAGAGGGGGACGCCCCTTAAAGATGCACCCCCTAATAAGCGGCGGTACCCTACAGCACTGGTGTATATGCTGGTGCCATTAATTAAGCTTTTTTAGCAATAGCAAATTGGCCGGAGAATCATAGATCTTCATTTCTGAGACAGAGTGGGATAACAATGTTACATGAAATAGCATGATTTATTGAACTTGGGGATTTCAGTAAAAGGCTGAATGGCTTTCAAATCCAGTAAGGACTGCCTCTTTGATGATCCCATTTAATCTAGTGGGAACTGTCAGTGCTCCCTGCCAAGGAAATGTGTAATGTGGCTCCTACCAAGCCTCCGCGACTGCCTGTCCATCACAGAGTGCCGTGGGTCCTTGATTCCCACCCTCTCCTTGAAAACGTGTGAGAACCGGGAGGTGGCCCGGGGTTTCCCAATGGGCTGCCCCCGGGAAGCAACATAAAGAGAGACTTGAACTTCACAATTGCCAATAATGAGCAATCATTACTCAAATTACTCCGAGCACTGATTAGGTTTAAAGTAATGAAGAAACCAGCATAATCAATCATCATCAACCCAAAGGAAGTCAGTCTGTGTGGAGGGGCCTGGGAATCAGCACAGGGCTACACCTACAGCGTCCCAGGGACGCAAGACTGGCAGGCTGGCTTCAGGCCACGTGTACCCCGCACTTCCGTATGCCGGGCACCCCCACTGCTCGCCCTGAGCTCGGGGAGGAGGAAAGATAACCTCAACATCTCTTTCCATGGGGGCTCTTTCCAAAAAAGCAGTCCTGACTGAAACACAACTAACACTGTAGAGGTGTACTTTTGGCATGGCTAAAAGGAATAAACAAAAGTATTAAGGCAATCATACCTACAGTAAGGATTAGATAGGTAGGTAGATAGATTGAGTGGTAGGTAGGTAGGTAGGTAGGTAGGTAGGTAGGTAGGTAGATAGATAAATAGATAGATAGATAAGATGGCCCGGCCAGCATGGCTCAGTGGTTGAGCATCGACCTATAAACCAGGAGGTCACATGCTCGGGTTGCAGGCTCGATCCCAGTGTGGGGCATGCAGGAGGCGGCCGATCAATAATTCTCTCTCATCATTGATATTTCTATCTCACTTCCTCTCACTTCCTCTCTGAAATCAATAAAAATATTAAAAAAATAAAAAGACACTTCCAACTATGCTATAGGACAGTGGTCGGCAAACTCATTAGTCAACAGAGCCAAATATCAACAGTACAACGATTGAAATTAATTTTGAGAGCCAAATTTTTTAAACTTAAACTTCTTCTAATACCACTTTTTCAAAATAGACTCACCCAGGCCATGGTATTTTGTGGAAGAGCCACACTCAAGGGGCCAAAGAGCCGCATGTGGCTCGCAAGCCGCAGTTTGCCGACCACTGCTATAGGATAACCAATTGTTTTGGTTTAACAGGATTGAGGTACATTTTCCTGGGATATGGAATTCTCTGTTTTGAAAACAGGCAGTCCTGCCCGGCTGGTGTGGCTCAGTGGTTGAGCATCGACCTATGAACCAGGAGGCCACGGTTCCATTCCCAGTCAGGGAACATGCCTGGGTAGGGGGCTCTGTCCCCAGTAGGGGGCGTGCAGGAGGCAGCCAATCCATGATTCTCTCTCATCACTGATGTTTCTCTCTCTCTCTGCCTCTCCCTTCCCCTCTGAAATCAATAAAAATATACATTAAAAAAAAAAAGAAAGAAAGAAAAGAAAACAGGATGGTCCTGGCAAACCAGATTCAATTAGTCACCCTACTGCGGTATTGCTTTCCAAGAAGGTGATGTTCTAAAATTCAATTGATATCCATTATGATAGCAACATTGCGGGGAACTGGAATATAATAAGCAGCAAATTTTAAGGAAATCCCTTTTGGCTACTCATTTACTGCCAAAGAGAACAACTTTCTCAGCGAGTGTAAGACGTGCTCCGTGGGTACCTGTGCGACATTTGGTTTCCGCCACTGAATCAGGAAGACGGCAGAACCAAGCCATGGTTCCTTGCCATGTGTTTTAATGGTTGCTATGCTCGCCAACTGATTGAGATTCTGCATGTCTGAGAGAGGATTCTACTGATACCGCTAAATAGAAGAATGAGTCCGTTTAATAGACCCCCCCACAAAAGGTCACATAAAAAGGAAGTTAACGTGGCTGAACACACCCAGAAAATGTGCCATCACAGATGGACATACACATACAGTGTTGGGGAAACACAGACCATTTTGAACACGGCTATTTGTTGGTCCACTGGGAAGACAACTGGTTGTATTCCGTCCAATACTATATTTTCCGGCATATAAAACGACTTTTTAACCCAGGAAAATCTTCTATACGCCCAGTCGTCTTATACGCCGGAAAATACACGGTATTTTACTAAGCCGCTCTTACTCCAAAGAGAACTCAACTGCCTACCTGCTGTACATGTGTGTGTGTGTATATGTGTGAGTGTGTGCGTAGCTATGGTCTGACTTAGAGCGTCTAATGCAAATAACATAAAATATGCACCATCTTTCCCGAGCCTTTTTAATTTTTTTTTTTTTTTTTTTTTTTTTGCAAATAGAAAGGCAGGGAGCTTCAGAAAGATGGATTGTATTTTAAAGTATTTTTGAAACGATTTCCGGAAGGTTCATGCTAATGGCGTCCATAATTGAACTGCAATGTCATGGACTGCTTCCTAGAGCGAGGTTCTCAGAGACGGTGACAGAGCCAGCCTTCTTATATGAAAAGTTTCTGCATTACCCTTATTTAAAATGTATGTGGACCATCTATCTTTGACAACAATAATAAACTATTTCCATGGTAACCAGAGACAGAACCAAAGGGATGCCATCTCAGCACAGCAACCAAGGGGGCGACAGGGGAAGTTCCTTGTCATGGTTCTGGTCAAGATACTGAACTGGAAGCATTTTAAAGCGAAATTATCGGGGCTGTGACGGGAGGTTATCGGGCTATTAGAAAATGAATGGTCAGAGGAGAGGAAAATTATCTTTGTGGCAAAATGAGAAATCACAAGGCCGGGAACAAAAATACCACCTACCTAGGTTGTTCAGACAAGAACTGGAAACTGGTTTGGACTCTTAACAGTAAAGGAAGAATGAAAACGATATAGTAATACTACAATTTTTAAATTAATAATGATCTCATGTCAAAATGTCAGACCCCAGCGAGGCTGTGTCTGTGCTGAGAGATGTTGTTAAGGCATAGATCCCATTTCCACGTAGAGCAATCAGCAACAGCATTCTGTCAACAATTGTGTGCACGTTTGTTAACCTTGAATTTCAGAATACTCCATCATTTGGTCAATCCGTTCTTGTTTATTTTCTCTCTTTTGCTCAAGTAGACCTACTCTTGGCTGGACAACAGTCTGCTGATGCACCTTGAATTCCAGATACTTAAAAGGTTTACCCCCAAATGGGATAACTTAAAACTTGACAATATTTATTGTAGGCTATTTGGTCTCCATGACACGCCCTTTCTCATACACAAACAAAATTATCTTTCAAGTTCAGGCACTTAATTCGGTATTAGTCAGTGTAAATAGTGCCAAATTCCAAAGAGACTGCATACGTTAATAATTTGTCGCTAGAACTATGCCAAAAAGACGGCTCAGGTCAGTAAAAGAACTATTTTATGAATTTACTCGTTTTTCCCTATCAATTGTTTAGATCAGTGGTCGGCAAACTCATTAGTCAACAGAGCCAAATATCAACGGTACAACGATTGAAATTTATTTTGAGAGCCGAATTTTTTAAACTTAAACTTCTTCTAACGCCACTTCTTCAAACTAGACTCGCCCAGGCCGTGGAATTTTGTGGAAGAGCCACACTCAAGGGACCAAAGAGCCACATGTGGCTCGTGAGCCATGGTTTGCTGACCATGGGTTTAGATTAACTGAACTCATACCTTGGAGTAACCGGGAATAATGAGGTCAGTGAGAAAAGATGAAGCAATCTACCAGTCCAGATGGTCCTATCATATTCAAGTCCAATACCAGCTTCTGCCCGTCACTTCCCAGCTCCACCCCTGTCTCATCCCAGCTAGTTGTGTGTTTTTTAAGCAAATAAACCAATATCCACATCCCTCATCCGGTGCTCACAAATCCACCTCACAGATTATAACTGTGAAATACCCCTGGCGGTGGATGCATAATACGTTCCTTCAAATTCACATTCCCATCTTCTAGAAATGTCACACGTGACCAGAAGTTTGAGGAAGTTGCCTCAGTTTCTTTTTTCAATCCCCACCCGAGGATATTTTTTCCACTGATTTTTAGAGAGAGAGAAAGACAGAGAGAAACACATCAATTAGTTACCTCCTGCATGAGCCCAACCAGGGCCCAGGCCAGGGAGGAGCCTACAACCGAGGTAGGTGCCCTTGATGGGAATTGAACCTGGGACCCTTCAGTCTGCAGGTGGACGCTCTATCCACTGGGCCAAACCAACTATGGCCCAGTTTCTTACACTGGCCTAAAAGACAGCCTTCAGACCACCACTTATTCTACTCTTACACAGGCTTCTGTTTTTCTAAGCTCTGGTCCATTTTAGCAAACTTGTGATCATAATAAAGGCGTTTTTTTCACCCACCTGCCCATTACCGATTAATGATGCCCCATTAGACAAGTCACTGGGATCGGGGATAAGGTGTCCCTGAACACAAAGGCCAGCCTGATCGATGGCCGGCCCACCTGTGGCTCTTGAGTGAACAGCCAAAGGTGAGCCCCGTTCTTGGGGGCCTCCATCGTGTCAGCAAAAATTAGCAAGAAGGTGGCCAAATTGTCAATAGGGCACAGAGACGATTGCTTAATGATTAGGGAGCCAGGGGTTGGGGAATTGATAACGGAATGGGCCATCTCGGATATATTTGCATGCGTTTAGAAAATCTTTAGCGCAGTAAAAAGTATACGTATTACCGCAGAGGGGAAAATGACGTGCTTGAAGCCAAATTAAACAAGAGAACTTAATGGTGAGCAAAAATATGATGAGCAAACCTGGAAGAAGATCATGGCTGTATCAGAATAATGCAGTAGCACTAATTAAAGAGATTGTGTACCCCCCACTATGCTTTTTCCTGTACCTTCACATAAGGCCTTCCCTTTAAATTTGGATCCATTGATTGATTCATTCATTCATTCATTCATTCAGCATATGTTTATCAAGCCCTCTGATGAGCCAGACACAATGTCGAATAATACAGGCTATGTCCCTGCTCTTTGAGGGGTGAAATTCTGGCAGGGAAGTTAGATTTTAGAAGGAAAGAAACGAATCCACTAAATACAAATTATTGTTCAGTGTGTTGAAAATATCCTGCGGACATTCAGGGGTAAGGGAAGAGAGAGGCCATCCAGATTGTTAGGATAGGGGATTCTGTGGAAATCTAAAGTAGCTGTTCTATTTTTCTTCTTAGAACAAGCCAGCTCTTGGGCGTCCCTGGGCAGGTAGCGTGGCGTTCCTACCCGAACAAGGACCAGAGTGAGGCTGCCGGGGCCTGAGCTGCCGGAAGTGTCAGAACTGGGGATGTTCGTCAGCTTGGATCTATCCTGCTTCATTTAAAATTCTGCTGTGGCTGTAGCCTGAGGGGGTATCTGCAGTCACTGAAAATGACGGGGTTGTCTGAGGTCATTTTTCTGACAGTTTGCAAATCACTGGAACCTGCTGTTACCACGTAAATGGCAGCCGTGGGAAATGGTGCAAATTCAAAGCAGCAGCACTGCATGCACGCCAGGCAAAGAGCTTCAGATGTTGGGAGGGGTCCCCGCGCAGAGCTGTCAAGGCACTTCCTGTCACCTTGCACGAGACACCTCTATCCTACACCAGACGCCGGGTAACTTGTCAAAAAGGTGCAGTCGTGACATCTCGGGGACAAAGAATCCTGAGCTACAAAGAGCCGTGCTGGAAGCGAGCACATCCCGTCACAGCGAAGTCCCCAGGCCAGCTTCTCAGGGGGAAGGTCCCCCTGGAACCCATGTCCTCCTGCCTCCGGTATGACCAGGCCCAAGCCAGAGTCAAAGGCCCGGTGTTGTAGCCAAAGAAGATGCCATTTCGAAGTTTCCAGCTAAATGTAAACCTGTTACGCCCTGCTGGCGTGGCTCAATGGTTGAGCACTGACCTATGAACCAGGAGGTCACGGTTCGATTCCCTGTCGGGGCACATGCCCGGGTTGCGGGCTCGATCCCCAGTGGGGGGCGTGCAGGAGGCAGCCGATGCATGACTCGCTCTCATCATTGATGGTTCTATCCCTCTCTCCCTCTCCCTTCCTCTCTGAAATCAATAAAGATATTTTTAAAATAATAAATGTAAATATGTCAGGTCCCCAGACTTCAACACGTTTAATTCATCTCATACCAACACTGTTTCTTGCACTGACATACCCAAGCCCCTGAGTAAAATATACTTCTGCCAAATTCACTTTTACTCTGTTACTGGCCCACTTATCTACAATTGAATTGATTACCCAGCCAATTCTCCCCTTAGGAATGCAGAAAACTGATTGAGTGGGTGGTTTTCATGTGTTAATTGGATTCTTAGTGTAAAGACACCTCTTATTTTCTCTTTTTATTTTTCATTTGGAGGACATATGAGAGTAGGTAATTTCTGAAATTAAAATCCCAACTCATTCTCCTTACAATAAAGCTTTTGGGTATTCCTGTAAACATGGTGTCTCTAGCTATGAATCTACAATAATTTCTCTTCGCTATTTCCTAAGTTCTTTTACGGACAGGGCTCATCATAAGGACACAAATAAAGTCACCTACCACTTAGATTATAAATAAAGTATGTAATTCCATTCAGACTCATTCTACCCCATGCCAAATCAACTGATCCACTCAGTCATTCGCTCAATTTAGTACATGGGATCAAGGAGTAATTTGGTTTTAGAGAGATAAAACTATACTTCCCTTTGAAATGAACATCTGTTATAATCCCACCAAAATGTTTGACTTCATTCAAGTAGTAGGGGCAGAAGATGGGAGGGACGTATATTAGAGGGTTGGGGGTTATGAATGCGAAATACGTGAGTGAGAGTGTGTGTGAAATCATTATTCATTGCCCGGGATCTGTCATGTTTTATACAAGACTTCCGTGTCATGAGAAGCCTAAAATGGAAGTGAAGAGTCAACATAAAATAATACATTCATCCCTCGAGGAAGCTGTTAAGTCAAATACTACACTCCTTTCAAAATAGATAGAATGTTAATTTTAAAACAACTCAAGTGGATGTCAAGAAATGATGTGCTCTTGTTTCAGAATATTTTGGAAAGTAAACCTTGAGTGAAATTTAGCAGGGTTTCCCCCCCCGCCCCCACCTTCTTTTGTGAGAACCACTTGTACAAATATGTAATCCAATTACCACATCACAGCGGCTGATTTATGCTTTGGTCCAATCATTCTCTTTGCCTTCCTGTTAGCTTCGAAAAGTTCCTTATGCTCCGAGACTTGCTTTAGGAATATTTTCAAATGTCTCCTTTTATAGCGGAGGGATTCGCCAAGGTCGGTTTCAGCTTTTTACATTCTCTCCAGCCTTCAAAGAGGACTTCTTTCCATTTCAGGGGTCTTGACTGAATTGCCTGTCCAGTACTATTAACATACTATAATAAGAGGCTGGGCCTCATTGGGTTACCAGAGAACACCATGAATTCTAAAAAGAGCCTTTAGAAGATGGAGATACAGAGGGATACAGAGATACAGGCTACCTTCTGACCCACTTGCCTTCCCATTGATGTTCGGATCCTCAGCTTTATGTATCTCAGTGCTTTGACACATAAGCGAGCGTCCAATTATTTTCCATTTAGACAGAGTGGTCAGCACCTCTGCTTCCCGACCCTGAGCCTGGGTTTCCTATGTTTCAAAAGGAAGAAGAATAGGTTTCAAAAGAATGAGAAGAGGTTTGTAGGTGTTTGACTCCTTTCCTTCTTCTTCCACAAATTATAGGAGCTTCAATTCTGACCGGGCAGGTCGATCGGACTAGAAAGAAAGTTTGTTGCTGAAACATGGCACAGGTGTGACGGGGTCTTGGAGAATGGCTAAGGCAATGGGCAGCCTCGGTCCCTTCCTCGCTCTGATATCCCAAGCCTGTCAAACATCACATCCTATGGGCTTCGTCTAAGAAACAGAATCCTAATTTCCTTCCAACTCTTCAATGCCACTGAATTTGTCCAGACATTTCAATCGTATTTCTTTTCAAAGTGTGTGGTCGGTCTAGTTGGTCGGTGTTTAGATAGTTCCTATCAGCTTTGTTAGGGTCGCCAAAGGAGGAACAAAGTGGTAAGGGATTATGAATTTATTAGGTCATCTGGATACCAGATGGGCTGAGCCCCAAAATGGCGCCAGCACCCCAAAGATGGGAATCAGAGGTTTTTAATGGACTCTAGGCGGGCTTTTTCTGGGTGGAGAATTCTCTGTGCAGGTCCAGATCCTGGGAAAGTCCGGAGGGGAGAGAGAATGCTCTTAGGAAGTGGAATGTGGTCTAAGCCAGTGGAATGTCCATTGTGAAGTGGCCTGAAGGTCAGTTCCTGGGGGGAGGGGTATCTATTCAATTATTTGATCAGACTGAACAAGTTTGGTTTGACTAGACAAGCCAATTGTATCTGACCAGCATGCCTGGCGGCATGAGCTGATATGTTTAGCTCTGTAGAGCATGGTGTGAAAGAGTGTTCAAGTCTGGTTATCGGATTTGAGTCTATTCACGGAGGAGTTCAAATTTTATCGAAACCTATATTTTAATGGTCCAATTAGCAAAAATCATAATATTTTCACATAAGTAGCTTGCATACCATGGTGCTGCATCTTATGAGTCTTCCCCAAGGAGTACTGGAAAGTTCAAGTGTGCTTCAGGGAGAGATTTAGTGGGCTTCTACAGGACTGCCTTACCATCTCAGAAATGCTCTTTGATTTAGAACTGACAGCTCAAGTGTGATTATAAATTATAGAGTAAATCATGATGGGTAAGGGGAATAAATATTATACCGGAGGGTTTGCGAGACATTCTGTAGACACAAGAGGGCTTTAAATCAGCTAGTCTGCTTACGTTCTGTTCTCTATAGAATATGGGCCAAAACTATGGGTTTTTGATGGGGTAACATCTTAGATTAAAAATTAGATTGCATCATTCTTTCTACTCAAAAAAATTTACTTCAATTTTAAGAATTTCAAAATACTTATGATTATTTAAGATAAATCAATTTGTCCAAGCCTTGGGAAAGTTAAGAGGTGCAAATTAATCCAGGCGTTAACATTCAAAGAATATAATGTGCAAAAGAAGATGCCTTAGGCTGTCCAAACGCAGAGGCATCACAGGTGCTGTCTTGGGCATGTAGAGAACTCAACAGGAGCTGCCACTCTATGGGGCTTGGTGAGTGGATGCCCATGCGGATGAACCCAGGCAAAACCACCATTGTTGCCTCAAGGTCATGAGAGCATTTGGCTGGGAAAAAAGGCTGAATAATATGCACAGACTAGGCCATCAATTGATTTCATTTGTTTGCTTGATGCTTAATTTTTGGTCTTTTTTCCAGCTTTATTGAGTTATAGTTGATGCATTATGTATATTTAAGGTGTCCAATGTGTTGATTTGCAAAATGATCACCACCGGATGTCAGTTACCACCACGATCCTGTCACCATTTCTTTTTGTGGTGAGAACATTCAAGATCTAAAAAGTGTTCAAGTCCTGTTATCGGGATTTGAGTCTATTCACAGAGGAGTTCAAATTTTATCGAAACCTATATTTTAATGGCCCAATTAGCAAAAATCATAATATTTTCACATAAGTAGCTTGGTGACATTTCCTTAGTGACGTTTTTGGCCAACTATACCTCAGAGCCATACTGGGAAAGTGATACTGGGGTATGTATTTCCTCCTTAACCAAGAAGAGGATAGCATACTCCAGCACTGGAGGTTCAACAGAAAGAGAGAAATAGCAGACAGCATCTCTAGGTCTGTAAACTTCCAGCTGCATCACCCTGGACAAGGCAGTTCATCTTGTTGGCCCTTACTTTTCTTCCTCTGTATATTTCAAACGGTATGCTCGTTCTGCCTCACAATGTGGAAAACAAAATAAGATGATTTGGGGGAAAAATAAATGCAAATGAACTCAAGCATAGGAAGGAAAATAGTTTTCATCTTCATTGATTGCCTTGTATTCATTTCTGCAGCATGCAAGATGTACCCAATCTACCCAACTCCTAAAAGATATCCTATCTAATAAAAGAGTAATATGCAAATTGACCATCACTCCAACACACAAGATGGCTGCCCCCATGTGGTCAAAGATGGCTGCCCCCATGTGGACACAAGATGGCTGCCACAAGATGGCCAGCAGAGGAGGGCAGCTGGGAGGGACCAGGCCTGCAAGGGAGAGCAGTTGTGAGTGATCAGGCCAGCAGGGGAGGGCAGTTGGGAGGGGCCAGGCCTGCAAGGGAGGGCAGTTGGGGGTGATCCCAAAAGGCTGGGATGAGGTTTTACTTACAGGCTATCCATGACATTGATTTGATTTTGACTAAAAGCTTTTCTTTGTAGACATTTGCTACCACTGTGGAACTTGCGAAGCATCAACCCTGTGTACCTGCTGTTTATTTGCGGTGCTGTGGAGATGTTGTGAAAGAGGCCGTTTGTTATACCATATATCCTCTTTAGAAAGACAAACAAATGGACATATTCCATGGCCTCAGTAACAATGATTGCTATACCTTTTTTGAATAAAGGGTTTGTGTTTTCTTAGAGACAAAGGCCAAAATATGAATTTTGGAGATCTTTTTAGGGGCATAAATACTCATATTTGCATATCAATTATATTCCTACTAGAGGCCCAGTGCATGATTGAATCATGCACGTGTAGAGTCCCCTACACGCTTTCGTGTTTCGCGGTGGAGCTGGGTGCCTGTCCGCTGGTGCACTAGGCCTTTCAGAAGCCTCCGGCTCGGTGGAGGCTTCTGAAAGGCCTGGTGCCAGAGCAGACAGGCACCCAGCTCTGCCGCTTTTGATGGTCCGCGGCTGCTGAGGGGGCTACCCTGTTGTTGAGAGGGGCAGGGGGCGGGACTCCCGCCCCCTGTGCCTCTCAATGGCCAGATCCGTGGCCGATGAGGGGGGCTGCCTTGGACACCTGGCTACCCTGCCGTTGAGAGGCGCAGCTGGGTTTCCATGGCAGGCCCCCTCAGCGGCCACAGATCTGGCCGTTGAGAGGCACAGGGGGTGGGAGTCCCGCCCCCTGCGCCTCTCAACAGCAGGGTAGCCCCCCTCAGTGGCAGCAGATCCGTGCCTCTCAATGGCTGGATTGGCCACCCCGAGTCCCGCCCCCCAGCCTCCCGCCACCCAATCGTGGGCGTAGCGGAGTGATGGTAATTTACATGTTACTCTATTATTAGACAGGATAGAGTGCTCTATTCATAAAGAACTTTCACACATATTCTCATTCATATATTTAGTTTTTCAGCACCATTTTAGGACAATTTTATTGTTTTCTATTTTAGATAAAATAATGACACAGAGAGAATACATAAATTGCCCAAGAAAACTCAACTAGCAAGTGGAAGAGGTGAATGACCATCTATATTTTCTGGCCCCAAGAGTGCTGGGGACCTTTCCATTCTTAAAATCAGTGAAGTCACTGCTCACAACTAAATTCTTTGTCTTCCTTGACATTTAAGTCGGAACTGAACTAAAACTTGAAAACTGTGGGTGTGAATTGAAGGTTGGCCCTTGTTCCTTCCATGGCCGGGTCCCCTCTGCCCTGCTAGCATCCATTGTTTGGAGTAGAATGCTGTGAATTCATTTTAAAAGTTTGCATTTCCTACACAAAAAAAGCACATTCCCTCTTACTGGTTAAATTACATTATTGAACCTGGAGGCAACAAACAGGTTAAGTTGTTGACTTACGAAAATTGGCCACGATTTTCCTTCCTACTAGGAATATTCTGAGTTGCTGGAACCCCACGTAGTGGTTGTAACAGGCAACAAAATGCCTTACCCAGCAAGGACGCCGTTTTCTGCCAACATAAACAGTACTCCCAAGGCAGCAATGAAAGATGCTGTTATCAGAACCAGGCCAGACAGATATAAAACCCAACAGGAGAAATATATTCTGGAGAGAAGGAATTGCGACATCGGTGAGTCACGGTCTTCTGATCTCAATGTGAAATGACACAGTGACTCAGAGCTGTCGGGACATCCAGCTCCGAATGGGATTTAGCTTTCCAACATCTGCTGTCCCTGGAACCTCACTCTGCTCGCCTGGTGATGCGTCTGAAAACAAAACCCACCTTTGTTTTTGTCCTTTGCCCCCGCAGTTCATTCTCCATAGTACCCAGGAAGTTCAGTTAAAAATTAAAATAATCCCTAACCAGTTTGTCTCAGTGGATAGAGCGTCGGCCTGTGGACTCAAGGGTCCCACGTTCGATTCCGGTCAAGGGCATGTACCTTGGTTGCGGGCACATCCCCAGTAGGGAGTGTGAAGGAGGCAGCTGATTGATGTTTCTCGCACATCAAAGTTTCTAACTCTCTATCCCTCTCCCTTCCTCTCTGTAAAAAATCAATAAAATATATTTTTTTAAAAATTAAAATAAGTGTATGTCGCTCTTCTGCTCACAACCCTCCAGTGCCTCCCATCACACTGGGAGCATATTCCAGGCCCAGCTGATCTGGACTTGCCTTCTCTGACTTCCTATTTCCTGCTCCCGTTCGAGCTCATGGGCCTCTCTGGTCTGCAACAAATCAAGCTGGTTCCCACCCCTGGGGCCTGTGCATTGAATGTTTCCTCTGTTAGGAATACCAGCCACCTTCTCCCCACCCCTTCCTTTCTACTTGTATCTCATCTCCAGTTAAATACTAGTAGCAGGTCCCCAGAGGGAACTTTGCTAACCATTCTATCAAAAAACATTCTCCAGCCCAACCAGCATGGCTCAGTGGTTGAGCATTGACCTATGAACCAGGAGGTCATAGTTTGATCCTAATCAGGGCACATGCCCGGGTTGTGGGCTCAATCCCCAGTGTGAGGCGTGCAGGAGGCAGCCAATCCATGATTCTCTCTCATCACTGATGTTTCTATCTCTCCTTCCCTCTCTGAAATCAATAAAAATGTATTTTTAAAAAAACATCCTCCAACTAATACTTTAATTTAATACACGTAACTTTCAGTGTAGGATTTATCATTCTTTGAAGTTATTTTATTTAGGAACGTATATATGTGCTTACTCATTTATGTTTTGGTCTCCATACCCCATATACGTCCTCTGATAAGGGAGGACATCTATCAGGATTAAGTCTGCACTCCCGCCTTCAGAACCAGCACAGAGAATGAGAAGTGATGGGCAGTAAAAGCTGGTAAGATTGATGCATTGTCGTTGCCCGTGGGTTATTAGGAGTCCGAAGGGAGGCTCGGAGGCACTCCAGAACCCTGATGCTTTGGACAGACTCCGTGTCTCCCTCCTCATCATGGGAAAGTTTGCCTTGACACTCATTAGAAGGAATCCCATTATACCTCTACTTCTCCTGTGTCATTCACGAAGAAGCCAACACCCCCAGGTCATCCATCAATGCCAAGCTCTAACTCCTGAGAAGAATGGACATTATCCAGTAGGATTCAAGTATCCAACTCTCCCCAGCATTCCAGACTCTTCCTCTAAGCCTTTTGGAATATATGACCCATCGTGAGTAAAACGCCTTTGATGTGTAGGAGTAGATTCTCTGTGCTTACCTGATTCGCTATCACTTTCGTACACTCTACTTCTATTAACATTCCCGGTAATGCCAATATCGAGATACCGTGTCAAGGTCAATATACCTTGGCCTCCTGGTTCCTTAAGCAGCTCACCTCCAAGGATCTTGTTGTATATCTCTGTCTCCCACTGTGAGGTTACCCCTTAGACCCTGTCATCAGCAACTATTTATACCATCTCATCTTTTTTAAAAATTTTTTAAAATGTATTTTTATCGATTTCAGAGTGGAAAGGAGAAGGAGAGGGAGAGAGAGAGAAATATCAATAATGAGAGAGAATCATGGATTGGCTGCCTCCTGCACGCCCCACACTGGGGATCGAGCCTGCAACCTGGGCATGTACCCTGACCAGGAATCGAACCATGACCTCCTGGTTCATAGGTCGACGCTCAAACACAGCACCATGCCAGTCAGGCTCCGTTATCTTTATTTAATGCCTCTGATCCCTCCTTCTCACTTCTCCTAACCCAGAGCCTTCTCCAATGCCTCCAACTTGCCCCGGTCTACTGTGCACCCCACCTCGTTCCTCTCTTTCTTATTTATCCAGCCTACCTGGGACAGTGCCACACCGCGGTTCTCAAAGTGTGGTCCTCTGAGTGGCAGCATGGCTATCACTAAGGAAAATCCATGGGCCTACACCACCTACTGATTCAGAATCTCCAGGAAACGGTGTGTGAACAAGCTTTCCAGCTGACTCTTTGTTGCTATTGTTGTTGTTTTGTTAATCCTCACGCGAGGACATTTTTCCACTGATTTTTAGAGAGAGTGGAAGGAAGAGGGTGAGACAGAGAGAAACATGGATATGAGAGAGACACGTCGATTGGTTGCCTCCTGCACGCACCCCAACCAGGGCCGGGGATCCTGCAACCAAGGTACGTGCCCTTGACCAGAATCGAACCAGGACCCTTCAGTCCATGGGCTGATGCTCTATCCACTGAGCCCAACCGGCCAGGCCTCTCCAGCTGACTCTGCCGCACATTTAGGTTTGAGATCCTGGGTCTAACGTAATCACTTCCTAGGTGCCTTAATTCCATGCTCCTCCTTCCCTTAACATATTCACCAGGAAAGCGCCAAATCACGTGAAATCCAGCTCTGAGATAATCCAGCGCCCACTCCAGCTGCTCCACATGGCTGGAGGACTCACTAACCAGGATGATGGGTCACATTTGGTGGTCATGACCTAGGGCGGCTCCCGGTGCTGACTCAGCCACCTCTCCATTTGCCTCGTCTCATCTGTCCCCTTGTTTCCTCAAACCTCCAACACACACCCTCTCCTTTACTCTCAACCAGCAATCTCGTTTCCTACGTCAATTTCTGTTCAGAGAGAACAGAAATGATCAGAACTTCCATAAACTCACTAGCTACATGTTCCACCAGTAGACATACACTGAGTGGCCAGATTATGATGATCTCTGAACGCATAATAATCTGGCCACTCAGTGTATATCCTATATAATAAAAGGCTAATATGCAAATTGTCCCCTCTACCAGGAGTCGACCAGCAGGCAGGCCGGCCAACCGCCCATGTCTTTTCCCCGTGGCCAGGCTGGCCGGACCCCAGCCATGCACAAATTCATGCACCGGGCCTCTAACACACACACACACACACACACACACACACACACACACACACACAGAGTGAACAGATTATTATGCGTTCAGAGATCATAATAATCTGGCCACTCAGTGTATGTTTTGCCTGCCTGCCTGCCTTTCGGGGATCAACCAGGCCTCTGATTACCTCTGGATCCTGTTCCCTTTCGAGACCATCTCAACAAGCATGGACTTTGGTTACTGACCCCTCACTCCCCAGCAGTATTTAAAAGCCACTGTTTTAGACAATGGGGTGGTGAGGGCCCGTGGTGGGGGGTGGGGGCGGGCTGGAGGGGGTCAATGGAGAGGGGAAAAGGGCACATATGTAATACTTTCAACAATAAAGAATTATTTTAAAAAATGAAATCAAATAAAAATTGTTAAAACAGAAAAAAAAAGTCACTGTTTCATTCAGCTCACTTTTTTTTTTTTAATAGCAAAACACTCTCAATGAGGGAAGCAGCGCATTGATTTCTTCTCCAGCGCAAGTTTCTTAATCTAGGTAACCGCTCCATGATATTTTCCCCGCAGCACAGCTGTGGCACCAAATAAATATATTCCTACACAAACTACGATGCTCCCACTGAGATATTGTACATAGATCTACCCAACTTGCTAGGCAAGACCTCAAAGTTTAGAGAGACTTCTTTCAAAAAATACTAATAGTAAACAAATAAAGTGACAAACCTGAAGGAAAAGCCACTAACTCAAACAGCTGATGGTTCAAGAATTATTTCCACCTACACTATCCAATGAAGCATCGATCAAAGGATGCAAGAGGGTGAGTACTGGCACCAAAAATCAAAGAATTCAGTCAAGACAGTGGGGGAGGGGGGAGTCTGTCGACTGAAGGAGCTACCCGTACACAAATCCAGGTAAATTCATTAAAATCAAATACGAGAAAGATTATAATTATGACATTAGCTTTTATTTCCTTTCAGTTTATTTCTACCCCCTTTTCTCCCCCTTTCTTACTATCCCCTGAGGCACTAATCACCAATCTGAAATCACCAATCAATTTCCACCATTGGAAATAGTGGAGGCTTTGGCACACCTTAAGACTCACTTTTAGCCCTAACCGGTTTGGCTCAGTGGATAGAGCGTTGGCCTGCGGACCCAAGGGTCCCAGGTTCGATTCTGGTCAAGGGCATGTACCTTGGTTACAGGCACATCCCCAGTAGGGGGTGTGCAAGAGGCAGCTGAATCGATGTTTCTCTCTCATCGATGTTTCTCACTCTCTATCCCTCTCCTTTCCTCTCTGTAAAAAAAATTAATAAAATATATTATAAAAAAGAGTCACTTTTAAAATCACCTAAATGGACAGTTTTGTTCTGGAGTGTAACTAACCAGACAATGCAGGTCTTCTTGAGGGAGGTGCATGCACTGAGTGAACACTGAGCCCCAGCTTGGTGACAATGTAGGTGAAGCATCAAAGTTCATCTTAGAAACAGAAGCCATTTCTTTTATTTTTTTTTTTTTTTTTTTTTTAATCCTCACCTAAGGCTATGCTTATTCATTTTCGATAGAGAGGGAGGAAGAGAGAAAAAGAGAAAAAGAGAGAGAGAAACATCCATGTGAGAAGTACCAATGGGATGCCTCCCACACACTCCCCAACTGGGGATCGAACCCACAACCTTTTGGTCTATGGGACGAGGCTCCAATCAACTGAGCTGCCTGGCCAGGGCAGCAGCCGTTTCTCTTTAGTCTGCAGGATTCTGATGACTCTAGCACTTGTGATGGCCTCTTTGCGTCATTACTGCAGGTGACAGACATCCCAGCTCCCTGTCAGCTCTCAAACCAAATCACCCCGAATGATCCCCATGGTAATCTTTCCTTTTTTGGTTAGAGCAGTGGTGAGCAAACTGCGGCTCGAGAGCCACATGCGGCTCTTTGGCCCCTTGAGTGTGGCTCTCCCACAAAATACCACGGCCTGGGCGAGGCTATTTTGAAGAAGTGGCATTAGAAGAAGTTTAAGTTAAAAAAATGTGGCTCTCCAAAGAAATCTCAATCGTTGTACTGTTCATATTTGGCTCTGTGGGCTAATGAGTTTGCTGACCAATGGGTTAGAGCATTGTCCCAATACCAAGGTTGTGGGTTCGATCCCCCATCAGGGCACATGCAAGAATCAACCAATGAATGCATCCCTAAGTGGAACAACAAGTCGATGTTTCTCTCTCTCTCTTCCTCTCTCCTTCCCTCTCTTTCCCTCCCTAAAAGCAATCAATTACGAAAAAAAAAAGAAGAAAGATGGTTTACAGTTGCAGCTACTTCACTGGCTGGCTTTTTTGGGGGAGAGGGAGCAAGCAAGGGACAACTGGCCAAGGAGGCTCTCGTTTTAACTCATCAGCATGTGAAGGAGGATCCTGCGTGCAGTCACCTTTGCTCGCGGAGATACTGGGACTCAAATGAATCAGAAGTGGGTGCGGCAAGGAAAACAACACTGAGCAGGCCGTCCGCACACGCACAGCGAAGGGAGCATATCACAGTGCAAAGTGGGTCATCTCGGGAAATATAAAAGCATTATTCCTCCGAGATTCGGGGGGAGGGAGAGGGAAGTAATTACTTCTTCTACCAAGCAGGATTCTTTTCAATAACCTTCATTTTCGTCCCCGGGAAATGAAAAGAGGTTTATATTAAAATGGCATTTCCTCTGACTCCCTGTCCTTGAGCCGAACAAAAAATGTAAACCAAGCGCTCCCTCCTGCTTTTGAAGGGAGTGGGCTTCTTCCATCTCTCCTTGGGAGGGCGGCCCATTTAAATCAGGAGACGGAGGCCCCTCTTGCCCATCAGCCCCATTGTTTTACTTGTCAGCAACAGCACTTGAGCTGAAATTGCACAGGCGCCCCGCTAATTTAGTCATTATTGACACGGGGCTGAGCTGGGCCTGGCAGCAAACAGAAGGAAGTGCCGGAGAGAAATGAAATCGGAGGTGTTCGGATCATCCTGGAGTGATGGGGGAGATGGTTGGCTGCTTGCGGGAGGCCCGAGACACCTTTTTCCATTTCCCTGACACATTTATAATTTATGCTTTGTAATAGTTCCAAATATTTTAGGACACGGGACTGGGTTGCGAGAACCTGGCCGGAATGAATGAGCATCACTGTGCGCGCGCGGGCACAGACAGCGGGCCACTGGACCCTGGCTTCCCTTTAAAGCGACAGCCCCCTCCTCTCCTGCCTGCCTCCGCTAATGCTCTTACCCCTTCTCCTGTTTAAGTCGCATTTCTACTTGTTGTCTTCTGAGCTCTCGCTAAGATCTTTGTTACCAGGATAGGAGATGCACAACCCATGGAGTTATGTGTCTGGGTGGTGTCTTTATTTATCTTTTAAATCTGGAGCTTCCACTTAGTTCTAAGAACTTCCCGAAAGTTTGATAAGCATGGATTTGAATGGCTTGTTTTATAAATATATATATGTGTGTATGTATATATATATATATATATATATATGTGTATGTATATATATATATATATATATACACACATATATATATATTTTTTTTTTTATTGATTTCAGAGGGGAAGGGAGAGGGAGAGAGAGAGAGAGAGAGAAACATCAATGATGAGAGAGAACCATTGATCGGCTGCCTCCTGCACGCTGCCTACTGGTGATCAAGCCTGCAACCCAGGCACGTGCCCTGACTGGGAATCGAACGGGGGAATCTTTAGTCCACAGGCCGATGCTTTATCCACTGAACCAAACTTGCCAGGGCTGAATGGCTCATTTGTTTTAAAAAGGTGCATATTTGTGCACTGATGCGACTGTGCTAGAATAATGCATGTGAGTGTGACGGTAATGCACGTATGTAATGATAAACTGGTATAAAATTAGAAAAATACCTGCTAGGAGAACACAAATATTGACTCTGAGAAAACACAGTGTATATTTTCATAACCCTGATATTGGAAGAAGGGAAGGACACCTTTTATTTGGGGCAAACACGTTACATTTCATTTACTGTTTTGTAATGATTATGGATCAGCATCTAACCCGTCAGTGCTAGCAGATAAAGACTTCATGGCATCGAAAAACATGTGACAAAAAAGTTGCATGATATTACATCTTTCTTAGTGGATCCTGTAGTCAAATTCCCACAGTGTTAAAAAAAAAAACAACTGGAAACTTTGATTTTAAAACATAGTATTACTCGCTTTTAAAACACTTCACCGAAAGGGGTACTGATATACCGTGGTCAAAGTACAGAAGACAGCCCGGCCGCTGCGGCTCAGTGGTTGAACATCAGGAACCAAGAGGTCTGCCCTGGCCGGTTCGGCTCAGTGGGTAGAGCGTCGGCCTGCGGACTCAACGGTCCCGGGTTCGATTCCGGTCAAGGGCGTGTACCTTGGTTGCGGGCACATCCCCAGTAGGGAGTGTGCAGGAGGCAGCTGATCGATGTTTCTCTCTCATCGATGTTTCTAACTCTCTCTCCCTCTCCCTTCCTCTCTATAAAAAAATCAATAAAATATATTTTAAAACAAACAAACAAACAAAAAGAACCAGGAGGTCATGGTTGATTCCCAGTCAGGGCACATGCCTGGGGTGTGAGCTCAGTCCCCAGTGGGGGGCGTGCAGGAGGCAGCCGATCCATGATTCTCTCACATCATTGATGTTTCGCTCTCTCTCTTCCTCTCCCTTAATCTCTGAAGAAAGTGGAAAAAAAATAAAATATATATATATGTATATATTTTAAAGTATAGAAGACAAATAAGCATAGAATAAAGGATGAGAAAGAAGTAAACCTTAATGTTTGGGAAGGCTGGGTTGAGAGGGACTGTGATGAAAATCACAATAATAATGTCAATTCAGGGGGTGGGGGCGGCCGGGGAGAGGTCAATGGGGGAAAAAGGAGACTTACGTAATACTTTAAACAATAAAGAATTTAAATTAAATTTTTTTAAAAGTACCAGAATACAGTAGGTATAAAATAAACTTGGTTTTTATTGTAAAAAAAAAAAATTATGTCGATTCACATTGAGAGAGCAGTGAAGGTGTGGTGACGACTCTTGGGTCAGGTGTCACCTGTAGCATTTAGCACGAACTCGCGTATCTATTCCTTCAACAAAATGTATTTTTCAGATTTTTCCTTGGAGCAAACGGACGCTCAGAGGGGAGGTTCATAACGTTGCCCAAAGTCATGGCTATGGTCTTGGTGATTGTTACCTCCTTACCTTTCTGATTCCTGAGCCAAAGTGCTCAAACACTACACTATTTTGCTCTTTCTAATGCTCTTTTCCTCTTCATTCTCCCAGTTTCCTATCGTTAGCATCATTACTGTAAAGATTAAACAAAACATAGACAATTTAAAAAGAGGACTCAGCACGGCTGGTGTGGCTCAGTGGTTGAGCCAAGTTGACCTATGAATCAGGAGGTCACAATTCGATTCCCAGTCAGGGCACATGCCCAGGTTGCAGCCTTGATCCCCAGTGGGGAGCGTGCAAGAGGCAGCCAATCGATGATTCTCTCTCATCATTGATGTTTCTCTCTCTCTCTCTCTCTCTCTCTCTTTCTCTCCCTTCCTCTCTGAAATCAATAAAAATATAATTTTTTTAAAAAGAGGACTCAGCGGAGCATGAATTTAGACAATGGGTCACACCGTGTTTTACACCTCTTGTCTCACTCCCTGGACTATGAGTATCATTATTTCCTGTGGCCTCCACAATTTGAGAAACTCCATCGTGTGTCTAACTATGATAATACTGGGAAAAAGCGTCCACTGGCTCGAGTACAAAATCAATGGGGAGCTGTCATGGATGAACACACAAAGGATGTGACTGAGAACATCTGAGAAAAACACCTGCCCTTTCGAAAAAGAAAAGGTCACCAGCTACGTATTTTTTTGGAAGAATCACGACATACTTGCACAAAGATAATCTTAAAGTTCACATTCCACTGAAAAATGCACACTCAAAAATTCCTTTTAGGTTGCATCACAAAATAAACCCCCTCCTGGGTCTGTGTTGGCGGGCAGTCCAGTGAGGACCCACACAGAAGGAGAGGGCTCTTGGTTTCGTTTGTCTACTCTGCAATGTGGATAAATTTCTTAGCTGGACTGTGTTCTGGCTGTCGTCAGAATAGTGTTTTTTAATATCCTATCTAATAATAGAGTAACATGTAAATTACCATCACTCCGCTACACCCACGATTGGGCGGCGTGAGGCTGGGGGGCGGGACTCGGGGTGGCCTATCCGGCCATTGAGAGGCATGGATCTGCTGCCACTGAGGCGGCTACTCTGCTGTTGAGAGGCGCAGGGGGCGGGACTCCCGCCCCCTGCGCCTCTCAATGGCCAGATCCGCAGCCACTGAGGGGGCCTGCCACGGACACCCAGCTGCGCCTCTCAACGGCAGGGTAGCCAGGTGTCCGTGGCAGCCCCCCTCAGCGGCTGTTGAGAGGTGCAGGGGGCAGGACTCCCGCCCCCTGCGCCTCTCAACAGCAGGGTAGCCCCCCTCAGCAGCCACGGACCATCAAAAGTGGAGGAGCTGGGTGCCCATCTGCTCCAGCACCAGGCCTTTCAGAAGCCTCCACCGAGCTGGAGGCTTCTGAAAGGCCTGGTGCACCAGCGGACAGGCACCCAGCTCCACCACGAAAAGTGAAAGTGTGTAGGGGACCCTACAGATGCATGATTCAATCATGCACTGGGCCTCTAGTATATATATAATATATATAATTGATTATATATATATATAATTTCAGAGAGGAAGGGAGAGAGAGAGAGAGACAGAAACATCAATGATGAGAGACAATCACTGATCGGCTGCCTCCTGCATGCCCCACACTGGGGATTGAGCCCACAACCGCAGCATGTGCCCTGACTGGGTGCTTTCTCCTTTAGAATAACGTCCCTTCCCCTCACCTCCCAATCCTATATAATGAAAGCCTAATATGCAAATTGACCGAACGGCAGAACGACCCGTGGAACGACTGGTTGCTATGAAGTGCACTGACCATCAGGAGGCAGATGCTCAGGCCAGCCAAGCTGGGTACCAGCAGGCCCCTCAGCCCCCGATTGCCCCCCGATCGCCCTGCAGTTTGGTCCTGATCACTGGCCAGGCCTAGGGACCCTACCCATGCACCCATTTCGTGCACCGCACCTCTAGCATCACCATAACACTGCATCTGATATTTAGAACTATTTCCTTTAATGCCACCTGATTTTATCGTTTCTGTATCGGTTTCCTCACTGAGCCCACATTTCAAGGCGACACGTAGAACATGGCTTTGTTACTGAAGTGGGAACAAAAGATGGGGTGGAGGAGCATATTAACATGTTCAGAAAATCCTAAACGGAAATCTGTTTCCTAAGCCACCAGCTGTCACCTCCTCTCCTGGCTACCAGAACGGCCTCCAGATCATTGTCCTCATGCTATGCTCTCTCTGATGTTTTATTTATTTTTTTTTTTTAAAAAGGATCTCCTAGAGAAAAAGTTGTATCTAACCACACTGTACAATGGCTCTCATTATCAATTAAACTCAAGGGGGTCCTTTCAAACTGACTTTGAAATGAATGCTTGCAAGGGAGGCAATGCCATCTCCAATCGACGTCATGGGAAAAGTCAAGGAATGCAACTAAACACCCGGTTACGATCTGCAGGGCGGCCGACGCCGAAGAGGAACCAGGAATGTGGGGACGATTATGTTGACCCGATACTTGAGTTCAATCGTCAATGTCAAAGAGTTAAAAATCGGGGTTTGCAGTTATGCATCCGGGTCCAAATTATAACAGGCTATTTCAGGCACACTGGAATTATTCTCGAATCTTAATGAAAGGCTAATGCTGAGCTTTGTCAGCAGACAAACGGTGGATTCAGGAAACCACGGCTGGTCTCCACATCACAAGCCCACTCCTCGCCATCACTTGGGAATCAGCAACATCTGATACCCTTTTTGGCAAACTCAGGAGGGGAGCCGAGGACCAAATGGGCCATCGAGACCAGATCCCTTTTCTCCCCAACTCGGCCAAGTGAATGTGCTCTGGGAATTCCTGTGTCAGTGAAGATGCCCAGGGCAGTGGTCGGCAAACTCATGAGTCAACAGAGCCAAATAGCAACAGGACAACGATGGAAATTTCTTTGGAGAGCCACATTTTTTAAACTTAAACTTCTTCCAACGCCACTTCTTCAAAATAGACTCACTCAGGCCATGGTATTTTGTGGAAGAGCCACACTCAAGGGGCCAAAGAGCCGCATGTGGCTCGCGAGCCGCAGTTTGCCGACCACGGGCCTAGGGGATTGAATGGGGTGGCTCTTGGCTGAGCCTCACTCAGTTTGGAGAGAGACGCGTCTGTCTCCAAAACAGCCAACCTTGCTTCTTCCGGAACCACTATGCTCCGCCCTATCCCGTCTTTATGTGCTTCCTGTTAAAATCCTACTTTCTTAAAGCAACAAGGGTCGCCCGGCCAGCGTGGCTCAGTGGTTGAGCATCGACCTATGAACCAGGAGGTCACGGTCCGATTCCAGGCCGTGGGCTCCATCCCCAGAGTGGGGCGGGCAGGAGGAGGCAGCTGATCAATGATTCTCTCATCATGGATGTTTCTTCCTCTCTCTCTCTCTCTCCCTCTCCCTTCCTCTCTGAAATCAATAAAAATAGATTTTCAAATGGAAAGCAACAAGGGTCTCAGCCTACAGGACAGGCAACCCTACCTTGGGAACCCCTGAGCTCTCCACGTGAGAGATACTCGCTGCATCACCCGCTGGCAAACCGGCCCTCTTGGCCAAGGAGAGGGCTGTGCCCCCGGAAGCCGCATTAATCAAACGCGCCACGTTATTCTTCAGGTGTCGCCTCCTCCACAGTGACGGACGGGTCCTTTTAATCTTAATTTTGAACAGTTGCTGCTCCAATTAAATTCTACCACCCAGCATTTTCGAACAGCTCCTGGTTGTCTCCCCCAACTCCGCGCGTGGACAGCTGTTTCTGACAGCCCCCCTGATTTGCCAGGGCTCCCAGTCTGCTGCTGGCACGGGGGGTATGCAAATGAACTCATGAGTCAGTTGTCACCAGCACAGACACCCGTGCCTGCCTGCCTGCGTGCGGGGGAGACGCTCAGAGATCAGAATGTGTGGGGAGCTCAGTTGGCTTCAAATGAGGCTGAGGGGGGAAGAACAAAAAAGCTTAGATTTCTTGAAGTGCATTCTCTTTTTTCTTTCCTTTTTTCAAGTGTCTCCAGATTATATTCACTCTGTGGCGTTCATTAGATTTCAGGTCAGGCGAGTACAAGCTGCTCCTTGCCAATCAGCGACAGACGCCAGCAAGTTTGGGAATGAGAGAGATAGCTCAGGTACACGCCGTCAGAGCTCCTGTAGCAGAGACAGACACTCTATGCACGTCCGCGTTTCACGTGTTTTCCCAACCGAGGAAGGGGGGGAGATATACAACTTTTCTTTCCCATGAGGAGGTGCGTAAGACGATTTTGCTTCGAGTCCAAGGCCTGGTGGTAACTGTTCTGAATTATTTGCAGCGAGGAATTCTCTGAGCTCTTCCACCAGTTGCGTCAAATGCTCAACACACGGTGGGGAAAAGTTCCTTAAAAAATGAGTGATAGCCCGGCTGCATGGCTGCATGGCTTAGTGGTTGAGCATTGACCTATGAACCAGTGTGGGGCGTGCAGGAGGCAGCCGATCAATGGTTCTATATTATCATTGATGTTTCTCTCTCTCTCTCTCTCTCTCTCTCTCTCCCTCCCTCCTTCCTCCCTGAAATCAATAAAAATTTACTGAAAAAAAAGAATGAGCGACACCATCTCCAGGGACCTCCCCCCCCCCATTATGTCCCTTCCTGACACAAATGTTTGGGCCACTGTATTATTTAGGGCTCTCATGGAAGTCCAACCTTGATGAGTGATACAGAGTAAGGAAATCATCATAGGGAATATGCAACTAAATACCCGGTTAAGATCTGCAGGTCAGCGGACTGTGAACAGGAACCTGGAACGTGGGGATGATTATGTGGATCTGCTACCTGAGTTTAATCGTGAATGTCAATTAGTTAAAAATTGGGGTTTGCAGTTATGAATCCTGTTCCACTTTACAACTGGCGATTTCAGGCACATTGGGGTTATTTTCTAATCTCAATGAAATGTTAAAGTTGAGGTTGTTCAGGAGAAAAAAAGTGGATTCAGGAAACCACTTGTAGTCTCCCCCCGCTGCTGAGCCCACTACACCTGAAGGGGAGGGCAGCAGGGGAGGGCAGTTGGGAGGGACCAGGCCTGCAAGAGAGGGCAGTTGTGGGCAATCAGGCCAGCAGGGGAGGGCAGTTGGGAGGGACCAGACCTGCAAGAAGTCCAAGATGCCATTCTTCAGCTCTGCATGGCATTGCCAACACGTGACCCCCACCCCCCACCCCCAGTCACAAAACTACATTAGGAATTTGGTTCCTGGCCATAATGAAGTTTCCAGAAACAACTATTTAGGTAAACGGCATCTAACAACCAATATAGTTGCACAATGAGGAGCGCTCGGCTCTCGCTGTGTCTACAGGAAACTCTATTCTGTATCTTTCATGTCTAGATTCTCCACATGAATCTCCTTTTGCGCTAAAGGGGTCCCAGCTCCTGGCCAGAATCCCCGTTCCTAGGAAAACACCCTCGCAGGACAAGATTAAAACAGACACTTTGCAGCGGGGAGTCAATGTGTCTCTTGTCTGAACTCATTGTGTAGGGTTGGACTTACTCTCTTTTTAATCAATTAATGATCAATGCTAATGGCAGGATCATTTGTTTCTCATCAGCAAGTCTCCCTTCGGCTTTCGCACTTTATCGTGTCTTGGTCATGTTCTCCTTAAGAGGCTTGAGAAATCAGAACTTTGGATCAATAGGTTGCTTAGCATTACACAGGCCCAAGTCAGTTCTGCTTGGAAAGCTAGATATCGTATACCAGGCGATCCTTCCCTCCATTCCCATATTGAGTGCACTGCCTGCTTGGGCGCTTTGCTTTCTACCAGATTCCAAGGATAAGACGCAGTAACCGTCCAAGGAATGCCTGCAGGCCTCTTGTAAAAACAAGCCTACCAATCTCAAGAATGCCACTTTTTAAAATATATATATTTTTTATTGATTTCAGAGGAGGGAAAGGGAGAGAGAGAGATAGAAATATCCATGATGAGAGAGAATCATTGACTGGCTGCCTCCTGCATGCCCCACACTGGGCATCAAGCCTGCAACCCGGGCCTGTGCCCTGACCGGGAATTGAACTGTGACCTCCTGGTTCCTAGGTAGACAGATGCTCAACCACCGAGCAACACCGGCCAGGCAAGAATGCCACTTTGATTAGAGCGACATTCTTCTACCCCTCACCCTTATTTCCTATTTCATCACTTTCTGGAATAATAGTTTTCCTGGAATAATAGTATTTATCGCATCAGAGTTGGTCTTGTTTGTCTGTTTGCCACTCTAGATTGTAAGCTACTTGCTGATCCCATATATCCTAGATGATGATGAAGGAAAAACAGAAAGGAAGGAGGAGAGGAAGGAGGAAGAGAAGAAGGAGGTAGAAAAGAAAGAAAGACTTTCAAGACAGCATGCTATGGAAAGTTAGGGCGTGAATGAAAAATCTAATGAGATCATTATAGACTGGAATGTGCCAATCATTCTACCAACATGCAAGCTATTAATACTACACATTCTATGCCCAATGCAAGGGTTGCACAGAATAGTAAGTACTCCTCAAGAGACTGGGTAGTTTGTGATACCTCAGACTTACCCAACTAAGAAAGGCAGCTCCTTAAGCTAGCACCTAATTTGGTGCCTTCACCTGGTAGGTTTTCAGTAGATAGTTAGAGAATAAACTAGAGGCCAGGTGCACGAAATTTGTGCACGGAGGGGTGTGTCCCTCAGCCCAGCCTGCACCCTCTCCAATCTGGGACTGCTGACTCCCAACTGCTCACCTGCCTGCCTTCCTGATTGCCCCTAACTGCTTCTGCCTGCCAGCTGATCACCCCCTAACCACTCCCCTGCCAGCCTGATTGATGCCTAACTGCTCCCCTGCCAGCCTGTTTGCCCCTAACTGCCCTCCCCTGCAGGCCTTGTCACCCCTAACTGCCCTCCCCTGCAGGCCTGGTCACTCCTAACTGCCCTCCCCTGCAGGCTTGTTTGCCCCTAATTGCCCTCCCCTGCAGACCTGGTCACCCCTAACTGCCCTCCCCTGCAGGCTTGATCGCCCACAACTGCCCTCCCTTGCAGGCCTGGTCCCTCCCAACTGCCCTCCCCTGCTGGCCATCTTGTGATGGCCATCTTGTGTCCACATGGGGGCAGCCATCTTGTGTGTTGGAGTGATGGTCAATTTGCATATTACTCTTTTATTAGATAGGATGCTTCAGTCAACAAATTCTTAGGTCAAAGCCTATACTTTCTACCCACTATTTTTTAACAATATTATACAAAACCCAGCATAATCGAAGAAAATCAAAAGCAATAGAGAGCCGGAGTGGTGGGTGAGATTAGATTGGTCCGCCAGGGCCAAACGATGCTGAGCTTTGCATCAGGGCCACTTGAATTTACCCACATTCTATTCTTTCAGCTTCCTTTATTCTTTTTAGACATGTTTGCTGGAGTTCACAGTCCTCTAGCTTTTCCCATGTTTCTTTTAATTTCCTTTAAAATATGAATGTTATGAAAGAGAGGAATTGTGAATGACTTTATCTCTCCATGTCCATCTACCATGGGACAAGATATGCATAGAAGACATCCAAACACATGAGTTTCTTTAGGAATAAGTGGCTGGTAAATCCGACTGGCTAATTTGCATAAAAACGTTGGTGTCTTCAGCGCCCCGCTCAGGAAATATTCCCATGGGTGGCGTATGCTTATTCACACAGCTGAGAGGATGCTCGTGTCGAAGGTTGCTTTCCCTCATTTCTGTGTTTTGCGCTGTCAACTAGAATGGTATAAGTGTACCTTTATTTCCTGGTAATTTGGAAGGACATGCTCCAATAATGTCATTTTTCCATGATGTTAAGGAAAAGGCCATATGGCTGTGTGTGTGTGGGTGTGTGTGGTGTTCTGTCCTCTTTTTTTCTATTTGTTTATTTTTATAATTATTGTTGAAAGTATTACATATATCTGCCTCCCCCCTGACCCTTGACCCCCTCCAGGACCCCTCCCCTGCTCCAGGCCTTCAGCACCCCACTGTCTGTGCCCATGGGTTATGCATACAAGGTCTTTGGTTGATTACCTCCCACCCACCCTTCCCCGCCTTCCCTCAGAGATTCCAACCGCTGTTCCATGCTTCCATGTCTCTGGATCCACTCATCAATTTATTTTGTTACTTAGATTCCACATATGAATGTGATCATGTGATAGCTGTCTTTCTCTGACTGACTTATTTCACTTAGCATGATGCTCTCCGGGTCCCTCCATGCTGTGTCAGAGGGTAAGCGATTCTTCTTTTTTTACTGCTGCATAGTATTCCATGGTATACATTTTTTTTTGTTCCATTTCCACATCGAACCTGATATCATTCTTATTTTTCTCAAAAAGAAATTTTGGAACTGCCTGAGTACTTGATAGTGTAAATAAAAATACCATACTTTCCAAATCCTTAATTGAGGAGCTTTGGGGGTACCACTGATGCGTTATATTCTCTGATATAGAAAATAAAATGGAGCCACCAGCCCCCACAGCTCCTCGGTCTGTGAGCACCTTTTCAACCACAAGGAAGCAATGTCCTGGCGGCAAACAGAGATGGGAGAGACCTGATTTGGACGAGATTCCACCACTCCATACCTCCAATGGGCATAATAGTATTTCCCTCTTAGAGCTGTACGGAGATTAAGTCAAATAACATCTTCAGAGAACCTGTTTAGTGGCCGTTATCAGGCACACGGTATCATAAATGACGCCTGGTCTCCAGATTCATCAAATATTAAGATTAAAATGATGCTTCTCTTTACAGCTGCCTGGGTGAGGTGGGACCCTTAATGAACGCCTTTCTCTGGATGCCAAGCCTGGTATGCACTGACAGAAACCCAAAGCAGAAGAATAAGGGCTGACCTTTCACACACAGAGAATAGTCGAGCAATCACAGAAGCTCAGTCCACACACCGTTTGAAAGTGTCTCTATTCTATCTGGCTATGTTTCCTATTAAAAATGGGAAGAAAAGTGCCGAGTTGTTTTTTATAGGAAGTTATTTTGTTTCATTCTCATTTCAGTCCGGGCATTATCATTCTGATTTTACAAAGAACTCGAAGCTCAGAAAGTTGAAGCCATCTCAAGACACGCAGGGAGAGCCCTGGCCGGTGTGCCTCTGTGGCTAGAGCGTCGGCCTGCGGACCGAGAGTCCCGGGTTCGATTCCAGTCAAGGGCATGTACCTCGGTTGCAGGCTCCTCCCCGGCCCGGACCCTGGTCCAGGCACGTGCAGGAGGCAACCAATCGATGTGTTTCTCTCACATCAATGTTTCTCTCTGCCTTTCCCTCTCTCTTCCACTCTCCCTAAAAATCAATGGAAGAATATCCTCAGGCGAGGATTAACAACAGCAACAAAAGACTCCAGGAAGAAAGTGGGTGCTGCTCCCTGTCTCCCATGCTACAAGCTCTCATCTTCAAATTCTACAGATGAGGAAACCCAGGCCCAGGGCAGGGAACGGTACAGGACCGGCCTTTGAGTCTGAGATCCCTGCATTTCCATCCTGCCTCTCTCCTTCGCTGGCAGTGTGGGCGCTGGCAAAAACAATTAACCTCTCTCAACCCCCCTAGAGTCTAAACAGTGTATTTTTAATTGAGTTGTTTAGCGTTTCCTAAAACACACCCCTTTGGGACACTGTTCCAGCAGATGTTTAAAAGTATTAAATAAAAAAAAAATTATTTCAGTGGACCCCGTAGGTCTCAGAAACTCCGGTTTAAAACAAAGCTATGCAAGAGGCTCTAATGCAAAATCCTCAGGGCCTCGAAAATGCTAATTGCATGGACATCTCTGAGGGAGGAGAGAGCAGACAGGAGGCACAAATGACCCCTAGAAATGAACGTGGCAAGTTCAGTTCTTTGAGTTCCATTCTGTGGTATTGCATCTGCATGCTTCTAAAGCGTCCTTTTTATTTCTATTGCCATTTAAACATTGTGTTAGGCCCTAACCCGTTTGGCTCAGTGGATAGAGCGTCGGCCTGCGGACTGAAGGGTCCCAGGTTCGATTCCGGTCGAGGGCATGTACCTTGGTTGTGGGCACATCCCCAGTAGGGAGTGTTCAGGAGGCAGCTGATCGATGTTTCTCTCTCATCAATGTTTCTAACTCTCTATCCCTCTCCCTTCCTCTCTGTAAAAAATCAATAAAATATTTTTTAAAAAATAATAATAATAAACAACATTGTGTTAGAATTTTACTCTGTTTTGCTATCACTACTGTGCAAAGAAGTGATAGCAAAACAGAATGGGGGAATGACTGCGAGGGGGCAGAATATTCTATACTTGGGTCACCAGGATGGTTATAGCGATCTTCGTTCACTCGGGAGTCTAGGGGAGATTTGATAAGATGCATCGTTTTGTTTTAGCTGCTGTTTGGCTTTGGAAAATAAGGAGAGAACTGCTCCGTGAAAATGAGGGGAAGGGCCTTGCTGGCGAGTGGAACAGAACACATGGAAGCTCAGAGGAGTGAACAAAAGGATGAGCACAGGACATGCACAGAGCTCCCATTTCTTTCTTTTTTTGTAATATATGTATTTTTTTTTATTGATTTCAGAGAAGAAGGGAGAGGGAGAGGGAGAGAGAGAGAGAGAGAGAGAAACATCAATGATGAGAGAGAATCATTGATCGGCTTCCTCCTGTATACCCCCTACTGGGGATCGGGCCTGCAACCCTGGCATGTGCCCGTGAGTGGAATCAAACCCAGGACCCTTCAGTGTTCAGGCCAACGCTCTATCCACTGAGCCAAACCAGCTAGGGCTAGAGTTCCTATTTCTTCAAGGTCCCGTGCATGTGGGAGGGGACTGCAGATGAGGCCAGAGGGTCCCAGGGGTGACACAGCGATGCTCCGAGCTGGTGCCCTAAAACTAAGGGGCGTTTCCAGGAGCCTAAGGAGCACAAGGACAAGGTCGGATCTGCAGTTCACAGCAGTCGCCAACCTTTCGGACCTCACGGACCACCGGGTGGCGACCGCTGGTTCAGAAAGCTTACTTTGGCCCAGTGTGTGGGATCGTGGTAGGGGCCTTGCCAGAGAAAATGAGTCAAGTTGGGAGGCTAGACCAGGCATCCAGGGGAGAGACGCTGCAAGTCTGAATGGAGATAATGGCGGCAGGAATAGACAGGGTGACGGATAGGAGATGCTTAGGAAAGCGAACCTGCAAGACTTGCTGACTGATCATTTGTGGGTTGAATAGAAGTGGGGGGAGTGTAGAGTGATACCCAGATGTCCGGCCTGGGGGATAAGGATGATAATCACCAGGAAAAGGGAACCCACACGCTGCCCTAGACCCTCCTGTTACACCCGGACTTATAACTGATCCTAAGCCAGTGGTCGGCAAACCGCGGCTCGCGAGCCACATGCGGCTCTTTGGCCCCTTGAGTGTGGCTCTTCCACAAAATACCATGGCCTGGGCGAGTCTATTTTGAAGAAGTGGCGTTAGAAGAAGTTTAAGTTTAAAAAATTTGGCTCTCAAGAGAAATTTCAATCGTTGTACTGTTGATATTTGGCTCTGTTGACTAATGAGTTTGCCGACCACTGTCCTAAGCCAATCATGGTTCAC
Source organism: Ia io (assembly GCA_025583905.1). Classification (NCBI taxonomy): domain Eukaryota; kingdom Metazoa; phylum Chordata; class Mammalia; order Chiroptera; family Vespertilionidae; genus Ia; species Ia io. Next base: position 25,146,783 of record JAJQQW010000024.1, read on the forward strand.
TCAGTCCCCCGAGTCAATAGTTTATAAATGGATCCATAATGCAGGGAATCCAAGTTTTACTCTGTTTTGCTATAATGACTGTGCAAAGAAACATATGCAGCCCTAGCTGGTCTGGCTCAATGAATAGAGCGCTGGCCCATGGATTGATGGGGTCCAGGGTTTGATTCCGGTCAAGGGCACGTACCTCGGTTGCAGGCTCCATCCCTAGCCCTGGTCAGGGCCCATGGGGGAGGCAACTAATCGATGTGTCTCTCTCACTTCGATGTTTCTCTCTGCCTCTCCCCCTCTCTTCCACTCTCTCTAAAAATCAATGGGAAAATATCCCCAGGTGAGGATGAACAACAACAAGAAAAGAATGCATAGATGCACCCATAATGTTTTTCGTTCTTCCACCTGAAATAGGTTCTAAGGGTGTTTTCTGAGTCTGTAAGAGTGAAGAAAAGAAATGGGCTGTGTTCGGGGTATGGACAGCTATACCACCTGTGCTTGGGCTATGCATTGCCAAAGTCCTGAAGTTTCTTACCATGTTATTATTTGTGGAGGGTGGGGGGTTGGGAGAAGTTAGTCTGCATCACATGGCTTCCATTTGCTATTCAATGTCTAGCAAAAGCCCTTACTTCATGAATATACAGATTCTCTCCAGGCGTGGCTACTCCTCCCAATGTCAGTCGGCTAGGCATGTGCTCGGCCAAGATGCGATTGTGGGGATAAGTATGGGGTAGGGGGAGCCAGGGGAGAGGTCAAAGGAACCAGGGACCAGCATGCATTAGCAAGAGACTGGTAGATACACTGAGCTGTATTATCTTGGCTTTTCATATTTTATTTTATTTTTAAGTATATTTTTATTGATTTCAGAGAGGAAGGGAGAGGGAGAGAGAGAGAAACATCAACAATGAGAATGGATTCATTGATCGGCTGCCTCCTGCATCCCCCCCTTACTGAGGATCGAGCCTATTGAGGACTGAGCCCACCACCACCAGGGCATGTGCCCTTGACTGGAATCAAACCCAGGACCCATTCGGTCCACAGGCCAACGGTCTATCCACTGAGTCAAACTGGCTGGGGCTCATTTCCCATTGCAATAAGAACAAACAAAGCAAACAAACAACGACGACAACAAAAAGAATGTTCAATTCAGCCAGAAAGATGCATTTACATTCAAAAAAATAGACTTTAAATGTCAAAAAAAAAAAAAATGGAGAATGAGGGCTACTCGACCCTTGGTACCCTCCTTTCACAGAAAGAGAATCGCTGCTCCCCTCTGGCCTTGGGAAAAGCAGCCAGCGTTCATTGCTAAGGAACAGGAAAGGCGTGGTCCACAGTGCCCCGGTCAAAATGCATTCCGGTCTTCTAGATGCTGGTTATTTTTGTTTGTTTATTTGTTTTTTAAATGTACTTTTATTGATTTCAGAGAGGAAGGGAGAGGGAGAGAGAGATAGAAACATCAATGATGAGAGAGAATCATGGATCGGCTGCCTCCTGCATCCCCCCCTTACTGAGGATCAAGCCTGCAACCTGGGCACCTGCCCTTGACCGAAATCGAACCCAGGACCCTACAGTCTGCAGGCCAACGCTCTACCCACTGAGCCACACCAGCCAGGGCTAGCTGCTGGTTTTGATTGTGTTTTCACATTGCAACAGTGAGCATCACTGCCCGTCTCCCCACCCAGGGCCGCTGAAAGAGGAGAGAGGCTGCCCTCCCCACAGACATCGTGGTGCCCAGAACGATGAAAAAAAAAAAAAAGAAAGAAAAAGCCAAACCCAAGGCATTGAAGTCACAACTACAAAGAAATATAAAAGAAGAGGCAGGCATTAGAAAACTCGCGGCAGGGGGTGGGAAGCGCGGGAGAGGGGGGCAGAAATCTATTACCACAAAATAATAAAGTCTTTTTTGAAAGTTTAAGGGGGGAAATCGTCTTGTTTTGTGCAAAGATGGCGAGACGCGATCATTGATCATTTTAAGAGACAACAGAAAAATTGGCCGCGGACGGCATAAAAGAAAATGAAGTTCCATTAATACAATGTGTCGAAAGACAACTTCGGATAAATTGATCAATGCAGCGCAAATCATTTCTAACCTTTCCCCCTGTTTGGAGAGGATGTTTTTTCAAGAGAGCAAACAACAGACATCATCAACTTCGAGTGCTTTTTAGATGGCTTTTCCAGCAAATAATGGAAACGGAGAATTTCTGGAACTAAGCACATCATGCTTTTTTTTTTTTAATTATTATTATCGGCCCGATGAATATCAATACATTTGGAGAGATTTGGACATAATCTTTCTTCTTCTTTTTTTTCTTTTTTCCGTAACTTTTGTGTTGCAGTGTTTCCCTTGCTTTCTCCTTTCGACTGCTTTTTAGAAAATAATAATGGATAAGCTGTAGTGTTCCCATTATTGCGTCCAGAACCCGCCATTAAAGGGACAGAACCCAGCATTAAAGGACAGTCACCTTGAAAAGATAATTGCATTGTTTATAGATTTCTGCACTAAAACTTTTTAAAGGCAGCTGTTTTTCTTCTCAACGTTTTCGTTCTCAGCTTGGGGAAAGAGCAAGAGTCAAAGAAATATTTTCATTCCTTTCTCCTATCTCCCTCCCTCCCATCAAACAGGTAACGTAAACAGGTTCCCTAATTAAGAAAAATATATGAAAAATACACACTATTGCGTTTCTAAGATACCTTTCTAATAGCTGATGGTAAAATTGTTTTATTTTAATACACGGCATTGATTCTGTAGAGTTTATTGAAAACTACAAAATTTCAGCAGCTCAATGGTGATATGGAAATCTACTTGGTACAATGCATCCCACATTAGTGATTTCTTAAAAGGGGTGTCAGAGACTGTTAACTGCTTTGGACACACTTTTTTAAAAATATATTTTTATTAAACCTGTTCTTATAGAATGTTCACTGCTATTTTTTAAAAAACCCCATATTTACAGACATGTTTTCAGGTAGGTAGGCATTTAAAGCGGTGCTCACCATATTGCAATTCTAAAGAAATGATGCTGACTTTATCTCTGAGTATCTGGCTTCATATAGATTGTAAAAAGTGCAAAATACAACTTTAAACCCCGTTTTCTAAATGTGTTTTGGAGTATTGATGGAGGGCACATAACTCTGCATATTAAACACAAAGAAATTTCTTCCCAGAGAGAAATTTCCTCAATATAAAACCCAAGTGAATGATCAAAAGAAATAAACATGCCTGACCCCAGCTGGTTTTGCTCAGTGGATAGAGCATCGGCCTGCGGACTGACCAGTCCCAGGTTTGATTCCGGTCAAGGGCACATGCCTGGGTTGTGGGCTTGATCCCCAGTAGGAGGCGTGCAGGAGGCAGCTGATCTATGATTCTCTCTCATCAGTAATGTTTCTCTCTCTCTCTCCCTCTCTCTCTCTCTCTCTCTCTCTCTCTCTCTCTCTCTCTTCCTCTATGAAATAAAAATATATATTTTTTTTTTTAAAAGAAAAACATACCTGAACACAGATACAGGACAAACAAAGAAGAAAGGTCTGACACTAACTGAAATACTGCCCTGAGGCCCTAATACACTTCCTCTCGGGCACGTCCCTCAATCCCTAGAGGGAAGAAGGGACGCGTCACAGATTCTTCCATGAACCCAGCAGCCTCAATCTCTCAAGCAAGAATAGCCCTAGAAATTCAACGGTCCGTTCCTGGGAGAGGAGTCCTCTTTAGAGTCAGGGCGGAAGTTACCTGCAAATCAAGGACTGGGGGTGTCCCACCTGTTCTGAGCAATAAGCCTCTAAACCTCTAAAGGGCAGCGTCACACCTTGCTAAATGCTTTGGACACACTTTTTAAAAAATATATTTTTATTGATTTCAGAGAGGAAGAGAGAGAGAGAGAGAGAGAGAGAGAAAGAGAGAGAGCGAGAGAGAGAGGAACATCCATGATGAGAGTGAATCATGGATTGGCTGCCTCCTGCACGCCCCCTACTGGGGATGGAGCCTGCAACCCGGGCATGTGCCCTGACTGGGAATCGAACCCTGACCTCCTGGTTCATAGATTGATGCTCAACCACGGAGCCACACCGGCCGGGCCTGATGTACTTTTTCTTTCTTCTGTGTGTCGTCCTTCCCTGTTTCCTTGTTGTTGAAATTGCACATTTAAATTGTATCCTCTAGCAACTCCGTATGCTGATTTCCCTCACCCATATAAGTGAGGAGCTGTTTGTTTATTGGTTTAATTAATCGTTTCCTTATTTGTTTTATGAAGCTGGCTTCCGGCGACACCCATCAGCTCTGGGAGCACTGTTCCAACCAAGGTCATTGCTGACTTCTCAGAAGAGCCCACGCCAGTACTACCCTGAGTCAGTCGCTCCTTCTTGAACTCCGTGTCTTAACAGAAATCAAACCTTGTACCTAGCAACCAGTACATGCGTACCCTGAGCTGACTTGCCCTGAAGTTCTTGACTATGGAGTCCTCCTCTATGGATGGTAGCAAAGCTATCCATCAAATCTTTTTTTTTGGCGGGGAGTGAAAACATAGGGTACAGGGAAAGAAGGCCGATCAACTTAAGCTCAGCTTCTAATCTGAAAGATTACTGATTTTTTTTTTCTTTTTTATTATTGTTATTTTTTTCATCCTCACCCAAGGATATTTTTCCATTGGTTTTTTAGAGAGAGCCGAAGACAGAGGGAAAGACAGAGAGGAACATCGAACAATGTGAGAGAAACACATTGATTGGTTGCCTCCTGAAGGGGCCCTGACGAGGGCCCAGGCCAGGGAGGCACCTGAAACCAAGGTATGTGCCCTGGACCAGAACCGAACCCGGGACCCTTTGGTTGGCAGGCCGACGCTCTACCCACTGAGCCAAACCGGCTAGGACCCAGCTATATATTTTTACACTAAATCTTTTTCCGTTCCATGACGCCCTCGGGACTTCTGATTCTTTGAAACAGTGACGCCCAGAAGAGCTACGAGACAACATTTCTTGCTGAATTACATCTTGTTGTCTCGTTGCAATAAACACCTGTTACCAAAGGCAATCTGTGTGTGTCTCTTTCTTGGAACCTTCAAGAGCCTGGCTGTCTATCTTGCCTTTGCTGTAGAGAATTATCCCCCAACATCTACGTCGGCTTGAACAAGATGAAGTTTCCATTGTAACCACAAATGCATGTGCATTGTTCAGGTTGTATAGCTACCTTATGCCTCCCGACTCGCGCTTTTGAGGGTGTTTTTTGTTTAATTTAATAGAAAATCCAATTATTATGTAAATATAAACACGGTATAATTGCCACAAACAAGCCAGCATAACAATGAACTGGGGGAGTTTCCGGAGTTAGGGGAACCTATGATTTATGAGCGTCTCTCGGGTATGATTGATACGGAGTTCACAGAAATGGTTTTAACCATTTCCACCCGACGTAATGGTAGCGTTCTCCCTTGCTCATCCCCTGACTCCGTGCATGCCAATGAGGACAAGTTGCTTTGGGAGGGAATGCGTGCCCAACTCATTTTCCGTCTATTTCAAACTTATTAAAGACAAGCAGCTACAAACATCGGTAGTTAAAACGCCTCCCTTTAAAGTGTTCCCAGCAGATGTTTATGGAGAAAAAATGCTGGATCCTCTCTCGGCAAGACACAGAAGTGACATTTCTTGGGGATTCTACCTGAAAATGTTCTCTCTGGCATTATGTCTTTAAACATCTGCAAAAGCCAAATAATCTTTACTATCGTGCTAACCTGGAGAAATGCAAAGTATGCATCCATGGAGGGACAAACGAAAAGATTCTAGCACCAGCTGGTTTGGCTCAGTGGACAGAGCGTTGGCCTGCGGACTGAAGGGTCCCGGGTTTGATTCCGGTCAAGGGCACATGCCTGGATCGCTGGCTCGATCCCCAGTGTGGGGCGTGCAGGAGGCAGCCGATCCATGATTCTCTCTCATCATTGATGTGTCTTTATCTCTCTCCCTCTCCCTTCTTCTTGGAAATCAATAAAAACATATTAAAAAGAAAAGATTCTAGAGCAACTAGTTGCCAAAAAACCCAGATAAAATAAAAATCCCTGGTGCGAACTGACCTTCTAGATTCCGTTATTCTGGAATCAAGGGTGTCTCACTATGCATTGAACCGCATGATGGACTTAACAATATTCTGTCCATGTGCATGTGATGTTACTCTAGATCAGTGGTCGGCAAACTGCGGCTCGCGAGCCACATGCAGCTCTTTGGCCCCTTGAGTGTGGCTCTTCCACAAAATACCACGTGCGGGCGATTCTACAGTGCTATTGAAACTTCGTGGCCCATGCGCAGAAGTCGGTTTTCGGCTCTCAAAAAGAAATTTCTATTGTTGTACTGTTGATATTTGGCCCTGTTGACTAACGAGTTTGCCGACCACTGCTCTAGATAACAATCCAAAAGGCGGAAAGTGTTCACGTTGAAAATTTCTTTTGTGAAATTTCCAAGCAAAAGTATTTTTTTTGATATTTTTCCAGCTTTATTGAGGAATGATTAACGGATAAAACGTGTATATTTCAGGTGGACAACATGATGTTTTGTGTGTTTTTTTAATTGATTAAGGTATTACATATGTGTCCATATCCCCCATTGCCCCCTTACCCCACTCCCATCATGCCCTCAGCCCCCTGCTGTCTCCGTCCATTGGTTATGGTTTTATGCATACATAGAAGTCTTTTGGTTGATCTCTCCCCCTTACCCCCACTCTCCGCTACCTTCCCTCTAAAGTGTGAGCATCTGCAACATAAACTGATGAACAAAAACAGATTCAGAGACAAGCAAACATATTTTTAAAAATTCATAAACTGACTCAGCTCTCCTTTTCCCTGGCTGCCTCTCTCCGCCTCCCTCCTCTCGGCCCCCTGTCGAAGGTCGGCTATGTCCCGGGCCCTGGGGTCTGCTCAGTGACAGGTGCAACACAGAAGATTACTGCCAGGGTTCCTCCGCTCCCTGAGTTTTTATGATGTAAAATCTAGCGACTGAAGAAGACAAAACAACAACCACAAAGTCTGGGGGAAGGAGCGGAAAACACCTGGGACCATACGCTGTAACGTGATGCGAGTTGCAGGAGGAGGTAGGTGAAGAAAGGAGGAGGGTGTTGGATGGAGGAGGTGAAGAGAGAAAAAAGACTATCTTAGAGAAACGTGCTATTTGAGTCTGAAGTACATGGGTCATCGAGGAGAGGGGATTTGACAAAGTGTTTCCAAGTCCTTCATAGGTGGATGTCCTGTGAGGAGAATAGTTTCTTCTGAAGGAGGCTGTGTTCTTGAACTTGGCTCCTCACACATGCCACAGCTGTGGCACGGACTGTCCTGATCTAAGAGTGCACAGAAGACACAGCTGTGAATGGTGTCATGTGGGTATGAGATTTAGCGGGATGACCCCTCGGTATGTCATCTCATGTCCATTCACTGGCGTGTACACCCGAAACTAATATGATACTGTATGTCAACTGCAACTGAAAAATAAATGTAAAAGCAAAATGAATGAATAAATACATAAACCCATAAAAATAAAGAACTTATATATAAACAAAAAGAAGAGAAAGGGGGAAAAACGTATCTGGGTAGTGTATGCCATATCCTATCTATACTAGTTTATAAATCTTCTCAAACAATATATTACAGTAAGTTGTATCATCATTAATTGCTTGAAATATCTGCAGAACCTTACCTCATTTATTTTTAACAGAATGCTGATAAATTTGGTGTGCCCTCTTATATCGAATTGTGCAACATATTTTTGAATTTCAATTCCCCAAATTTATAAATTTGTGTGTGTGTGTTAGAGAGAAAGAGAGCGAGAGAGAACAAAATTATATGGACTCAATTCTACTCATGATAACTTTATGACAAATTACTTTGCATCAGCCCATGACGGAAAAGTATGCCTCAACTCCTTCCTTAACAGACAATAACATTCAAAGTTTCCCCCCTCCCCTTACCCTTACTTTCCCTAAGGCTTCTTTGCAAAACAAGACAAAAATGAAACAAAATCAAAACCCAACTGACTTCACCTCCACCATCTACTTCTCTGCCTTGCCCTTCTCTAGTCCCAATTTCCACTTCCCTTTTCTAGTTTTGGCCGACAGGAATGGCCCTGGGGAGCATTATGCTAACAGAAATAAGTCAGTCGGGGAAAGATAAATATCACATGATCTCACTCACTTGTGGAATATACTGAACAACATAAACTGATGAACAAAAATAGAGCCAGAGACATAGAAGCATCAAACAGACCGTCCAACCCCAGAGGGAAGGCGGGGGAGGGTGGAGGTAGAGGGTAAGAGATCAACCCAAAGACTTGTATGCATGCATATAAGCCTAACCAATGGGCATAGACAGTAGTGGGGTGAGGGCCTGTGCTGGGGGGGTGGGAACGGCCAGGGAGAGGTTGATGCGGGAAAAAGGAGACATGTGTAATACTTGAAACAATAAAGAATTTAGATTTTTTCAAAATTCTTAGGAGCAAAGGCAAGATGGACAGACACAAACCCACACGTGAGGAGTGTCCGATGCTCCCTGAACACAGGCCATAGGGGTACCCCCTGCCCCTCTACTTCTGCCTCCTCTGGGGAAAAGGACCGCTATTCATTTCGGGGACTATATTTCTGTCCCAATCATAGAAGATGCAAGTCTGCTCAACCTGGATGGGGGTGCCCACAAGTGCAGAGGGAGGGGGGGACTTTCCATCAAGGGCAGCACCCTCCTTCCTGGGCGGAGGGGTGGGGAGCATGGCCCTGAGAACAAATGTGCTTTTCAAAGGTGCAAAGGTCTGGCAGGGGGAGACAGCGAGGGCCAGGGAGGGCGATATTGAAAACAATGCATTTCCCTCCCCTGTCAATCACTTCGCCCTGAGCTTTCTCACCCATGGGATCAATGGCACGCATTGTTCCCGAGGGGTGGAGGGGGCCCAAATGCCACATAGCACAAAGGAGTCATTGCTCAGCTTGCATTTCACACTCCTCCCCCCCCCCACTTTTTTTTAAGTTCTTGGTCTTAAAAGCCTAGCTTTGTTGAGCGAATAAAAGATTTCTCAATTCCAAAAACGTCCTTGTACATGTCCCTAGCAGAGCTGGGGAGGTTGGAGGGGGCCGGGTCCGGTCCGGTCCGATCGCAGAGATTCCCTGTACACCGTGGAACCCTGAAGGCAGTCCTTGAGAAACAGAAAGGGAGCCCGGCCGGAGTGGCTCAGGGGTTGAGCATCAATTTGTGAACCGGGAGGTCACGGTTCGATTCCCGGTCAGGGCACAGGCCCGGGTTGCGGGCTCGATCCCCAGTGTGGGGCGTGCAGGAGGCAACCAATCCATGATTCTCTATCCTCATTGATGTTTCTCTCCCTCGCTCTCTCTCCCTCTCTCTTCCTCTCTGAAATATATATATATATATTTTAAGTGGAAAGGGAGAGGTTCCCTGGCAGGGAGGAACATGGAGCAATGAAGAGGCGCCATCTAATGCTCAGATATTATCTGAGTCCTTTCGGAGAGAAGGGATCCCACGTCCTGGGTGTTAGGTTTGGAATCTGCAGGAGAATGGGAGTTCCAGAGGGGAGGAAGAGGCAGCAAACACCAGAAGGGGCAGGCAGCCACTTGTTGGGAGCTTCGACCTTCCTCATTGTTCCTGTAGACCAGGGGTGGGGAACGTCCCATATCAGGCCCTAGAAGTCATTCCGTCTGGCCCTGCCACGGCATTAGGGGTGAGTTGATTAAATGTTTGACCAAATATATCAAGCTATTTTTTTTTTCTTTTCTTAAAGAGCTAATAAAGTGGTTTGGTGGATTTTTGTTTGTTTGTGGGGTTTTTTGTTTGGTTTGGTTTGGTTTGGTTTTGTTAATCCTCACCCGAGAATATTTTTCCATTGATTTTTAGAGCAAGTGGAAGAGAGAGAAACATCAGTGTGAGAAAGACACATGGATGGGTTGCCTCCCACACATGCCTGGACCAGGGCCAGGGATCCAACCTATAGCAGGCTAATTTTTAAGTTGATAGTTTTATATGGCCCTGGAATGATGTTATAAATACCCAAATGGCCCTTGGCAGAAAAAAAAATGGCCCTTGGCCCTTTAGATCAAGCAAGGCCTCAAGAGAAACCCTAAACTAGGACAGAGAGAGAAAGGTGGCATAAGGGGGCGTGTCATCGGCTTTGATGACTACATGTAGAAAATGACGGAGAGACAGGTGTGTGGTATTATTTACCAGGTTGGGAACGACAGTCACCCAATGAACCAATGAACGCCAGCGGACAAACCGCTTTGGGGAGTCTTGATGAGTGTGAGTGACATGAGCGTTGTCAGGGAGCCAGATGGCTGTGCCTGGGACTGAAGGGAGAGGTCAGAGCTAAACCAACAGATCCCTACGTGCTTTGGCAGCGTGTGTGATGCCCGCGGGTTACAACCTAGGTTTCCACACCCAGCACCACCTGGAAGGTTGTGAAAGCAGATTGCTGGGCTCAGCCTCGAGCGATTTTTACTCAGGAGGTCAGGTGCAGCAGCCAGGAATCCGCATAGTTAAAACGCACCCTTTTTATTTTATTTACTAGAGGCCTGGTGTGTGAAATTCATGCATGGGTAGGGTCCCTAGGCCTGGCCAGTGATCAAGGACAATCTGTGGGGTGACCGGCGGGGTGATCAGGAGGGCCCCCGTTGGCACCCACATTAGCTGGCCTGGGGCCTGGGGGGCTGGGAGCAGCTCCTGCATTAAGCAACTGCCCCCTGGTGGTCAGCGCACATCACAGCAACCGGTCGTTCCACCGGTCATTCTGCCATTCGGTCTATTTGCATATTAGACTTTTATTATGTAGGATTTTATTTTTTTTATCCTCAACTGAAGATATTTTTCTATTGATTTTTTAGAGAGAGTGGAAGAGAGAGGAAAAGACAGACAGAAATATCAATGAAGAAAGACACATCGATTGGTTGCCTCCTGCACGCGCCCAGACCAGGGCCCAGGCCGGGGAGGAGCCTGCAACCAAGGTGCATGCCCTTGACCAGAATCGAACCCGGGCCCCTTCATTCCGCAGGCTGACGCTCTATCCACTGAGCAACACCAGCCAGGACTCTGTGTCTAGATTTTGAAACCAATGGATTGGACCACCTTGGGGATGGGGTGAAAAGTGAGAAATGCAAATGGCAAAGCGCTGACCTATGGGGAACCCATCGTTCAATTTAAATGAGCGGGACTTGGCAAAGAGGAGGCTGCGGAGGAGCTTCGAGGGGAATGAGCCGACAGGTGGAAGGAAAAGCAACAGAGACAGACGTGAGAGAAGGAGCCGTTTTATCCCCCTTCCGTGCCCTGAGTCACCACTACATTATCATTTTCCCAGTATTATTTCCTCCAAGATAAAAATGTCCCTTTTCTATAGACTACTTCTCTACAGACGTGGGATTTTTTTTTTTTTTTTTTACAGTATCCCATTGAGTGGGGGGGAAAAAAGGCATTTTATTAAAAGCAGTAATTTGTTACTGCTCTAAATGATCTTTTATGGTTCCTAAAACACAGTGTCTTCTTGATAAAGCTGGCCCGGGAGTGAATTATTAGGCTGCTGGAAGGCCTCGCCCGTGAACAAAGACATAAAACATAATGTGCCTGAGCCGGGTAATTAGCATGCTGCTGTTAGCGCCCTTCACCTCTTCTTTGTTTCTTTTGCAAGTTTTCTTCCTGGGGAGAAGAAAAAATGATAAATTACTCGCAAAGAGCGGTTTTTTGAGACTCAGAGCACATCCCTGTGCGCAGGCAAAAGTTTCCACCAATGGGCTGCGGAGCTAGCTGGCTTCCCTCGCCCCCGGCGAGGCGAGGCCCAGCGAGCGAACCAGTGGCTAACATCGCAGGCGGAATCAGAGTGCACGAGCGACGAGACATTTTATTTATTTTCATTTTTATTTTTTTAATATATTTTTATTGATTTCAGAAAGGAAGGGAAAGGAAGAGAGAGAGAGAGAGAGAGAAACATCCATGATGAGAGGGAATCATGGGTTGGCTGCCTCCTGCATGTCAGACCAAGCCCGCAACCCGGGCATGTGCCCTGGACCAGAATCGAACCCGGGACCCTTCAGTCCGCAGGCCGGCGCTCTATCCACTGAGCCACACCAGCTAGGGCCGATGAGACATTTTATTTTTCCCACTTTCCCACTTTCTCTGGCCATATTTGTGGGCTGTCCTGGCTCATGGGATTGGGAAGCGAGGAAATGATAGCTTCGGCCATGAAATCCCCAGCCACCTCCACACCTGGGTTTGCACACACCTGAGTGGGGCGCTCACATATCTCTGTCCTTCCTGTTAAGGACATCTGGCAGTCACCTTGAGGACCGCAAAAGCCTCCGATATGGTGTCACTGAAAAGTTGTTAGGGCCCCGGCCGGGTAGCTCAATTGGAGCATCATCCCAATACGCCAAGGTTGTGGGTTCGAACTCCGTCAGGGCACACACAAGAACCAACCAATGGTTGCATCAATAAGTGGTACAACAAATCAATGTTTCTCCCTCTCTCTAAAATCAGTAAATAGAAATAATAAGAAGAGAAAGAATAGCTGGTAGCAATTTCACAGCTGACAACGGTGCATCTCATTACTGAATTACGGAACGGGCGGCCCGGCCTAAAAAAGCAGCGTCCTGTCACTTGTCAAGATAAATTCAAGTGAAAAGCTTGATCAGGTACGATCAGGTCACCTCACTCCGTTCTGCAGCTAAATTTGAAATAGTCAAACTCGACGGGCAAGGATACTTAATTGCCTCTGGTGCCTGCTTGAAGCTGGACTTGAACACAAAGGCACGTGTGTTCAGTTTCTGCACTGTTTGCTGGGAATGACAGCGTCCACCTCCTGCTATGTTGCGTTTTGGGTTCAGACCCGAAGAGTCTTTTCTGAACTTGGATTGTCGTCCCACAGAAATCACATCGGTGAGATTTCAGTAAAGGAGATAGTAAGAGGGGGATGGGGTCAAGGTTAGGGAGCAAAGCTGTCTAGAACGGCTACCTTTTTCATTCTCTGCACCTGGCACAGAGGAGATGCTCAGAAAATTTCTGTTGAATGAATTCTGATTTTTTTTTTTTTGCAAAAGTTTGGCATATCATGGGAAAATACCAAAATTCTAAAGAAATCCTATCTAATAAAAGAGTAATATGCAAATTGACCATCACTCCAACACACAAGATGGCTGCCCCCATGTGGTCAAAGATGGCTGCCCCCATGTGGACACAAGATGTCCACCACAAGATGGCCAGCAGGGGAGGGCAGTTGGGAAGGATCAGGCCTGCATGGGAGGGCAGTTGTGGGTAAACAAGCCAGCAGGGGAGGGCAGTTGGGAGTGACCAGGCCTGCAAGGGAGGGCAGTTAGGGGTGACCAGGCTGGCAGAGGAGGGAAGTTGGGGGCAACCGGGACTGCAGGGAAGGGCAGTTGGGGGGGACCCCAGCCTGCAGGGGAGAGCAGTTGGGGGTGACCAGGCCTGCAGGGGAGGGCAGTTAGGGGTGACCAGGCCTGCAGGGGAGGGCAGTTAGGGGCAAACAGGCTGGCAGGGGAGCAGTTAGGCATCAATCAGGCTGGGAGGGGAGTGGTTAGGGGGTGATCAGGCTGGCAGGCAGAAGTGGTTAGGGGCAATCAGGAAGGTAGGCAGGCAAGCAGTTGGGAGCCAGCAGTCCTGGATTGTGAGAGGGATGTCTGACTGCCCGTTTAGGCCCGACCCAGGTAGGATCGGGCCTAAACAGGCAGTCGGACATCCCTCGAGGGGTCCCTGATTGGAGAGGGTGCAGGCTGGGCTGAGGGACACACACCCCCATGCACGAATTTCGTGCACCGGGCCTCTAGTCTTATACAATAAAAGGCTAATATGCAAATCAACTGAACTGTGGAACAACCAGTCGCTATGATGCGCACTGACCACCAGGGGGCAGACACTGAACACAGGAGCTGCCCCTGGTGTTAGTGTGCTCCCACAGGGGGAGCGCCGCTTAGCCAGAAGCCGGTCTCACAGCTGGCAAGCGCATTGGTGGTGGCAAGAGCCTCTCCCACCTCCGCAGCAGCGCTAAGAATGTCTGACTGCCAGCTTAGGCAGTTGGACATCCCCTGAGGGCTCCCGGAATGTTAGAGGGCACAGGCTGGCTGAGGGGCCCCGCCTTCTCTACCCCCCCAAGTGCATGAATTTTGTGCACCGGGCCTCTAGCAATATCAGTAATATCAGATGGCCCTATAGGCAAGGTGGTTTCCAATGGCCATGAGAAAAGCTCACCTATTGAAAAATTGCACTTTCTTGCAAAATCACTGAAGAAAAGCATACAATGTCTTGCTAAGGGTTACTTGAAGACCAGAGGCCTACAAACACGTGAAAAATGTTAACATCATATTTTTAGGCTTATTAGAAACAGTCTAAATAATTACGCCATTCCAATTACTAGTGTCTTTGGCTCGTGTCCAGGATTTAGGTCAGGACCCAACATACCGGGACACTGCGTGGCACAAGTGATTGACAGGAAGAGGAAGTGGACTGATACCTTTCACGTGGGAATCACAGATTGCTGCAAATATATACAAAAGGCATATCTGGATTTTTGTGGGGGGAAGTTCATTGTGTTCTGATTCAAATTCTTTGTTCCCAAAGTCGTTGTTTTTTAATTGTGATTTATTTACGTGCCTGTGATCAAACAGCTGTGCACCATAATAAAATGCAGGTCAGTATCTATTGGATATTGGCAGCGGGTTACAGTCTGCTTCCAGATTTGGTAGGGATGACATTTGGAAGCTATTTGACTGTACGGCAGAAATTACCAACCTGTACATTAGTCTCCCCTTCAGAGCTTTGAAAAAGCCCACCCCACCTCTGACCAACTGGGCGGGGCCCGTGCATTAGTATTATTATAGAACTTGGGGGCGATTCCACTGTCCACCAGCACTGAGCACTATTATTAAGTCAGAATCCTGTAGACACGCAGACTAACACTGTGTACCACCTTAAGCATTGCTTGGGGGTGTTCTTTGTTGATGACTTTAGGCATTTTAAAAACCAAACATTCTTTTGCTCCTCTGGCTACTAAAGGTCGAAGATGTTCGTTTCTACCATATATTCCGGCATATAAGACGACTTTTTAACCCAGGAAAATCTTCTATACGCCCAGTCGTCTTATACGCCGGAAAATACGGCACTTCAAGTGTACAAATCTGAACCAAATTCCATTTCAGGTCTCCTTCGAATACAGGAAAAAAACTAATCATAATGATATCCATATTGTGAACTATTTTATTTAATATATTGATATATTAATATATTCTCATACTACATGAGAGCAAACCATTTGAGGAGCCCATCAGAATATGAGATACTGGGTCTTTCCATTCAGTTCAATGGAATAAACATTTTTCGAGTGTTTATTACATTCTAGGGACACCTGAATAGTGTCCATACCACCAAAGAATTCACGATCAGGGGGAACTCCAGTTGTGCATGCAAATAACTACAGTCCTTTGAAATACTTTCAGTGGATGCTGCTTATTTCAGTACTATGAGATACGGTCAAGGGGTGATCAGGAGGTCACGGGGAGGCATCAACCTTGTGCTGAGACAAGAAAGATAGAGGAGCCCTAGCCAGTTTGGCTCAGCAGATAAAGCGTCAGCCTGTGGACTGAAGGGTCCCAGGTTCGATTCTGGTGAAGGGCACATGCCAGGGTTGCGGGCTCGATCCCCAGTTGGGGGCATGCAGGAGGCAGCCGATTCATGATTCTCTCTCATCATTGATGTTTCAATCTCTCTCTCCCTCTCCCTTCCTCTCTGAAATCAATATAAATGTTTATATAAAAAAGAAAGATAGAGGAGGATCCATGGGGGTAAAAGGAAGATGGCATTCTGAACAGGGGAACAGCAAGTTCCTAGACAAGTGAGTTCATATTGTTTTTGGAATCAGGAAGCAGTCTGGTGGGGCAGTCATGAGGTTTTAGACCCCCTAGCCCAATGGTTGGCAAACTCATTAGTCAACAGAGCCAAATATCAACAGGACAACGATTGAAATTTCTTTGGAGAGCCAATTTTTTTAAACTTAAACTTCTTCTAACGCCACTTCTTCAAAATAGACTCGCCCAGGCCGTGGTATTTTGTGGAAGAGCCACACTCAAGGGGCCAAAAAGCCGCATGTGGCTCGCGAGCCACCGTTTGCCGACCACGGCCCTAGCCCTATTGTGAAAAAAGAGTGTTCCCTAGAGTCTCAAAAAAAAAAAAAAAAAAAAAGAAAGAAAAAAGAAAAGAAAGAAAAGGAAAGAAAAAAAGAAAGGAATGAGACACTCTAATTTTTTTGTAAAAATCTTTTCAAGCGAAAGTACTAAGGATTGGCCAAGTTCAGAATTTCTGCTGGTTATATATATATATATCCATATGTTTCTTTATATTGTAAAATAAGGCAAATGCTTTTTGAACTACATGACTCTTCTGAGCATTTTTCTCTAATGTGGTGATCACGGAACAATAGTTAGATTTTCCCCAAAGGCATACCTTACGTGAGGGCTAGTGGCCCCAGAGGACATGTACAAGTCCAGTATTCGTTAGACCACAAGCCCAAGTGGAAACAATTGCTTTCATGAGTTTCTATTTAATTGCTTGCACAGGTGTTTTTGTTTCGAAGAGGAAACTTTAGGCAAAAGTATGATTAATTCTCATGCCATTCCCGAGCGCCAGATGAAGAGAAGCTTTCCCCAGCTTTAGAGTGAGTAGAGCACCCAGATGTTTAGGTCGTGGGGACATAAAGTGTTTGTGACCCTGACTGGGTTACCTTTCTCCAGATTGCCCCAGTGCCTCTCTGTGGATTCCAGTGTGGACACCAATCCGGAGCAGTGCTCTGCATTTATTTCTATGGAGTCCTGGCCCTGTAGGTAGACTCCATATTCACTATGTTGTCACAGAAAACCCCATCCCAGGTATGTTACTGGAAAGCCTCCTAGAATGATTCATGACTGTTGACTTGGAAAGCAGAAGGGGGGTTCGGATAACCCACCAAACAGAAATCGCCTACGTTGACATCTCCAAGCAATAAATGACACACTTTACACAAAGGAAAGAGACACCTCTGCCGAGCGGAGGGAACACTGGCCTGGAATCCAGGACACAAGCATTGAGGTCCTACCACATTCTAGCTGGATGTCCTTGGCGCAGTCACTCAACATCATGGACACATGTTGACCCACGTGATCCTTAACTCAAGAGGGAGAAAGTAATGCTTTCTTTTTCATACTCTCAGGACTGGAAGAACCAAATCAAGATGGGAGGGTTTTTTGTTTTTTTTTAATCCCTGCCCAAGGATATTTTTCCATTGATTTTTAGGGAGAGTAGAAGAGAGAGGGAAAGACGGAGAGAAACATCGATGTGAGAGAAACACATCGACTGGTTGCCTCCTGCACTCGCCCTGACCAGGGCCTGGGCCGGGGAGGAGCCTGCAACCGAGGGCAAAGTGGAGGGATTTTAAAATCTGTAATGTGTTCACACAGGTGAAGCACAGAAATTTTGAGCTACTGTTCTTGTTTGGATTTTACAGCTGGTCAAAGCAGACTCTTGTTTGGATTTTACAGTTGGTCAAAGCAGACTCTCCTTAAGGTAGAAAATGTGGAAAACAGAAGAAAAAGACAGGTAAGCAAATAGAAATTCCTAGAGAGAAGTCACAGAAAATGTTGCATGAAGACTCTCTGAATTATCTCTTCCATAATGAGGTGGCCATTTAGAAAAAAAATTTTATATCTGTATTTTTCACTTTCCAGTTATAAAAATAGCTTTCCTCTGTCTTTAAAAATTTTTCAAAAAGACTCCACACTATTCCAATTTATAGATGCCTTTTGTTTATAATTTTAGCTTTATGCATAACATTTTATCTGGATTGAAATTTCCTAAGTCAAAGATATGCAGGAAGGATGTTGTTGGATCAAAATATATAAGCTTTTGATTCATGAGTCCAAGCTGATTTCTGAAAAGGGACACTAATTTATAGCCCATCATCAAGATGTGAGTGTATCTGTTTCAGCAAAACCCTTGTCAGCATCGCATTTTCAATGTTTAAAAATAAATGTTGTCCTTGTTTTGTTTTGCCTTTCTTCAGTAACTTGAGAATCTGGGTTTTATTTTAATTGCTTCTATTCTCCTTTGACTAATCTCTTTTTTCCCTTTCTCACATACTCATCATGCATTCCTACAGATTTTTATGGCTTCTTGAAATATTAAGACCATTCTGTTTTAAATATTTGCACGAAATGCTTTCTCCTAGATCTTAAAAATCTCTCAGTTTGCTTGGTTTTCCACTGTCGAGAAAATCTTCCTCTTCGTTTCGTCTAAACGGTGGTACTTTTTCTTCGTGATTTTTTCCCTTTGGAAAGCAATGCTGTTATTTTGTTTGGCGCCAAGACAAAGCCTTCGCTATCCACACATACAGTTCTTCCCTAATTTCATCCAGTCAATAGACACTCATTAAAAGACCGATACATGCCAGATATCAAAGCAGATCTTGGCTGACCCGAACACAAATAATGTATTCCTTCTTCCCAGGAGGAATTTTGCAGCGAGTTCAAAATTGGAAGGAGAGGCAGCTTTAGGGCTGGCGTTGGATTTCTTTATTTATAAACTCCTCATTATAGCCAGCGCTTTCCAAACCAAGTTTCCTCCTTTCACTCTGCAAACTAAAAATTACGACTGCATGAAGCTAAGGAGCTTACTTAAAGTCACACTGACAGATTCAAAGTGAGTCTTAGGAAGAGATGCTCATGTTATTATTTCTGAAGCGTGTAGCAGAGACCATAATAATAAACGTGAAGGGGAGGATGGGTGGATGGGAAGATATCAACCGATGAACTTGTATGCATACTAGTATATGCATACCCCATGGACACAGACAGTGGGGTAGTGAGGGAGGTGGGAGCAGGCTGGAAGAGGTTAATGGGGGGGTGGGGAGGAGGATCTATGGAATACGTTCAACAATAATTTTTTTTAAAAAAGAAAGAAATAGTGAAGCCCTTTTGCTTGTCTCTAAATCTAGGATTTTAAGAAACTAGATAAGAGTGTCCAACATGGCAGATGCTTTGTTTATGCAGAATCCAGGGACCCCTTCTTTCCCTAAAGAAGACCTTGGCAGCCTCAAGAACCTCCTCTTGTAAGAACCTCCATCCTTCCCTAATCAGGATCCTGGTGGGAAGATGAAATACTTAGATTGCTAGCATCATAAGGAATGATTGGAGGAAACACTGACCTATCCTATATAATAAAAGGCTAATATGCAAATCGACTGAACGGCAGAACCATAACAACTGAACAGCTATGATGTGCGCTGACCACCAGGGGGCGTGTGCAGAACATGGTGGGTGTTGGCTGTGGTGAGATGGTGGAGCAGGTGAGCGGGGGCACCAGACCAAGGCGGGGCGCCCGGTGCTGTCATCAGGGTGAGCCTCTGGTGGTTACTGAAAATTCTTTGCTTCCACATGGCACTCACACCTGCTGCTGGCGCCTGCCCCGCTCGCACTTGCTGCCAGTGCCCGGCGCCGGTCCCGATCACTAGGCACCATCAGTGGAGGGTTTCTCCACCTCCCCCTGCTCCTGAGGGGCAATCAGGACAGCAGCCGCCACTTGCACTCACTGATGGCACCGGCCCCACTCGCACCCGCTGCTGGCACTGGCCCCAATTGCTCCGCACCATCAGCATGTGGGAGCTGCGGGCAGCGGGAGCGGGGCTGCCAGCAGACAGGAGACTGGGCCACGGCGGGAGGGGCTGGGTGAGGTCCCGGAGGATGGGCTGAGACCCACCCCCCTATGCCTGCTGCAGCCTCGCTGCCCACAGTTCCTTTCAAGGTGCACGAATTCGTGCGTGCACTGGGCCCCTCGTAACCCAATAATAAGAGAATCCTAGAAGCACACAAAACCAGTCGGGGTGTGCACCAAGGGTGGGATTGCCTTCTGCCAAAGGGTGTGTCCAACCCTTTAAGGTTTTAAGGTACGAAGAGCTGATTCATACAGTCAATAAAGAAAATCTGAACACGATATATAAAATTAACCAATAAACTAAGTATAAAAACCTAACATGACATAGACTTCCAAACAACAGGGAACTCCAGCGAACGCAGAGCCGTGAGCCACCACGTCAAGAAGAAAGCAGGCAGCAAGCCACAGCAGTAAGAGGAGGTCTCCACAGCACAGGAAGTCCCCGTGGACAGGAAACACGCAGGCGTGTGTGGCAAAGGCGACTGCAGAGTCAAGACGCATCACACATCTGAGAAAGGGCCTTATTCTCACCTCCTTGTGATCTGATCAGAATGACTGAAAACCTCAGTAGACGTTTGTACTTGTCATTATCACGTTAGGCTGTATTTCCGTATCACCTGCTTTGACCATAGACATTTCCATTTTATGAATGGGCATCATTTCCTGGGTCCTCCTTTGGCCTCAGAACTCCTCAATGGAGTCGGCCATACTAGCTGTTCCTACTCCATGCTTTGTCTAGAACACAATCCTTTGGGCTTGTGCCCTCCATGGCAATTCAAACACATCTAAGTCACCAACAATCCCTCGCGGTCAACTCCAAGTTCTGAGCCTGACTTACCAGGTGGCCCCGCAGCATTTGGTAGAGACACATGAAGGACTCCGAATTTTGTTCTCCAGCCCCATCTCTGAACTGAACCTGTGCGTATAGCTTCCTCCTCCGAATGCCCGCATGGGCATCTGTTAACCACGTCAAATCTTACCTAACAATAGACAAACATGTAAATTGACCGTACCTCTGCTACGCCCACAGCCAATCAGGAGTGAGTATGCAAAATAACCCGACAAAGATGGCAGGTTAAGTTGCATATGCAGGCGAGGAGCAGCCAGGAGGGGCGGGACTCCTGCTATCGGTGGAGGGGGGAGACGGCGGAGGGAGCCGGGAGCAAAACCAGGGGAAGGAAGGCCTATTCTTGCACGAATATCGTGCAACGGGCCTCCAGTTTAATATATTTGAAACCAGCCTTGTGAATTCCACCCCCTTAAACCAATCCTCCCTTCGCTTTACCTATCTCAGCAAAGGGCAACCTCCATTCACCCAACTAGCTGCTCGGGACAAAACCTTATAGTTCTGACCACTCCCCTCTCTCACACCCATCTCCTGAAGCAAACTGTCCTGGGATGCCATGACCCACACCCATCCGAGTCCCTGTCATCTCTTGACGGGCAGGCTGCAAGAGCTCCAACCGGTGCTCCCTGCTTCTATTTCTGTCTGCCAGGAATTGATTTCCCACACAGCACAGTGGCCATCTTACCAAGAAAATACCATGTCAGCCCACCCTCTGCTAAAAATCCTCTATGAATGATGCATATATGCACAACCCAGGTCACAGACAATGGGGTGGCGAGGGCCTGGGTGGGGGATGGGAGCGGGCTAGAAGAGGTTAATTGGGGGGAGAGGAAGAAGGAGGACTTATGTAATGCTTTCAACAATAACAATTTTAAAAATTCCTCTAATGGCTTTGAATACCCCAATCCCAGACTTTCCTCTTGATTCTAAGCCCACCCAGGACCGCGGTCGGCAAACTCACGAGTCAGCAGAGCCAAGTATCACCAGGACAACGACTGAAATTTCTTTTGAGCCAATTTTTTAAACTTAAACTTCTTCTACCACCACTTCTTCAAAATAGACTCGCCCAGGCCGTGGTATTTTGTGGAAGAGCCACACTCAAGGGGCCAAAGAGCCGCAGGTGGCTCGCGAGCCGCGGTTTGCTGACCACTGGCCTAGGACATGACCCAGACCACCTCCCTGCCTCACTCACCGCCTCTGAGCGCGCCAGGCACACACCGGCTGCCCGCTGTGCCTAGGATGCTCTCTGCCCGGATCATTTCATGGCTCCCTCCATCTCCCTCCTTGGCCTCCAGTCCAAATGCCACGTTCCCATCATCCCTTCCCTGGCTCCTGGATCTAAAACTAGCCACCCACACACTCTGTTTCCTTACCTTGATTCCTGTTCATAGCGTTTATTACTCTTAACATTGTGATTGTCTCTAGTTCTTCCCTCAGACAGAGAATGCTTTTTATTTTACACATGAAAAAAAAACCAGAGGCTTTGATGTGACGGTTGAGTCTATTAGGTGTGGGGCTGACACCCAATGTTTTGAAGTCTACAGGTGCTCTTTTGATTAGACTATGATGCTATGATACTGCACGTAGGCGAGAGGGAGGGAGGGAGAAAGGGAGGGGAGAGAGTTTTGATGGATAATTTATTTTTAGTATTGGAGAGTGAAGGACAAAGAACTCTTCATTACAAACGGTGGCTCTGTCCAGTGAGGAATGAAGAGTTGGAAGGCCGCTGAGCAGCTGGTACCAGGACTTGGCCACAGAGTTTGGGGACACTGTTTTAAATGACTGCAGGTGTGGCTTAAAGGCACCAGAGAAGCCCGAACAGAGGGGAGGTCACCCTTCGGATGCCATAGGCTATTAAGATAATTTGGGCGCTGAGTCGAGAAAGATGTGGTCTGTTGAACTACAAGTCCAAAGGGGAAGGGAAAGCCTTTGAAAGTGGGGGGCGGGTAAGTATTCCTTGGTCCCCTTCAGGGGGGAAAGGGCAAAGGACACCCAGCTGGACACAATTAAGTCTGCGAAAGGCCCAGAGGGCCAGGGGCGAGAGAGAGGGCCAGGTAAACACTGACCTCTAGGCCAACTCTGACACAAACCAGTGAGGGCAAAGAATGTGTGGTTGATTTGCCTATTTCCAGACCAATGTTGATGGAGCCATATGACTCCAGGCTCCTCTGGAATAGAATAGGAACCTCACCGAGGACCCACTGGTGGGACATACAGAATGGGGGCCGCTGTCCCTAGCAGTGCCCCCTCCAAGCTAATCTCAAAGTTCAAGCTCAGTACCCCTGTCCCGTGTTCTCCATCGTACCGCCCACATCTCCTTCAGACCAATGGCTATGCTCTCTTCACCTCTGGCTCTATTGCTTTCTTCCCAGCCCTTATGAATTCCTCTCCCCAGGGCAGAAATCTGTCTTGCTCATCTCCACTTCCCTGAGATCCTTGCATGGATTTTAGCTTATAATGTCTTCCAAAAAAAATTGACCAAGGGATTGTGAATGAATGGAAAAACAACAACAACCAATTCCCATTCCTGAATCAACTCTTTGGCTCTCGCCATGGGAATAAGACCTAAATGCCGTCCATAGAGGAGCAGTGAGCCCAGGGCTGTAGGCAGGACCACGTTCTATCTTCCCAGCACATGGTCTCACATCAGTAACAGAGTGGGCTTCATCCACTCAGTTGAAAGGCCTTCAGAGCAAACCTGGAAGGGGAGGTTCCTTAACACATTGCGACGGAACACGAGAAGTCTCGTGTTTTTTGTTTTAAGGCTTGTGGCCAATCATGCTTTAAAAAGGTATTCGCTTGAAAGAACATATCATAAATAACTTAAAAATGCAATGGGTATTTAATTTTAAAGCGTGCCTTTAACATTTATGTAAAAAGCTTTTTGTACTCGTTCAGTAGAAACTTATCTGGCCACTGGGTAAAGCTAGCAATGAGACTACTGGTCCGCGATGTGCTAAGAAGAAAGAAGTGCAGCCTGGGGGCTGCGGAGTGGGCCCCTCAGGAGAGTTCCCAGCCTGAACACCTGCCCTGCAGGTTTCAGCTCTGCCTCACCAGCCCCACAATCAAATACACCAATTCCTTTAGCTAAAACCTCTCTGTGTCTCTATCTGTCTATCTATCATCTATCTATCTATCTATCTATCTATCTATCTAGCTCTATCTATCTATCATCTATCCTCTATCATCTACCTCTCAGTTATCTATCTATCTATCTATCTATCTATCTATCTATCTATCCTCTATCATCTACCTCTCAGTTATCTATCTATCTATCTATCTATCTATCTATCTATCTATCTATCTATCTATCTATCTATCTATTATCTATCCTCTACCTGTTATCTATCTATCTACCTATCTATCTATCTATCATCTATCATCTACCTCTCAGTTATCTATCCATCATCTGTCTATGTATAGACATGAAGGTTCTGTTGCTCTATTAGAGTTCATACAATCTATGTCCATAAGCACTAAGCACACTTGCAAGGGCACATGCCTGTACCCGTATGAGTGATTTTTCGCCCACCATGATCTTGCACATTAATTCCTGCCATAGCGCACAAGAGCAATAAGGTCTTTCAAAATAGAATTCTCAAGTCTGAGGCACCCTATTACCTTACACTTGTGGATTAGGCGGTTGCCATAGAAACCTGGGGTCCTTCCCCCAACCACCTGCAGCTGCCGGTCCCCAAACCCTGACTTGATCACAACAGGCAGGAAGAAGGATGCCTTTGTTGTTAGTTCTCCTGTGGATAAGGCGTTTCGATGCTGGGGGGACTGAAAAGTGGGGCAAAATGGAGAAAGATGGTCAGGAACAAGGGAATTTAGGACATCATTTTTGTTATCAACCTTGGTTTAATTTTGTTGTTTGCTGGTGCACTTCTAAGAGAGGACCAGGGGACAGAATGAAGTAGTGACTGCATACCCATGGGCATCGCCTGCCGCCAGGTAACTGTGCCTCTGATGTCTTCCCGGGAGTTTTTATCTCCTCGAGAGTATTGCTATGGTGCCCGTAGATATGCGCAGCAATATTTCAATTTCTAATCAGATGTGAAAGCCACTCCAAGAAATCTAACATGCAATGTTTTATTAATGATTGGAGGTAGCCCCTGGTCTATTCTTTACCATTCCCAAGCAATTACCCAATTGACACCCACCTCCCAAAAGAAACACCAGTTTCTGCCTGTGCCTTTGTATAGTGAAACTATCTATATATGTAAAAGCCTAAGCAATCGTCTGACAGTTCGACCATCTGACCAGTAGCTATGATGTGCAATGACCACCAGGAGGCAGACACTCAATGCAGGAGCTGCCGAACTGCAGTGACTTGGCAGCTGCAGTTCTCGGGTGACACACCCGGAACCTTTTGCAATCTGGGACCCATCAGGGGATGTCAGAGAGCTGGTTTTGGCCCGATCCCCGCAGACCAGGCCGAGGGATCCCACCACCTCTAGTACTATATAATAAAAGCGTAGTATGCAAATTGTCCCCTCAATGGGGAGTTTGTCCGGGAGTTCAGCCAGGGGGCAGGGCTGGCTGGAGGAAGGGAGGGAGGCACCAGCTGGTAGCCGCTAGGGACCCTACCGGTGCACAACTTTTGTGCACTGGGCCTCTAGTTGCAAATATAAAGGCATGGATAATAACTGCACAATTACACATGTGTGTGCCTCACTAGACACCAAGGGCATGTCTCAATACACGTACATGGATCTACGTGGTTAATGATTTGGCATTTAGGGAACTTTTAATATGTCCTTATAATTTTTTGTAGTCCCTTAAAACGTTTTCCCAGTTCAGCCTGGAAAATTCAAGAGAAGAAAAAATCAAACCCAAATTTCTGAGTGCTAAGAGAAATTAGGTATTCATTTACAAATCGAATCAACAGTTGGTAAGGGTGACTGAACTCAGAAGAGGAACTTCATTTATTGCTAAAATGTGTTTTGGGGTGGGCCTGAACCTCAAGATACAAGGTGATGGACATTAAAAAAAGGAAATAGAGCATCAAAACCATCTTTATTTCTAATCATTTACGTTTGTTCAGCTGGTTTTAATGTTATGTTTTTAAAGATCAATGCCTTATGTGTAATAGTTTAATACTACTTGAGAATTACACTTTTAAAACCTCACCAAAATACTTGAGTTTCTGAAAACACAGTTTTTTAAAAATAAAATATGAATCTACTTTTAATTTCTTTCAAAAAAAGCATTTCAAACCAAATCAGGAATGGAATGAGATCCCATGGGCTTATAAACATGACCCAGCCATTTCTAAAATTCTAAGCCATATCACGATAAAAAGCGATCATAATTAGATATATTTGATTTATGCTATACATCATGTGTCTCACTTTTTGCTTAAGAAAATAAAATAATTAAAATATATTTATATATAGGCTATATATATATATACATATATTCAACCAAAAGTCTCATGTATAGCAATACCTGTATCTATTATGAACCAGAGGCAGTTACTGTGAAATTTAATCAGCCAAACCTTACAGAAGATATGGCCGCTCTTTTTATTTTTGTAAATATATATTGGTATTGATTTCAGAGAGAAAGAAAGGGAGAGAGAGAGATGGAAACATCAATGATGAGGGAGAATCATTGATTGGCTGCCTCTTGCACGTCCCCCACTGGGGATGGAGCTCACAATTTATGCATGTGCCTTTGACTGGAACCGAACCATGATCTCCTGGTTCACAGGTCAATGCTCAACCCCTGAGGCACTCCAGCCCAAATGGCCATCCTTAATTATTTCATTAATCCTGGACCTTGTTATGGTTATCTCGGAGTGTTAAGGTGTTTTGATTATTTTTATCGTTTCTCCAGATCATCTCTTAATTTCTAAATATGCTTTACTGACTAGGTTTCACCCTTACAATGAGGTCATCAAGAACCTTTCAGAACAACATGTAAATACACTTTAAAATGAAATAAATCAAGGCTGAGAACCTAGAACCCCTCATACACGTGGGCTTAGCATGGAGGTTTTGCCTGTCCTCTCGGTAGGGCTGGCGGCCCTCGGGTGGGCACCGAACAGCCAGGCCGGTTGCTCTGGTGGGAAGTCCTCCTGGACCAGGGCTAATGCCCAGCTCCCCATCACCCAGTGCCCCTGACCAGCATTCAGGCTGCTGGGACCCCATCTAGACCATTAGCTTTGACCAGCAATTTAGGGCTCTTGCCCAGCGTAGCAGGAAGCCTGGAAGACACTGTTCCCCCACCACCCACCCCAGAAAGGCAGCATCCACTCTGAATGGTCACTAGGCCTATGCATTACCACTTGTTAAATATTCTCAACATCACCCTGTCCATGCACGTGCCACATACTGTGAATTCTGCAGCAATGCACTTGCATGGCATGAGAAATCAAGCAATCCCCAGGATTTTTTTTCATTTATCTTTATTGTTGAAAGTATTAGAGATGACCCCTTTTTTTTCCCCACTGACCCTTTCTCTCCCACCCCGCCCCCCACCCCAGGCCTTCCCCACACTATGGTGTCCATGAGTTACTAGTATGCATATAAGTTCTTTGGTTAATCTCTTCCCACCCACCCACCACCCCCATTTTTACTCTGAGATTCGACTGTCGGTTCCATGCTCCTATGTCTCTGGATCTATTTTGTTCATCAGTTTATTTTTTGCTGTAGAAGCAATGGCTTAGCAGGAACAGTGTTCTAGATATGAAAAGAGAAATCGTGGTTCTAAAGAATGCTCTGCAGGCAGAGCTCTCATCCCTGCTCTACATTCCCGGAATGATCGGACTGCTTTTACAGCCCCAAGTGCAAGTCTTAATTACTGTACCCCCGTCTTGGCGCTCCGGCTTATGCCAGGGGACCCTGAAATATTTAGACATGAGGAAATGAGGCTCTAAGTGACCAGACGAGATCTTATTTCCGGTCCCACGTTGCTCGTTATCACACAGTTATCTATTGCGTATTTACTCCAGCACTTTCCATATGTCACCTCTTGATTCTCCAACCTCACCGCAGGGCAGGTATCGGCAGGAACTATGTTATCCTTTTATGGAAGGAATTAGGCTCAGAGGCACGAAGTGGCCGATGCAAGGTCAGATAACTGCCAGAGGTCAGAGGCAACATTCAAAGCAAATTCTCTCTGATGTCAAACGTGTAAATTCTTGAATATTTCAAACGCCAGGTCTCTTGATCACTCGGTTCTCCGGTAGGACTGAAATCTTGACCCAGCTCCTTCTGAAGCCGGCTCTCACCGCCATACCCTTGTCCCAGAGGTAGATGACTGAGATCTGAAAGTGAGATGGGTCCTCAGCAAAGCAGTGGATTTACATACCCTTAGAAAAGAGTGCTGGGCCCTGGCTGGGTAGCTCAGTTGGTTAGAGCATCTTCCCTATGTGCCAAGGCTGCAGGTTCGATCCCCAGTCAGGGCACATACAAGAATCAACCAATGACCCTAGCCCAGTGGTCGGCAAACTGCGGCTCATGAGCCACGTGCGGCTCTTGGGCCCCTTGAGTGTGGCTCTTCCACAAAATACCATGGCCTGGGCGAGTCTATTTTGAAGAAGTGACGTCAGAAGAAGTTTAAGTTTACAAAATTTGGCTCTCCAAAGAAATTTCAATCGTTGTACTGTTGATATTTGGCTCTGTTGACTAATAAGTTTGCCGACCACTGCCCTAGCAGGTTTGGCTCAGTGGATAGAGCATCGGCCTACGAACTGAAGGGTCCTAGGTTCGATTCCGGTCAAAAGCACATACCTCGTTTGCAGGCATGATCCCCAGCCCTGGTCAGGTGTCTCTCTCACATCGATGTTTCTCTCTCTCTCTCCCCCTATTTCCACTCTCTAAAAATCAATGGAAAAATGTCCTCAGGTAAGGATTAACAAAAAAAGAGAAAGAATCAGCGAATGAATGCATAAATAATTGGAACAACAAATCCATGTTTCTCTCTCTCTCATCAGCAAACATAGCCTCAGGTGAGGATTAAGAAAAGAAAAAGAAAACCCTTTGCCTTCCCCTGCCCTTAAATCAGTGATGTTTCCCTTTCCCGTGACGTCAGCACTCAGCTAGCCTGCTGCCTTGCGCTCCGCCTTCTGTATCTTCTTTCCAGCCCTAACGTGGCTTCAGTCCTAACCTCGGCACTCTGAGGCATAATTGTCCCTGACAAGAGGGTGACTCACTGACAGAGAGTTGATAAGCATTACACGCAGATGACAGAAGTCGGGACATCTCAGATTACTGCTGTGAATATAATAAAAGAGACTAAACACGCTGGCAGCTCAAACACAAGCCATTTCGTAACTCTCCAGTGGGGCCATTATCTCCCATTTACCGCCACCGATAACCAGGTGGCGGCCGTCCCTCTGCCATCGCGTCGCAGTTCACTTAACACGTTGCGGACCAGACATGACGGAGGAGGCAGAGGCGACCATCGGGACTCTGGGGGGCATTTATTTTTAACGTTTATCTTCTGTACCCCCCTTTAGGGTGGATAAGGCCCTACGGGAGGGGCCGCTAAGCCTTCGTGGAGGAGCAGGCTGCGTGGAGCCACCCTCCCTGTCATCGGTGATTCCTTTGCGTGTTTGAAGCGGCGCTGTCCAGCGTGGAAGTGACAATGGACGTTTTCTCTCTTTTTTTTTTTTAAATATATTTTATTGATTTTTTACAGAGAGGAAGAGAGAGGGATAGAGAGTTAGAAACATCGATGAGAGAGAAACGTCGATCAGCTGCCTCTTGCACACCCCCTACTGGGGATGTGCCCGCAACCAAGGCACATGCCCTTGACCGGAATCGAACCCGGGACCCCTGAGTCCGCAGGCCGACACTCTATCCACTGAGCCAAACCAGTTTCGGCAACAATGGACGTTTTCTCCACTGCCCTGGCGTACCTGGGCTTCAGAGCCTGGAGCAACGAGCGGCCCGGAGATTTTTACATCCCGAAGCTCTGAGAGGATAAGATGACTATTCCCTCTGAGCGAGCCTGACCCACCTGAAGGGACAGATCAAGAGTTGTGTTGCCGGGCGGTGTAGACAGCCGGCCTCCATGAGGACGCGGCGACAGGCAGCAAGTTCTCGGGCCCTGGACCCAGGAGCCCATCTCCACCTCTCTGGAGGGGAAGGATGGTGTGAGAGCACAGAACCGACGTTGTACATACATGTACTTGCAGGGGAGCCCTCCCCACAGACACTCAGCTGCAGGAAGGAATTTGGGGCAGGTTCCTCTCCTAGAATTAGGGCACGTGGTGGGTTGAGAGTGGGGCTCCCTAAGGCGAGGGTGGCAATGCCTGGAAGTGCATTCCATGAGGAACCGTCTACGCAAGTGGCTTTGTGTTTCCGATGTCCCTCCAAGACATGACAGGCCCCAGCACTTGGGTTGTACCTAAAGGTGAAGGCCCTGGGAACGTAAGGTGATTTTACAGGGAGGAGGCGGACGAAGGTTGATAGAACTGGTTTCCAGGGATCTTGCCCGAGCCTTCCCTCTCCTATCTGGCCCTCATCCCTCCGAGACCATCAACGGCACCTGATATTCAGAGATGCTGTGAACTGCCTGAAGTGGGTGGCACCTAGGAGGCCTATTTCTGTTACCCTTAGGTATGAGGGCCTGATTTGAAAAGCCAAAGGTCCATTTACACAAGGAATTTAAGGACAGTTTCTGTTAAAAAAAAAAAAAAAAAAAAAGGATGGCGGTGTGATGGGTGGTCAAGAACTTCAACTCTAGAGCTGGCAGTCTCATTACACCTGCCCCTGCTGCCCGGGACCTCTCAGTGTCTTCTCATACAAACTGGAGATAATGATCAAGTTGTTATGCAATTAAATTACTTTCAAATGTCACTGAAAGTTGGGCTCATAGTGCCCGGCCAGCGTGGCTCAGTGGCTGAGCATCAACCTATGAACCAAGAGGTCACGGTTCGATTCCCAGTCAGGGCACATGCCTGGGTTGTGGGCTCCATCCCTAGTAGGGATTGTGCAGGAGGCAGCTGATCAATCATTCTCATCATTGACTAGTAGCCCTGCACACAAATCCGTGTGCCAGTAGCTCACCAGTAGCTCACTGACGCCCTCCAGTAGCTCTCCGCCCACTGCCCTGCCCCCTCCTGTAGCTCTCCGCCGCCCGCTTGTAGCCAGTAGCTCGCTGCTGCCCTCCTGTAGCTCCCTCCATCCCCTCTGCCCCCCCTTCATAGCTTGCTGCCCTGCCCCCTCCTGTAGCTCTCCACCGCCCGCTTGTAGCTCGCTGCCCCACCCTCCTGCTGATCCGTGATCTAGTCATTACACGGTCGGTCATTACGCTTCACGGCGTAATGACCATTTGCATATTACATCTTTATTATATAAGATATTTCTGTCTTTCTCTCTCCCTCTTCCTCTCTGATAGTAATAAAAATATATTTAAAAAATAAAATAAAGTTGGGCTTATAGTAAACTCAGTAAAGGTAGCTATGATGATGACACTCATTATTATAATTACTTTGAATGTCCAAACATGGAATTTCTGGAGCTTTCTGATTTTAAAGTCAAGGAGATGAATATTTTGAAGAGATTCAAAGAAAAGGATGAATTTATAGAGCTTGAATATCAAGTTTTCCCATACTATTTCTAAATGTACTTTTATTTTCTTTTTTCTGAAATGTAAAGCTTTTTAAACTATAGTTGACATATAATATTAGTTTCACAACATAGTGAGATTTCACACGTATACACCTTACAAAGTGATCAGCAAAAAAAGCCCACTCTCTGTCACCGTACACTTATTGTGATATTATTACTGTATTCCCTATGCTGTACTTTACAGCTCCATGATTTATTTATGTTATAACTAAAAGTTTGCACCTCTTAATCCCCTTCACCTTTTGCCCATAACTCCATTACCCAATCCTTTGGCAACTGTCAGCTTTTCTGTATCTCTGAGTCTATTTGTCTTGTTTGTTCATTTGTTTAGTTGGGTTTTTTTTTAGATTCCACACATACGTGAAATGATACAGAAATGCTTGTTATTCTCTGGTTTCTTTCATTTGGCATAATATCCTCTAGGACGATCCACTTCTTCTTTATCCATTCATCTATTGGTGGACATCTGGGTTGCTTCCATATACTGGCTATCTATATATAGAAAAACCTAAGTGACTGAATGACCGAATGACCGAACGACTGGTTGACTGGTAGCTATGATGCACACTGACCACCAGGGGGCAGACGCTCAACACAGGAGTTGCCCCCTGGTGGTCAGTGCGCTCCCACAGCCAACCTCCTGTGGTCCCTCCCTCTGGTGGCTGGCCCCAATTGGCCCCACTGGGCCTACTGGCCAACTTCCCACGACCCCTCCCCCCGCTGGCCAACCTCCTGCAGTCCCTTCCCCTGCCAGACAACCTCTCACGGCCCCTATGCCTGGCCAGCCCTGATCAGCCTGATCACCAGCCAGGCCAAGGGACCCCACCCATGCACGAATTCATGCACCAGGCCTCTAGTTGTAAATAATGCTACAGTGAACATAGGGGTGAGTCATTTAAGCAGAAAACGACTGTCCTATGAAATGGTATGTACTTCTTGGATTAGCCCTTTCAATGTGGCCTTCTTTCTCGAAGGTGTTCAGCAGAAATACTCCTGATTTAAGTCACAGGAAGTCAAGTCACCCAACAACATTGTTTTAATGTTTGATCATCAAAAAAAAAAAATGTTCATTGGGGGATGATTCAAAAAAAGGATACAATTTGTGGAATTAGTTTCTGACCTCTAAAACCATGGAGCCAGGATTTCACCAAATAAAATAATTTCCAGTCTAGCAAATAAACTGGTTCTTCCATCTTTGAAAATACCCCTTTGCATATGCTAAAAGTTAGAAGTTGTTCTATTTGGCGGTGGGAGGGTCGGGGAAGAGAAAGAAAGCCAAGAATGAATGAAAATGACTCGTGATTATTTTTAGAAATGCTGACTTACTAACTTTGGAATCAAGTTCCATCGATCAAAGGTAAGTGGATTGGGGTGGAAATAGTTAATAGGATGGTCATTATGCCATAACTGTGAAAAGATTTCTGCACTCTGAAAACCATTTTCTTAATTATTTTAGGTTAACACTTATGTCCATGGCAGGGGGAGGGGAGGGGACATGTGTAATCTGAACCCCCAGATATGGTGCCTGGCCTAAAAGGAGATAACATTAAAGATTTTATTGCTGATACATTATAAATTATTTCTATTACCGTGGTCCTGTGGGTATTGCATTATCAGTGCACTTTGCCTATTACCTCACTTAATGTTATTAACACACTTTGGAGTATAAAATTACAGTTTTATCTTGGAAACCTTAAACACACATCCAAAGTACTGAATGAAGTTATTATCTTCCCTGACCAGACCCATTTTATTGTCATTTTATCACTCATAAAATCTGAGATTCGATTTGATGTAACTATGAACTGAAGCTCGGTGCGCAGGAGTAGAAGCCCAGCTGTAATAGTAATAATTAATATATAAGATGACTTCATTTTATTAAAGGTGAGGTAACTTAGAAAAACCTCTTTTAATGTCTTTCTGAGGCTAAGAAATTGAACCTGACCTGTCTGCACTTGTGCTTCACCAACATCGACAAAAATTGGACCTGCTCGCAGCATGTCGAGCACCGTCTCTAACCTGCTTCTGGCCTTTATTAAACGCCTGCGACGCATTTCTCAGCCACAAAGTCCCTTCGCCCATCCAGGTGCCAAGAGGCGGTGTCCAGTCTTCAAACAAAAAGCATTAAGGATTCGCCGTCGCTAATGAGACGTGGTCCGCACATAAGAAATATGGAGTGGAAATACGTAAGCGTGTCATTTCAACAGCTTCTAAACTAAGAGCATGGGGTCACCTCGCCAGACGAAGCCAGCATTCAGAAAACTACAGATCAGAGCTTGGCCTGTTTAAGTTTTTCTGCAGGGACCCCCTCCTGGGCTTGGCTCTGTGCCTACAGGATAGGAAGAAAGTTCTTGTCAGGGAGCTGATTTCATTTTTTAAAAGCCATGCTTCACCCTAACCGGTTGGGCTCAGTGGATAGAGCGTCGACCTGCAGACTCAAGGGTCCCAGGTTCGATTCCGGTCAAGGGCATGTACCTTGGTTGTGGGCACATCCCCAGTAGGGAGTGTGCAGAAGGCAGCTGATCGATGTTTCTCTCTCATCGATGCTTCTAACTCTCTATCTCTCTCCCTTCCTCTCTGTAAAAAAATAAATATATTTTTAAATTTTTTTTTTAAAAAGCAATGCTTCTCTTGCCATGTTAAATGCCATCTTGATATCGGTTAAAACCCCTTTTTTTAAAATAATGTTGGAACTATGCCATAGTCAATGGCCAGAAACCATATAAGAGTGTAAAGAATTTGGGTGCCGCTACCCCAAGAATGATCATGATGGGGACGCACTGCAATTCCGTAGTATATAGTAATGTTCGCTTGACTTTACATATCTTTGGACAAGGTTGTACTCAGTCACAATGGAGCAACCAAGGAAGTGTAACAGACGCTAGAAAAGCCAGATTCTCAAGGTTCTGAAGGGGCTGGCTGGGGAGAGATCTAGGCCGGCCAAATGTTTGCTATTCTAACCTTTAATTTTAGCACCGATAAAGAAATACCACCTGCCTCACTATGCAATCATTCAATCATTTTTTGTATTCCTGTCGTATCACATCAACATGAAATACGGTCGTTGGAGGTAGCATGGCATTGTACCTCTACACCTCTTCTCTAATCTCACACAATAAAAGCGTGTTTATTGAGCATCTACTGTATGCAAGACACTACACTACAGGTTATATAAAGAAGCAACTCTTTCCCTAGCTGGTTTGGCTCAGTGGATAGAGCATTGGCTTGTGGACCAAAAGGTCCTGGGTTCGATTCCGGTCAAGGGCACATACCTCAGTTGCAGGCTCCTCCCCGGCCTGGGCCCTGGTCAGGGCTCATGCAGGAGGCAACCAATCGATGTGTTTCTCTCACATCAATGTTGCCCTCTGTCTTTCCCTCTCTCTTCCACTCTCCCTGAAAATCAATGGAAAAATATCCTAGGGGGAGAATTAACCAAAAAAAAAAAAAAAAGAAGAAGAAGAAGAAGAAGGAGGAGGAGGAGGAGGAGGAGGAGGAGGAGGAGGAGGAGGAGGAGGAGGAGGAGGAGGAGGAGGAGGAGGAGGAGGAGGAGGAGGAGGAGGAGGAGAAGGAGAAACTCTTATTGTCAATGAAATGGCAACCTGGCCACAAAATGGCGTCAAGTATAAAGTCTATCGTGTTCTTATTCCCCGGTAGTTTATTCAGAGTTCTGTCTTAATTGGTTTGCTCAGCTAAAGGACAGAATGGATGGGTAACAGATATTAAAACCGCATTATTTGAGTAGCACCCTCGAAACCCATGGAGACTCACTACACAGTGGGATATGCAAGACATACACCTCATTCAGTTCTGATCTGCAGATGAAAACAAGCCCAGGCCAAGTGAAGAAGACTATCGGTTCATGAAAGTAGCCACTTGCTACTTGGAATTTCGCAAGTCTACACGAGAAGGCAAGAGCTTGGAGCTCAAAGACTGGGTCCATTGAATGAGTGTGGCTCTTCCACAAAATACCACGCGCGGGCACGCACGTACAGTGCGATTGAAACTTCGTGGCCCATGCGCAGAAGTCGGTTTTCGGCCTGGGCGAGTCTGTTTTGAAGAAGTGGCATTAGAACACTCAAGGGGCCAAAGAGCCGCATGTGGCTCGCGAGCCGCGGTTTGCCGACCACTGACAATGGGGCAACCAAGGAAGCACAATAGACTCAATCTCAAAAAAAAACACACAGATTCTCGAATCTTGGATTCTCTTTGTCCTGGAAGTTTGAGCTGACTCCTGGGGATCTTAACTAGTTTCAGAGAAAGGGATCTGGAGTCCTCAACCCCACGTGGATTCACTAGAGAGGATGGCGCCCCTCTCTGAACCCCGGGAGACGCACAATATTAACAGAGATGCCACAGAACAGCCCCAACGATAGGATGAGTCTATTCAAGTAACCAGTCCCACACTGGCACGCACACAAAAACCCTCATAGCAACTGAGATGACAGCTTGGTAACAGCAGCTGCTGCTTAATTGAAAACATTAGAAAAATATTACATTATATCGGTAGCCCCTGTTTTTGTGTTTATTTTCATCCCAAGTGAGAAAATAACCCAGAAAAATACAAAAGAAACGCGAAACAAAGGTTCGGGATTCACCATGGCAAAGGGATAAAGTGTTGCCTGGAATTTATATTCCGGGGACGCACTCCACTCTTCATGGGACCGGGCAGTCCTTGTCTGTGTGTTCCAAGGGCCAAAAAAACGCCACCCGTGATGTTGAATCTAGTTCCCAGTCAACCGTACACATCTGATTAACCTGGAGGAGAAATGGCATCTGTGTGGGTCCTCATGTATGTCTGGGTTTGTGTGTGAGGGAAGCGGTGTTAAGACTGGAAAGTGCCTCTATGTAGGCGGAGATAGAGTTGATACCCAGAATCTCACTACCATGTCTGGTTTTTAAAAATGCCACGAGCCCCTCCCTAGTAGAGTGGCCCATTCACCTCAAAACCAACACCAAAGTAGGGGCCCCGTTAGAAGAGGGTTAGTAAGAAAAGAAGCGTATCCATGAGGTTTTTAGGCAAGAAAAGTAAACAACGGACAAGTTTCTATCTCAAAATACGAAGCAAGAAAGGACCTTACGTTTCATGTGGTCTCTCTACTCATTCAGGTCAGATGCTTGAAATTAACCTTGGTGCCACCGAAAGCCACACAAAGGCAGGAGTTGGGGTGTATTCAAGGACATCTGCCCCCTAAAGTCATGCCAAAGGTCACAGCCCTCATACATGTCATGGGCCTTAAACATTCCTTGGCGTGGGGTCAGGATCCATCTGGCCATTGGACACCAGGTGGCCATGGGTGCCAATGACATTTCCAAATGCAGGTGACACGTCAAAGGTCCTCCTTGCGAAATAAACATTGAAAGTTTTACTTGACAGAGGTGAGCTCACAGAGGAAGCGTGCTGGGAATGCGTCGGTCCCGCGACCCTCGCCTACAGTTACACCTGAGGTTATGCAGTGGTCGGCAAACTCATTCGTCAACAGAGCCAAATATCAACAGTACAACGATTGAAATTTCTTTTGAGAGCCAAATTTTTTAAACTTAAACTTCTTCTAACGCCACTTCTTCAACATAGACTCGCCCAGGCCGTGGTGTTTTGTGGAAGAGCCACACTCAAGGGGCCGAAGAGCCGCATGTGGCTCGTGAGCCGCGGTTTGCCGACTGCTGTGTTATATGGTTCCGGAATTCAAGTCTTTTAAAGATTGACGACAGCGGACAAAAGAAAAAGTGCTATCCTGTAAGCTCCTCGGAGTCAAGAACTGTGTCTTTTTCCTATGTCTACTCTGGCATATAGCTGGGGTATAATTTTTGTTTGAGTTTTCTGTGTTTTGTTTTTTTTAAATCCTCACCCGAGGATATTTTTCCACTGATCTTTAGAGAGAGTGGTAGAGAGAGGAAAAGACAGAGAGAAATGTCCGATGTGAGAGAAACACATCGATTGGTTGCCTCCTGCATGTGCTCTGACCACACCTGGTCCAGGGACGAGCCTGCCACCAAGGTACGTGCCCTTGACCAGAATCAAACCGGGGGCCCTTCAGTCCATAGGCAGACGCTCTATCCACTGAGCCAAACCGGCCAGGACTGGTGGTATAACTTTTGATCACATGTGCCCATGAGTGAGGAATACTGATCAATAAGCCGGTTCCAGCACATCGCAGAAAGATTACGTTCATGTCTGGCTTCCTCAGGGATTTAGCAAAAAAATTGTATTCTAGAGCCGTCAAAGCCTCAAACAAAATCCTGAAGAGAGAAACGATACACAGGCTTCATGTGAAAAGGCTGCATACTATGTGATTGCAACTAGATGACATTCTAGGAAAGGCTAAACTATGGAGACTATATGAAGGTCAGTGATTGCCAGGGGTCGGGGGGTGGAGAGGAGAGAATGGATGAAGAGGCAGAGCACATAGAATGTTTAGTGCAGTAACAGTTCTCCGTATGATAACTCTGTAACAGCCTACTCTATAACGGTGAATGCGTGTCATGACATATTTGTCCAAATCAATAGAATGTGCAGCAGCAAGAGCGAGCCCTACTGTCAACTATGGACTTTGGATGATTATGTGTCAAAGCAGGTTCGTCACTTGTAATAACTGTCCCGCCCTGATGGGGATGCTGACAGTGGGGGAAGCTACTACACAGGAACAGGGGTGTATGGGAACTCTCCGCGCTTTCTGCTCAGTTTTGCTAAAAACCTAAAACTGCTCTTAAAAAACAGTCTTGCCCTAGCTGGTTGGCTCAGTGGACAGAGCGTCGGCCTGTGGACTGAAGGGTCCCAGTTTTGAGTCCCAGTCAGGGCACATGCCCAGGTTGCGGGCTCAATCCCCAGTGTGGGGTGTGCAGGAGGCAGCCGACCAATGATTATCTCCCATCATTGATGTTTCTAGCTCTCTTTCTCCCTCTCCTTTCTTCTCTAAAAT
Source organism: Ia io (assembly GCA_025583905.1). NCBI lineage: Eukaryota > Metazoa > Chordata > Mammalia > Chiroptera > Vespertilionidae > Ia > Ia io. Next base: position 25,184,812 of record JAJQQW010000024.1, read on the forward strand.
CAATAAAAATATATTTAAAAAATAGTCTTAAAAACATTCTACAGGCTTTAGAAAGCCTCAAATTTCATGAAAAGTAAAATGATATATATATGTATGATTTAGAATTGCTGGACCTCTGGATTTTTGTACTGAGCTGAGGGAGCCCAGTCATGATGGCTAATTACTCAAGAGCAAATCAGAAATGAGCTCTGTTGACAAGTATGAAAACAGAGGTGTGTGGTCAGGAGGGTCAGCTCAGGCGGCCATCTCCACTGCAAGCTGCATGCAGGCAAGTTTCTTAAAGTCTCTGAGGCCGAGTTCAAACATCTGCAAAATGGGAATTGGAGCATTTAGTTTTCATGGTTGTGAAGGATCTATAATAATAAAAGCGTACTATGCTAATTAGACTGGAGGTCCTTCCAGACCAGATGAAGCCAGGGCTGGGAGGGAAGCCTGGGTCCCGGGTGCCAGAGGGAAGCCAGTGCTCGCAGCGGGGGAAGGAAGGCCTACTCTTGCACAAATTTCATGCATCAGGCCTCTAGTATTTGAGATAAAATTTGTGACAGTGCTTAGAATTGTTCAATGACTGATACATAATTGAAACTCCAAAATCCGCCCATTGAATGCAACTGAGTGTTTGAGATCTCACTGGTGTTCTCTTGTATGAATAGAATTAACAGAAAGGAAATGACCTGTTAATATGGAAATTTTAATTGAATATGATAAAATATCTCTATAAACAATGAGATATGTGAAAATTAATTCATATTTATGAAGTTTTCTTCTCTGGTGATATTCATAATTTCTATCTGCCAAGCATGGTTAAATTATATTTCTGAGACCAAATGAAAGACTCCTTAAGTTTCCATCATTTGCTCACTCTAAACCCATCATTGCCTATTATGTGTCATAATGTAATTAAACTATTGAATAGCCCATAAAATAAAAATATAAGCATATCTAATGAAAACTGTAAAGCTATAGAAAATAAATTTTAAAATGCATGTTGTAAGAATTATTTACATAAATTTATATTAATTATATGCTAATCACACTATTTAAATCCTAAAATTCTTATGTAGCGCATGAAACATTTCTAGAAAAAAATGAAGCCAGCACAGAGAATACTGTATATTATAGTATACTATAGTTAGCATAGTTCATAGTACATTATTATTATATTATATTATATTATATTATATTATATTATATTATATTATATCACATTACTTGGGAACATGATTTTGCATTGAAAATCATAAATGATAAGACACTATGACTTGGTAAACTTATCTAACTGTATTTTGGTTTCTATAATACAACCTTGCCATTTTCATATCATCTTGAGAGACAATTTTATTTATTAAGCCACTAGATCTGAATTAATTTTCAGTTGATAATAGACTGAAACATTGCAAAATTTCATAGCAAAATAAGATTATTAAAGGTTTTATACACTAAATGATATTATTTCTGGGTATTAAAAATCTACCAAGTTTTTATTGAAAATTAGAATTTCTCTTAATCCTACTGATAATAATTTCTCCAATCTAAACATATAAAAAAATAATCTCACATTGACATAGTAAGCCTCTTTCAGACGCATTATGTATGGGAAATATGATCAGATATCTTAGGAACTGAGAATGTTGGATTCGCCTGTAATCTCTCCAGACTCCTGTCTAATAAAGGGGTAATTCCATTTCATGCCCTGATCCTTTTCCAGTTCGAGATCTGAATTCGATATCTCAGTGTTTGTATAATCTCAACGTTTATGTGCAAACATAGTGATTCATCGTGCAGTAGCTGTGTTGGCTGCTATGGGGGGCTCTTACATCAATCCTATTAAAAAAAAAAACAAAAAAAACCAACACCACACAGGTCTATGAAAATGACCATAAATATCGTCACTAACATGCCATTTCCATTTCTGTTGGAGACCAGAGCCAATAGTGCATTTAAAAAGACAATCTCCATTCCTGTGAGCATGTTAACATTCTGAGCGACATCCTGAAGATTTTAGAGGACTTGAGAGGAGGTTAAATTAATCTGAAAAGCGTTGGCAAACTTTTGACTGTAATTCACGGTCATTTTGGCAAGCTGAACATGAACGTATTTTTGGAGTTGGCATCATCACACCTCTGACAATTGCTGTCTTTAGCCTTTTAGAACTATGACTCAGGCCTTTCCCAAAGGAGATGGGTCGGGGGGAGGCAGGAGAGGGGGAAGGTCAAGGGCAGGTGGAAAGGGAGGTGGGGGAGAGAAGGGACAGGCACGGGGAGGAGGGAACATCCCTTTGCTAATCACACATCACAAGCAATGAAATTTCTCAGGCGAGGAGCCTGCCAGGTGCATTTCAAAGAGAAGCGTCGGGGGGAAGGAAGTGTCACTCAAGGCAGATATTTATGAAAGATGACAGTTTGCAAATATCTCAATCTTGGACAAGCCTGCTCCGGTGACACAGAGGAGCGCAGCCAAATTGGACGCGTCAGCAGCCGGCATTTATTTCATCAGGATCTGCCCAGTCTCCACGGACGACTGGATCGTCTGGGGAGAACGGGCAGCAGAGGGGCTCACTCTGCCGGTTACTCTCAAGTCCATCTGCACGGAGCAGCCCCAAAAGGGTCTAATAAATATGCAAAGGAGGATCCCAAGAAGAAGTGAGGAAAGCTGTGTTTGCAGAGCTTAGCCCGCGACTGGATCTCAGCGATGCCAACGAGGACACGTAGTAATGACAGAAATACTGATGGCTGCCCCTGCCAGTTGACGGGGACAAAGCAGGGAGTCTAGCCAGGGCGGAGACCTTCATCCCCATACAGACACCCTGTGGGTCCAGAGGACACAGAAGTGACCGTGGTGGACGCTGTTCCCCTGGCAGCTGTCCCCGAGGTCCCTGATACATTGAGCAGGTGAACTTGTTAACAACAGAAGTCTATATCCACCCCCCCACCTCCTGCAGGGGATGAAACTCTAGACATGGACCTGAACAAATGCTAAGATAAATGCCAGGGGGTAATTTTTTATAGTATTTCTTTTTTTGTTTGTTGGTTAATCCATTTATGCCCACTGGGAGGGCAGCCCCTTTATGTAAATACTAGAGGTCCGATGCACGAAATTCATGTCTGCCCTTCTGATTCGGCCCCTGCCCACTGCGGCGGCCACCTCGGCCCTCGCAGCCCCGGCTTCGTCCGGAAGGACATCCGGAAGGTCGTCCAGAAGGATGTTCAGTCTAATTAGCATATTATGCTTTTATTATTATAGACCAGCGTCCCAGTGCACAAATCCATGCACACTGAAAGAAAATTAATTAGAAGAAATATTTTCATATCACTTTTTGCCCTTTCTCTATAATAGAAGTGTCAAACAAATTCATGATTGACAATGACAGATCGAAACACACTAGTGCGAATGGTGCCAGCGAGAGCTTTACTAGTATATATATCGCGCATGCGCGAGTCAACTTAGCCTTTTATAGATGTAGAATAAACTTGCTGAATTAGACCTGCTTTCTGATTTAGCTAAACTTTTTCCAGCCCAGTGAAGCATCCCAACTTCTCTTTCAGGTAACTGTCAGCAACACAGCAGTAAATATCAACACGAAGCATATTATTATTGTAGATCACGCGGGGAGAAAAAAGGGTAAAATATTTAACCTTAGCAGTGTTTGACTATATTCTGCACAGGGAGAAAACCTGAAGTCATTTTCAAGTTCCACCATTTCTTACTTGTTTTCAGTCGGGTCAAGTTTCTAAACTTTCTAAATCTCCCTTTTCCAGCTAATGAAAAGAAAATAAGTCTCCTATCTACCTACTCCAGGACTTCTGTGAGGATTAAATGAGATGAGACACGTGAACACGCTTCACAAACATTTGGTTAAACTGTAAAATGTTTGCACCTGGCTACAAAGCAAGTCAGATTCCTGGGCTGAAGAAACTGCAAGGAGGCTAGTCACTAGGGAGATGAAGCCAAGTGTTGCTACATGACATCATTACCCGGCGCCCACAGCAACTATGTCCGGGCTGGGCTGGGCTGTGGACTGCATTTTGCGCCATGGGGTCTTGGCAGCATTGGCTGCGATTTTGTGGGGTGTCACCGGGGTGGTGGTGGGGCTTGTGTCCCACTTGGGGGAAGCTGAGTGTTGGTTTGTCAGCCACTTTGCCAGGGCCATGATGCTGTTTATTTTTAAATGGCCAGTGTGCGTCATGGCAGCTCCTGCATTGAGCGTCTGCCCCCTATTGGTCAGTGCACATCATAGCTACCGGTTGGATGGATGGACACTTAGCCTTTTATATCTACACTAATAAAAAAGAAATATGCAAACTGACTGTACATCCGCGATGCCCATCAGCCAATCAGGAGTGAGTATGCAAATTAACCCAACAAAGATGGTGGGTTAATTTGCATATGCAGGCATGGAGCGGCCAGGCAGGGCGGGATGCCTACTATGAGGGGGAGGGCGGGGGACGGAGAGTTACAGGAGCGGTGCTCCGGCCAGGAGCGAGGACTTGCAGGCTCCGGGCGGCAGGGAGCAAAGCCAGGGGAAGGAAGGCCTATTCTTGCACGAATCTTCATGCAACGAGCTTCTAGTATATAGATAAAAGAGTAATTGCCACAGGGAAGACATGGAGAGGTATTGTTTATTGCAGAGATGAGGAGGAGTGGTGATTTGAATGCACAGAGCAGCCAGGCCACCTGCAGCTACTTTAAAGGGGGACAGGGTGGGGAAAGCTCAGGCTCAGCCCCTCCCTGGTCCTCCCAGGCCCAGGCCCACAGGAGTTAAGGGACACACACAGTGGGAGGTGCTGGAGCTATTTATAGCAGCGTTTCCTCATCTCTCCTTTAAACATGAACAAAAAGGGAAGTCACAGCACCGATTGGCTTCATCCACAACACCTGGAATAAATGATGCCTAATGGGAGGTTTTAAGCCACATTGTCAGCCCTGGGCGCATGGATGCAGCACTCAGCAGAGTCACGGGTTACCCGTGCCTCAGGCTCCCCCGTTCCCCGTAACCACACAGACAGAGTGGGGGAGTGCGGGCAGCCAGCCTGGCTAATTGAAAAGGGAGAACATTACATGAAATGTGAGGAGTGTAACATGGCGGGACTCAGGCAGCACCTGCTGTCGGCGGCTAATTGTGCTGTTCCCTGGCGTGTGGGACCTGCGCCTCCCTGGAACCGAGCTGCCCATGTGCTTTGCGGATGCCCGGCCGGGTCCTCTCACTCAGGGCTTGGGTTACAGGATGGACCAGTTGGGTGACAACATCCCCCTTGGACTCGGGTTTCATGTAAAGTGAATGTACACACACATGACCCGCCTTGATGAACCCTGGCTGGGCTGAGACCAGAGTCATTTCTGCCACTTAATACAGAGACCTCTGGTTAAAGAGGCAAAGTGAATGCAAGGAGGGTATTGGGTTTTAGTACATTTTAAAATAAATAAATAAAAAGAATAAAAAGGGAAGAAAGAAAAGCAGGAAGACATAGAGGGAGGTTGGGAAAGAGAAGAGAACAAAAAAAAAAAGAGAAGCAATCAAGCAAAAACAAGAGTTTCGTATACAGGAGAGTTTTTAAAGATCAGAGCCAGTGCTTCATAAAAGATGGTAATATTCATAAATGTGCCTCCCCCTTTGCTATTATTTTTGCATGCAGGCATCAGAAATAAAGACAGACTTCCTTGTAAAACTTAATTATTATATTGTCAGCGAACACTGGCCCTCCTATCGCATTGATTCCAAACCCTAACGGAAGATGCACGTGCCCGTTTATCCTGCTTCCTTACGGAAACACAAGCATACAGCCAAAAATTTATATTTAGAGAAAATGACCCATACCATCATTTTCCTGGAATCTTCAGTGAGCGGCTGATGGTCGGTGACAGACATCCTATACAATAAAGAGCTCATATGCTCCTTAGACCGAACAGCAGGACGGCCGTCCGGACGACCTTCCGGACAAAGCCGGAGCTACAAGGGCTTGAGCCCCTTGCATGAACTTTGTGCACCAGGCCTCTAGTACTGTGATAAACTAACAAAGGTCTGAATAATCTCCTTTTAGATCAAACTTGAGAATTTTGCATGCCATGGATCTTGGCTAGTCCTGTTTTTTTGTTGTTGTTTTTTAATCACTTGAATCCTGGGAATGTTTTCTTACACATTCTGGCGAGTTTGTTTCTGGATTTAAGTCTAAGACGCATTGTGAACCCTGGAGCGGTTGCCATGGATGCGATGGGCGCTGCAGTTAAGGGTGAGGGTTTGGGAGTGAGGCCGTCTTAAGCCTGCAGTGCATTTGCAATAACACATAAGCTGAGTGACCAAGCAAGGGACGTGAGCTCTCTGAGGTCCCGTGCCTTCATCTGTAAATTATAATCGAGCCTGTCCATCCAGCAAGGCAGGACGAGGACCAGCAAAAAGATGTAGGAGATGTATTTTCAGGATGTAGGAGGAAACCAGTGGTTCTCTTCTGCTTATTAACTAGACGTTAAAACAAGACCCCCTGCCTAACCGGTTTGGCTCAGTGGGTATAGCATCAGCCCGGGGACGGAAGGGTCCCGGGTTTGATTCCGGTCAAGGGCATATGCCTGAGTTGCGGGCTTGAACCCCAATAAGGGGTGTGCAGGAGGGAGCCAATCAAGGATTCTCTCTCATCATTGATGTTTCTAGCTCTCTGTCTCCCTCTCCCTTCCTCTCTGAAATCAATAAAAATATATATTAAAAAATAATAAAATAAAAAGTAAAACAAGACACCTCCCCCACCCCCCCAACGTGCTAAATGCATTAATAGAGTCTTCTGAGCTTCAAGCAGCAACTACAAATGACCGACACTCTCTCTCCTTTGCCTGGAGATCATGTAAATTCTGTGCGCAGACATGAGCCTCACCCCAAAATGGATCTATATTGAGTGCTTCCCCCGGGGGACACGCTGTATACGTAACTTGATGCATCTGTTACTGTTGTAATTGGGAAGCCGGAAAGCCATCGCTGCGGAGAGAGAGCAGAGCCGAGGCCCTCCGCGACGTCAATGAGATAGGATCAGAATGACATCTCCCTCCTGATGCTCGCCAATTAGGCGCTGGAGATATGTACGCGCTGCTCCGGCCACCTGTCCCGTACCCGGCTTCCTAATGGGGCCCGAGCAGACAAGCAAAAGTCAGGGGAAGCAAACAAACAAACCAACATGAGCGTGAAGGCGAGATCGGCTGAAAACCACAGATTTCAGGAAGCAAGTCCCCAAGAACGCGGGGCTGTGGGATCATTTGTACGGAGAATTGCAATGGCTGCCCAGGCCTGTTTTGGTGCAAAGTTTATGGAAGCCCCGGCTGGCAGCTTAAGGAAGATGTGGGGAGCTGGCAAGGCCCAGGCATACTCAGCCCCAGGGTGGCCGCGCCAGCTCAGCCAGGTTCAGTGAACCCGAGTTGGGGTGGTGAAGGATTGAGAAAAGGTAGACAAGAGAAGGAAAGTTGGGTCTCGGTGGGACACTGCTTCCCTGGTGGGGACCCAGCAGCGCCACGGACGACAAGCCGTGTCTTTATTTTATAGCCGATGCCACGAGGCAAAGTAAGGGCGTGGTCAAGATGTTTACTGATAGATCCTCCCTTCCCCCAACTGATGGATGGAGTATGACATAAACTGCACCTGCGGCCTGGACATTCCTGAGCCCCTAACTAGGCACCTTATATGGACTGTACATTGAACCACCAATCAGCACCTGCCAAATACCCTAAGCCCCCGATTCCTAAGTACCAAAGTGCCTAATCATGTGCCTTAGATGAAACCACCAATCGGTGCGTGCCGAGTGCCCTAAGCCCCATCCCTTCCCATTCCTCCCCTCAAAAGGCGTGTTTACTCCTGATCGTGTGCTCTCTTCCTTTGCAAGGCAGCCCGGCAGGGTCCTCCTCTGCTAATAAAGCCTGTAGTTCTGGTTTTCGGCCCTCTGTCTCATCTTTCATTTACAACAGGCGTCCTCAAACTACGGCCCGCGGGCCACATGCGGGTGTTTTTGCCGTTTTGTTTTTTTACTTCAAAATAAGATAGGTGCAGTGCGCATAGGAATTTGTTCATAGTTTTTTTTTTAAACTATAGTCCGGCCCTCCAGCGGTCTGAGGGTCAGGGAACTGGCCCCCCATTTAAAAAGTTTGAGGACCCCTGATTTACAACATTCTCATGGGTTTCGATCCTACTCAATTACACGCACCTGATCAAGCTTTGTTTCTTTGCAGCCTATATCACTCAGGCACGTGGGGCCACGTGTTCGGACCATAGGTTCCAGCTGACAACCATAGCTGTTGGTTGTCACTGTACGGGGAGGCTCTGCCCTCCAAGCTGGGACTTGCACGTGGCCACGAGAGGACTGTGCCCTCTCATCAGTCCGAGGCTTGAGCCTGTCCAGACACTGTAGCCGCGCCCCACAGGAAGATATGATGCTATGGATCATCTCAGAAGCCGCAAAAGGTGCTAAGAGTTGCCCCTTGCTAGGGTGCCACCAAAAAAAAAAGGAAAAAGGTGCCTATGTTCTCCCAATGAGGTTTTTCAAAAATGAATTACGCCATTAAGTGCCAAGAAGAAAATTAGCTGTGAGCGTCTAAATTTAAAACGATCCCCTTTTTAATTGTAAAACAGTGGCACTTAACTGCTATTGATCCTGCGGAGACACATTAGGGAGCGGGGTCACCATAACTGTTAATATTCACTGCCTCCTGAAAGAGCATCAAAGGACATTTTAATGTCATCGGCTTTCTCGGGGAGTTTTTAAGGAAGCTCTGCCTCCGCCAGCCTATGAATGAAAAGGACATGAGGTAGGCAAATGTAGAAACAAATGTGACGGCAATTTTTCTGCTAATCAAATCATAACTCAAGATTGATTTTTTTTTTTTTTTTTTTTTGTGGCAAAAGTGGATGTCATATAGATTTCCAAAGCCGGGCGACATTTAAAAGTCAGAGTAGTGTATGTATTTTTCTATAGACTGGGACTTTCCAGAAGATGGGCCGATGGGGAGTAGTTGTTTATTTTTGAACGCGGAGCTGTAAGGGAGAGCGTCCGGAAGTGAGGGATGTCAACTGTCAGGGGCATTTCTTTCAAGACTCCGTCTGCACAGCTTTTTTTAAAACGCTTATTATATGAGACAATACACCACACGTGAGTCCTCCGTTTTTTAAAAAAAAGTAGAAATTACATTTAGAGACGCCTCCGAGGGAGCTTCCCTCCCTCTGCCTGGATCCTACAGTGAAGTTGGAAATATTGAATTTGTGGCGTTGTCAACGTCCAAAACGCTGAACTTAGCTAAGCTAGGAAGCAGGACGACGGTGCTTGCTGTTAAAATGAACAACTCTTGCCCAGCTGGTGTGGCCCAGTGGTTGAGTGTTGACCTAAGAACCAGGAGGGCAGGGTTCGATTCCCAGTCAGGGCACATGCCCAGGTTGCGGGCTCCATCCCTGGTGTGGGGCATGCAAGAGGCAGCCAATCGATGATTCTCTCTCATCATTAATGTTTCTCTCTCTCTCCCCCTCTCCCTTCCTCTCTGAAATCAATCCTATATAATAAAAGGATAATATGCAAATTGACCAAACAGCAGAACGACTGGTCGCTATGACATGCACTGACCACCAGGGGCCAGATGCTCAATGCAGGAGCTGTCCCCTGGTGGTCAGTGTGCTCCCATAGGGGAAGTGTCACTCAGTCAGAAGCCGGGCTCATGGCTGGCTAGCACAGCAGCAGTGGTGGCTAAGCCATCAGTCGGACATCTCCTGAGGGCTCCCGGACTGCAAGAGGGTGCAGTCCAGGCTGAGGGATCCCCACCCTCTTAGTGCATGAATTTTGTGCACCAGACCTCTAGTACAAATATATTTAAAATTAAAAACTCTTATTCCAAAGCCCTCTGTTGCATCCCAAGAGAAATGTTCAAAGGGTAATTTAACATTGTATTGGACTTCCCCAAAAAAGCAAACTTGTGTTAATCTTTATTTCTAACCAAATCAAGTCTTTACCTCGTTCCTAAGGGTATTGCTCACTATGCCAATTGATTTTTGCTAAAAGAGTATTATTGTTATTTTGGTTCCTAACTCAAATAGGTACCTCCATTGCCTACAGAAACACATTTTCAGGGTCTAAATTTTGGCGAATATAATCTTGTAGGAATTTGCTAAATAAAAAGGGAGTTAGCAAAAGGGAATAAATGATTTGTTTGGGTGGTTTAAATTCTTATTGCTTAAAAGAATTTTATTTTTAAGAGAGAGAGAGAGAGAGAGAGAGAGAGGGAGGGCATTGATTTGTTGCACTAGCCATCTATGAACTCATTGGCTGATTCTTGTATCTACCCTGACCAGGGATTGAACCCACAACCTTGGTGTATCAGGATGATGCTCTAACCAACTGAGCCACCATTCTTTTTTTTTTTAAAAAATATATATATTTCTTTATTGATTTCAGAGAGGAAGGGAGAGGGAGAGAGAGATAGAAACATCAATGATTAGAGAGAATCATTGATTGGCTGCCTCCTGCATGCCCCCTACTGGGGATCGAGCCCACAACCCGGGCATGTGCCCTTGGCCGGAATCGAACCTGGGACCCTTCAGTCCTCAGGCCAATGCTCTATCCACTGAGCCAAACCAGCTAGGGCTGAGCCACCATTCTTTATGGCATCACTGAGGGTTTTTGGGAACAGGTAGAAACCCACTAGTGTACAGAATGTATTTACTCTTACTCATGCACCAGCTATTTACCAACTGGAAACTAAGCAATATTATTTCGTATGTGTCTGAAATTTAAACTTACTGCAGAGTCCAGGATGTTCATTGGCTAAGTCTGGGAAAACTGGGTGGAAAGCCAAAGAAAAAGGAGATGCTGAATGGACCAGGACCATTTAGTTCAAAGAAGTACGAAGCCATGCCAAACTACTTAAAGCAAACATAAAACCAAATGTTGTGCAAATACATGGCCAACTGACTTTTTATGATGGTGCAACTACAACTCATTTGGACAAGAAAAAGGTGCATATTTTTTAGGGGGGGAAAAAAGAAAACTTGACCCCTATCTTAAATCACGCACAATAATTAATTCAATGTAGATCGTATACCTAAATGTAAATGTTGAAAAGATCAAGTCCCTAAAGGCAGACACAGGAGAGTATCTTTACAACACAATAAAGTCCCTGAAGGCAAAAAAAACAGAGATTCCCACGGCACTGTTGGGGCAACAGAGACAGGGACCTGAAGCAAACAGGCAAGGTGAAGTCCCTCCTTCCTCCTCCAGCCATGCGGGCTCTCTATCGCCCCCTATTGGTAGAGCCTATAACAGAGGCGGACAGGGGCAACTGGCAAAGCAGAAATGTGGTTTCAGAGTCTTTCATCAGTATCACAGATGGCAGGGTGGCGTGGCTGGGAGACAACATGTAAATGACTGTCATTGATTAGCTTCCTGCCCCCCTCAGTCTCCAATAATATATACCCAGGGAAACAATGATTCTCATTAGAAGTCAGTACAGAAACACACTGGGAAAGTAAGTTATATATACTGAGTGGCCATATTATTATGATCTCTGAACGCATAATGATCTGGCCACTCTGTATATCCTATATAATAAAAGGCTAATATGCAAATTGTCCCCTTGACCAGGAGTTCGACCAGCAGGCAGGCCGGCCAACCCGCCCATGTCCCCTCCCCATGACTAGGCTGGCCGGACCCCACCCCTGCACGAAATCATGCACTGGGCCTCTAATATATATATATATATGCTGAGTGGACAGATTATTATGCATTCAGAGATCGTAATAATCTGGCCACTCAGTGTATATTTGCTCTAAGTGTATAAAGCAAGGAGCAAAAAGAAGAAGGGAAAGTAAACAGAAGAAAAAAAAGAAAAGAAAGGGGGAAACAAAGCTAATATAAACAACATTCTAAGAAACCAAAGAGTGCCAGTCTAACCATTACTCTTACACGGCCAGTCTAAATTATTACCTCTTCATTCACTCAGAAATATAATTCACTCATTTTTGGTACATGTAATATTAGTTTATATCTGACTTAAAAATACACATAAAAAGACCACCTTCTGCTCTACGTCTCAGACCAGTCTATGGGCAGAAACAACACAATTCTAACCTGAAACATGAGAAAACTGAGTAAGTACACATGACATTTCAGGAAATTCTAATTGTGGGTCTAGTTGTCGAATTTTTTGAACACTGGTTCCTAAGTCTTTCTGTCATTGAAAAGGTGAGTATCTTCTATTCAGTAAAAATATGTGTAAGGGCTCCTCCTGTTCGGCCGTGAAAACACACCGGGAAGACAGCTGTTGCCAAAGCAGATGAACTTTATTAGTAGCCCATCTCTGAACAATGGAAAGACTGCTTGTGCACTGTCAGCAAATGGACACCACTGAGCCTGACGTCCACAAAGGATTTCATCTTCCAACTCTGCTGCTTCCTTATCAGCTTGGACAGAGGGCGTGGGAGGAACGATACTGACTACATCGCTGCACATCACGGTCTTTGTCACTGGGGTGCTGACCCTCTTTTTTTTTTTTTTCCATCTTTTTTTTTAATATATTTTATTCATTTTTTACAGAGAGGAAGGGAGAGGGATAGAGAGTTAGAAACATAGATGAGAGAGAAATATCGATCAGCTGCCTCTTTTTTTTTTCTTCTTCCCTATCTTATTTTTTTTTTAATATATCTTTATTGATTTCAGAGAGGAAGGGAGAGGAATAAGAGAATTAGAAACATCGATGAGAGAGAAACATCCATCAGCTGCCTCCTGCACACCCCCTACTGGGGATGTGCCTGCAACCAAGTTGCATGCCCTTGACCAGAATCGAACCTGGGACCCTTCAGTCCACAGGCTGACGCTCTATCCTCTGAGCCAAACCAGCCAGGGCATCAGCTGCCTCTTGCACACCTCCAACTGGGGATGTGCCTGCAACCAAGGTACATGCCCTTGACCAGAATCGAACCTGGGACCTTTTAGTCTGCAGGCCGACGCTTTATCCACTGAGCCAAACCGGTTAGGGCTTTTTTTTTTTTTTTCATCTTTTAAAAAGATTTTATTAAAGGTCTTTATAGAGAAACATCCAGACTCCAGCTCCAGCTGCCAAGGAGACCCTGTGATGCTGGGGGTACTGGCTGGGGCACAGCAGGCAGCTCTGGCTTTCTGCCCTTCTGTCCCGAGATGGGGGTGGTGGGCAGTATCTCGTCTTTGGGTTCCACGATGCTCACATGGTCAGGCAGGGCCTTCTTAGGGCCTGTCTTACCACCTGGGTCCCAAGGAAGCATGATGTTCACTTTGATGCCCAGCACACCTTGCCTGGGCAGCCCATGGCGCACGCCAGTGTCCACGTAGTAGTGAACAGGGTCCCCGCTGCGGATCATCAGACCATCGCCAACCTTCATGGACGCAGCCCTCTGTCCTTGGAGTTTCCCAGACACCACCACCTCGCAGCCTTCGGCCCCACTCTCCATGATGAACCGCAGCACACCACAGCAGGCCCTCCACACAGCCATGCCTCCGAGAAGTTGGTAATGCAGAGACTCTGCCTGGGCAATGGCACACAGACCACTCAGGGCCACCGTTTCAGCGTAAAGCTCTACGCTACCCTCAGGGAAGCCAAACCTCTTCTGAGCCACAGCAGTTAATTCCCAGATCCGTGGGCCCTTCTCACCAAGAACAGTCTGCGTCCTGGTGGCCAAAACAAGAATTTCTGTCCTGTTTGGTGTAACTCAACTCCAGAGTAGCCATCTTCAGCCAGCTCCCGAGGGAGAAACTCTCGTTCAGTTCAGCTTTGAAGATGCCATCAGCAGCCAACTGGCTCGGGCCCCTGCACTCAGTCCACCAGCCATCCGCAGCCCACGGGGATACCTCATGGCCCAAGCCACTTCCCGGGGCAGGGCATTGGAGCGGGCATGGAGCTGCGGGTCCCGCAATGGCACCTTGAGAAGGCCCTGACCCGCACTGCACTGCAATGCCCAGGGCCCCAAGCCCAGGATCCCACCTTCCTCCGGACGCTCCTCTTTTAAAGGTCCATAAAGAGCCCCTTTCAAAGGGACCACAATAGCAGAGAGACGCAAATAACTAAAAGAGGAGACAACTGCACTGGTTGTTTTTACCCTATGAACCCACTTCCTACTCTTACTTATCACAGTGCTGTGAAAGAAGAGGAACCAGATGCCCTAACCAGTGTGGCTCAGTGGATAGAGCATCGGCCTGTGGACTGAAGGGTCCCAGGTTCAATTCCGATCAAGGGCATGTACCTTGGTTGTGGGCACATCCCAGTAGGAGGTGTGCAGGAGGCAGCTGATAGATGTTTCTCTCTCCTCAATGTTTCTAACTCTCTATTCCTCTCCCTTCCTCTCTGTAAAAAACCAATAAAATACATATTTTTTTAAAAGAATAGGAACCAGAGATCTATCTATAATAGTAAAAGCATAATATGCTAATTAGACTGGACGTCCTTCAGGACGACCTTTCAGATGAAGCCGGGGCTGCCCGAGTTCCAGGTGCCTGCCAGCAGTCGGAGGGAAGACCGGGTCCCAAGTGCAAGAGGGAAGCCTGGGTCCCAGTTGCCAGAGCCGGGGGAAGGAAGGCCTACTCTTGCACGAATTTCATGCATCGGGCCTCTAGTATTAGCAGAAAAACAGAGAGGAAAATAAAACACTCATCAGACTCATTTACAATGTTGAAATATTTATTTATTTTCCCAAGTATTAAACTAAAAAGAGAAAATGTCATTACTTGTAACCCATCTCTGCCTCATTTTTCGCCCCACCCTAAAAACTCACGAACAGCCCTCGCCGGTTTGGCTCAGTGGATAGAGCGTCGGCCTGAGGACAAAAGGGTCCCGGGTTCTATTCTGGTCAAGGGTACATACCTCATTTGCAGGCTCATGCAGGAGGCAACCAATCGATGTGTTCTCTCACATCGATGTTTCTCTCTGTCTCTCCCTCTTCCTTCCACTATCTCTAAAAATCAATGGGGAAAATACCCTCGGATGAGGATTAACAAATCTATACTAATAAAAGAGGAACATGCAAATTGACCATGCCTCCGCAAAACACACCAGCCAATCAGGAGTGAGTATGCAAATGAACCCAACAAAGCTGGTGGGTTAATCTGCATATGCAGGCATGGAGCGAAGACTGAAGGCTCTGGCCCAAGCGAAAACTGAAGACTGAAGACAACTGAAGACTGAAGAGGCTTGGCTTCTCCACTGCGGCCAGAGAAAAGCCTGGGTCCTGGTGCCGGAGGAAAACCGGTGCCGGCAGCCAGGGGAAGGAAGGCCGATTGCACAAATCTTCATGCAATGGGCCTCTAGTAAATTAATAAAAATAAAAAGTCCATATCGAGGAAGGCCCCTCCCTTTGGGGTCCGGATATGGAAACCCAGTCCCCCCAAAAGCCAGCATGAAGGAAGCTGCCCTGCCTGCTCTCCAGGTCAGGGCGTCTCACCTCTCAGATCTGCGCTTTATTACCTGCTTCTCTAGGCCCAGAGCCCTCCCACCCAGACCACAGGACACCCCGCTCCTGTTGACTACATGGGGAGATGAGCTATTTATAGCTGCAGGCCACCAGGCTGGCATGCACTGAGCCACAGACATGCCCAGGAAGTCCCATTGCTATTCCAGCTCCCACACACCACCCACCCTCCTCACAGGCGGGGGAGCAGGAGGAAGAGGAGGAAGAAGAGGAAGACTGTAATTTGGGTTTGTGTGTTTTATTATTCTTTTTTTTTTTTAACCTGGGATGGCATTTAGAAATCTTAAAGGGGCCTGGTCCTCGGTGCCCGCCCAGCTGTCCTGATTAGGGGCTCTGCGTATGCAGGTCAGAGCCGGGGATTAATGACAGCTAATTTGCCTGAGGTTGGTACAGCCCAGGCAGCAGGCTCTGCAGGCCCAGCTTTTGCTGCCATATGGGCGGAAGCAGCTGTTTCAATTACTTTCAATGCCCAGATGTGTCAGACGAGCCACCAGTCCTCAGAGGGGTACATCAGCCGCGTGGCAGCTAATTGCTTCCATCGCCGAGGAAGCGTGGTGCCGGGGACCCCGAGAGGGGCTTGGGGACAGCCGAGTGCCAGCTGTCCTCGCCGCTCACCAGGCCGGCAAGTGGACAGGCCGCGAGGAGACTCCAGCCTCCGCAGGCTGGCCCGCGTGACACCCGAGCGGACTGTCTCTGTCAGGTGCACATCACGCAAGGACAGACCGAGACGGGCGACACGCCCGTGACCTTGGCATGTCTCCCTCCCAGTAGGCTGTATCCCTGCCAGGAGCCAATGGGATGCGGGGCTGGTGCTGCGTGTACGCCAAAGAAATCAACATTCTGGGATGCCAATTAACATGCCGCGCAGATTGGCCATTTGAATCCGAAGCTTCCAGCACCTTCTTAAAGGTTAGCCTGCCCCTCCTGGCGCCCAGGCGGTGATCAATGAATCGATGTGTGTGTTATGGTTTCTAGTGAATCTGATGGAGGCCACCACCCACTCCCCTGCACTCTGCGTCGTTCTTGGGGGGTGGAGGGGGGGGAGGGGATCAGAAGAATCAAATGTCTGGCAAAGCCGTGTGCTCCCCTTGTGTGCACTGGGAGGGATGAGGAGCAAACCTGGGGGACATCGGAAGCTGTTACCATCATCACAATACATCCACTTAGGAAAAGAATAAACATTTGTTTTGTGCTAATTCTGCAGTAATCAGGGTGATTGATTGTACTGTACTTGGCTACCGTGTTGCCATGGTTATTGCCAGCAGCCTGGTTATTAACGGCCTGGACTCCACTGCGGTGCTCAGTTTGAGACGATTCATCAGGAACACCAGTCTGAACTTCACGGTGGCGTCGCAGCCACGTGGCCGCCCAAAAGAAGTTAGCTTTTTTTCTCGGTTTCGTATTACGTCGCATTTCATCTGGGTTATGCAATGGTTTGTCCCCTTCTCTGGTCAAACTGCTTCTCTTTTAAAAAAAAAACAGTAACAATAGGTCTCCCGTGTAAGGAACAGTGGCCAGCCTTTTTGAGATGGGTCTGCTGGTGAGGATATATTAATGCAACTGAGCCAAAAATCGTCTTGAAGAAACAGGTGTGGGTTCTGGGTGTGGGAACGATTTTGGAGGGCCCGGGCCCAGACCAGAGCCTGTGAACTAAAGATCTCAGCAGAATAGACCAGAGTTTAAACCCACGTTTCAACCCGGCCCTCCCTTCCAAAGTGACATCTGAGTTGAGTCTTCTTTTTTAAAGAAAAAAATATGTCTTTTTTTATTTTAGAGAGAGAAAAAGGGGGGGGGGGGGGGGGAGAGAGAGAGAGAGAGAGAGAGAGAGAGAGAGAGAGAAACATCAATGAGAAAATCATTGATTGGCTGCCTCCTGTACTTCCCCTACTGGGGATCGAGGCCAAAACCCAGGCAAGTGCCCTTGACCAGGAATCGAACCCGGGACCCTTCAGTCCATAGGCCGTTGCTCTATCCACTAAGCCAAACCAACTAGGGCCCAGGCTTACTTTTAAGTCTCAAAAATACTGAGTTATAATTGTTGTCTCAGTTGGGTCCGGAGAGGCACGGTCTACCTTACAGTCTGAAACAGAACACAGGTGCATTGTTTGGAAACAAATCCGCGACTTTCTTCCCCAAGATCACCCCTCCTGCCAAGGCATGACACGGTTCATTTACATGGACATTTCCCAGGTTAAGGATAAAACTAGGCATGTTTGATAATGTGCATCAAGGAAATGTATTTTCCAAAGACACTATGATGTCGCCATCTCCTCCCTGGTCTGTCAGTATCGACACAGAATTCCAGGGTCATCCTTGAGGACTCTCCGATCAACCCCAGCCTGGCTACTCTGCCCTCACATGCAGTCACTCCCAGCCACCTATTCCCACGTTGCGATGGCCAGAGGGAACAGTTGTGTTGTTTTGTTTTCATTAACAACCAAAAGGTATAGTATTTCTAAGGTCTTCCTGTACCAAATGACTTGACTCTTTTTGACACAGTCATACAACTATTCTAAATCTAGCCTCCACCTCATTGGCCAGTGGTCAGGTGATGGGATTCTTCTTCTGTATCTTGACGAAGGTGGTGGTCACATGAATCTACACAGGTGATAAAATTACATAAATCCAGATACACACACACACACACACACACACAAACACACACACCAATGAGTATTTGTAAAACTGGGAACTCTGTTGGTAGATTGCATCAATGCCAATACCCTGGTCCCAATGTTATACTGTATTTCTGCAAGACCTTACCTGTGGGGGAAACTGGGTGAAGGGCACATGAGACCTTTCTGTATTGTTTCTATGATTGCATGTGAATCTGCAATTTTTTAAAATCCTCACCCAAGGATATTTTGCCATTGATTTTTAGAGAGTGGAGGGGTGGTGGTGGGGAGAGAGAGAGAGAGAGAGAGAGAGAGAGAGAGAGAGAGAGAGAGAGAAACATTGATGTGAGAGATGTGAGGAAGACACATAGGTTGGTTGCCTCCCACACTTGGAGTCTGGGCCCAATTGAGCCCATTCCAAGAGAGGAACCTCTTCTTTCCTGTCCTCATCCCTTGCCCTTGCCCCTTGCCCTTGACCCAGGAGTAATTTTGTTCTTGCATGATTATCTATGGGAACATCCATTCCCCTTCAAGCAAGCACTACTCTCAATTATCCTAAAGTCTACGTGAGGTAGCTCAGCCAAGGTGCTGTTTGCTGACTTTAAGGAGTAACATCATTTCATCCATATCTATCTATATATAAAAACCCAGCGACCAAACGGCGGAATGACCGGAACAACTGGTTGCTATGACATGCACTGCGGCAGCCAACTGACTGGCCCCCACCAACCTCCCGCAGCTCCTTCCCCCGGTCGGCCACTGCCTCTCCTCCTGGCCAGCCAATCTCACGGGGTCTCCCCCCAGACTGGCCCCCCGATAGGCCTCGATCGCCAGCCAGGCCTAGGGACCACACCTGTGCACGAATTTGTGCACCGGGCCTCTAGTATGTATATGTATTCTTTTTATTGATTTCAGAGAGGGAGCGAGAGGGAGAGAGAGATAGAAACATCAATGATGAAAAAGAATCATTGGCTGCCTCCTGCACGCCCCCTACTAGGGATCGAACCCGAAACCCAGGCTGGAGTAACATCTTTTCAACAGGTGGACAGAGGAAAACGTGAGCAAAATCACAGGCAAGGAGACTGCCTGGCCCACATGCATGCATGTCTGAGCCAAACTAAAGAGACATGATGCATCCAAAGGGTAGTTCAGACCCAGACAGAAGATCTTGAACGCCATGGCGAGGAGCCGGGGCCTTTTTCGTAAGCTTCCCCGGAAACGATGTGGAAGAAATATGTCAAATTGTGGAGAAAGCCGCCCCGTCTTAATTGCTACCCCAGCCAGTGCTTTCTGCAGAGCCCGGCTATTAGCCCCCATCCTCAACCTGTGATTCATCGCGATACATGGGACTCAATCACGTCTGCATGGCTGGATTTAGACACACAGGAGCCTGGCTGCTGGGGGAGTGAGCGTGGCCTTGAGGAGACCCCGGCGCCAAGGACAGAATGAGAAGCAGGGCAGCGCCCGCTCCCAGGGTAGGAACACAATTTAACAACAAAAATCTGTCAGGCTTCCTGAAACCAGGTGGCAACGGGAGATTGTCACTAAAAAAGGATTCGGATGACAGGGGAGCCTTTTCTAGTGCCATTGCCTGGGGACGGGAGAGGCGGGCTTTGCTGTGAGGGGGAGGCTTGTCCACAGGCGGCCACGGCTCCACTCTCCAGACGGCTCAGAGAGCGTCTCCCCTCTGAAGCAATAACGTTTGATGGGATGTCACTTTTTTAAAATATATTTTTTATTGTTGATTTCAGAGAGAGAGGGGGAGAGAAATAGAAACATCAAGGATGAGCAAGCACCATGGATCGGCTGCCTCCCGCACGCCCCACACTGGGGATGGAGCCCACAACCCAGGCCTGTGCCCTGACCGGGAATCGAACCGTGACCTCCTAGTTCATAGGTCAACGCTCAACCCCTGAGCCACGCCAGCCCGGCTGGCACGTAATTTTATTTTAAATTTTTTTCAGAAGCCCTCTCAGATAAATACACTTACAAACTGCGAGGGAGGGAAACCCACCTTGCTAGATCCTGGTGGCAAAGGTGGATATTTCATGGAATCATGTGTTCCTGGATGGAACTGAACTGTGAAGCCAGCGTTCCATGCGATTAGATATTGTGAAACATAATAAAATGCATGTTTACACTGTAATTCCAGAAAACAGCACGATTTTTCTGGATGTTTATGACAGATTAGCAATATCTTTATATCACGTGTGTTTCCCCCCCCCCGCCCTTGGAACTCTGTGGGACTTGGGAACGTGGCCGCTCTGTGACCTCACAGACAATGGCGTATAGAGTGGAAGGTAGGACCACTGACACAGGTTTGAGTCCTGCCTCCACTGTGTGACGCTGGGCAAGACACTCACCCTCTCTGTTCCTCCGTGTCCTCATGGAGAAAGGAGTAGCACTTCATGGCTTACTGTAAGCTTTGCATGAGACAATTATGTGAAGTCACCCAAACAGAGCCTGGAAGGGGGTACGCTCTCAAGGTGGCTTCATTTTTCATTATTTTTATCAGTTATTATTTCTCCGCCATGCGTCTACAGCACTGCTGGAGAATAACACTTTTCTACGAGTAAATTTTCTGCTGGTTAAAGCTTAGCACTCTGAGCATCCAAACACACCCATTTTGGAATATTTGGGGAAGGAACTCTTGCTAACTGTGAAATCCATTATTAACACGCGTCGAAATAATTGCAGTTGCCTCTAGCAATCGTCCCACCATTTTTACTGAATATCAAATTTAGCTTTAAGCTACAATAACGGCGTCCTCGGGAAGGTACTTTATCCCCACACCAAGTGGCCCTAAAGAATTCCTTTCTCTCTAACTGCCGTATTCTTTAAAATGTCGTTGCTGGGGGTTTTTTTAATCCTCTCTTTCCGCCACGCTATCAGCTGGGGATCCTTGTGAGTTGGTTTACCTGCCTCTCGCAACCCCTCAACACTTCTATTTTATTCTACTACGTTGTGCCTTAGAAAACCAAGGGGATGAGCATGTTGTGTTTTCAAAGGACAACGAGGATTTCAAGGAAAATCTTCGCAATGAGTCAAATCTATAGATGCACTCGAATTTTTATAGTTTCTACTTTCCTCCAAACTCTTACTAGTACAATTTATTTTCTTTTCTTTTATTTTTTTTTTAATCCTCACCCGAGGATATTTTCACATTGATTTTTAGAGAGAATGGGAGAGAGAGGGAAAGACAGAGAGAAATATCAATGTGTGAGAAACGCACTGACTGGTTGCCCCCTGCATGAGCCCCGACCAGGGCCTGGGGCTGGGGAGGAACCTGCAAACTAGACACGTGCCCTTGACCAGAATCGAACCTGGCCAAGGCTCTAGCCACTGAGCAAAACTGGCCAGGGCAGTACAATTTCTTAAAGGCACTTTGTATCAGAAGAATGTGTTTTGCTTATAATTAGAGAATGGTAGGCCCTTGTCCACTTTAAGAAAAGTCTAACACTTCAGACACTCAGGAAAACAATAAAAATCAGTCACCTGTTCACCCCACTTGAATCTAACCTGGACTTTATGATGTGGAGATTTCTACGAGATGGGAGGTAAACTGAAGCCACACTTAGCACCAGATAGCCATGCCGGTATGACGACTTATTTAGGAGTGTTTATAAACAGGAAAACAGTTCTGTCTGTTTAAGCGGAAACAGACACACAAATGCAACAACAACAAAAAAAACCGATTCTGTTAAGTTTTTCTTCTATTGGATCTTTAGTGGAAGTGTTTGGGCTACATCTGAGTCTGCCAAGTTGCTTCTCAGAGATCAGAGGTCAGAATTAATGCACAGAACCATCTCCTTCTCCAAGAAAAGATGTGTGTTTCCCTGAAAAGGTGGTTTTTACGGCTAGATTACTAGATTACAGGGCACAGGGAGGTCCCTCTCTGGAGTGCTGATGGTTACTCCGGGCCCTCCGTTTTGCCGTCTGCCCAAATGACGGGTTGCTTATGGCCAAGCTGAGTGTGTTTGAAGCCCACAGCCTCAACTCACATTGTTTGCTTCCAAGTTTGGTTGAGACTTTCATGCTCATCACCCCACTTAATTAAACAGGGAGGCTTCTCAAATATTGTTTTTTCTTTCAGAAACGGAAAAGACAATGAAGCTCATGGAAGGGCTGCAAAAATTCCCGAAGAGAGTTGGGGTCGGGTGCTACCAGTTCAGCTCCTGAATTGAGAACTCAATTCAAATCAAAGTTGAGCTAAAGAAGCGTTCGGGAAGGGGTGTGATGGTGCTGGAGAAGAACTGTGTGTAGTTAGAGCAGTAAAGAGATGGAGGGGGAAAGCCCGGATCGGAAGTATGAAGGAACGTCTAAGGAACGTCGTGAAGGCCTGGCAGGAAGTGAGGTCTGGGCAGGCAGTGCTACCATTCATTCAACCATTCATTTGACTCATTCATCACTGTTCACCGCTCATCTGCCCTGAGTGCGACCCTGTGCCGTGTTGAAGAGACTGGGGCAAATATTTCAGTCTCTGCTCTGAAGAGATAGACAGTTTACCAGGCAACAAATTAATAAGGAAAACAAAGAGGGAAATGGAGAGGGCCATCGGAGGACCGAAGGGAAGCCAGTGAGACCCCCAGGCCACAGGCACTCCAGGGGCTGAGCAGGAAACATGAGTAAAAGTTAGCAAAGGCTTTATTTTATCCTCCCCCGGGGATATGTTTATCGGTTTTTAGAGGGGGGGTGGGGAGAGAGAGAGAGAGAGAGAGAGAGAGAGAGAGAGAGAGAGAGACAAGTGAGAGAGAAACATCAATCAATGTCTCCCGTACCCACCCCTGATCAGAAATCAAACCCGAAACCTTTGGGCGCACAGGGCGATGCTCCAACCAACTGAACCACCCGGCCAGGGCTAGCAAAGATGTTTGACGAAGCTTAATACCAAGGCGGGGGTAAGCAATGGAAAATCTATCCGCTCTAGAAGGAAAGGGGTATTTTAATTGGGTGTGTAAATGTAGCAGTTATTTTACACCATTTACACAGGCAAAGTTAAACTCTGAATTTTGATATTCTCCTATGTGGAATGAGGACAGGAATAAAATATCAAAACGGTTAAATAAACTGTTATGTAAAAACATACGAGACCCTCAAGCCCTTGTACCCTTCCCACAGCCTCAAGTGAAATTGTTTGCTTCCAAGTTTTGAGTATAAGCCTTTGTGCACCATCTCTACATCAGTGGCTCTCAACCTTTCTAATGCCGCAACCCTTTAAATACAGTTCCTCATGTTGTGGTGACCCCCAACCATAAAATTGTTTTCGTTGCTACTTCATAACTGTAATTTTGCTACTGTTATGAATACCTGTGTTTTCCGATGGTCTTAGGCTCTACAGCGACCCACAGGTTGAGAACCGCTGCTGTAGAGCCTAAGACCATCGGAAAACACAGATATTTACATTACGATTCATTAACAGTAGCAAAACTACAGTTATGAAGTAGCAACGAAAGTGATTTTATGGTTGGGGGTCACCACAACACGAGGAACTGTATTAAAGGGTCGCAGCATTAGGAAGGTTGAGGACCACTGCTCTACATGGACTTAAATTTCGTCTCCACATCTAAGACGGCATTATGCACAGAGAAGAAATTCAATTTCTCTTTGCTGACTAGCGGTTCCTTTAATTAACAGAAACCTTCAGAAAGCACCCGTGAGTGGCGCCGTGGACCTCGGCCTGCAGGATTCTGTCCCCTCTCTCCACCCTCTTCTTATTGACAGGCAGTCAAAGAATGAGAATTTCCTTTCCATCTACTGAGAGCAGAGGGAAATGACTCCTTTCCAGCGGAACAAACCTATTGGCAGCTATAAAATATACTTTCCTTTAAGCTTTTGGGCAGACTCGATATAAATGTCAGTGCATGGGGGCCACCTGAAAAGATAAATTTCATCACTTATGCCTGATGATTGTGTATCTGTCCAGAAATCCCCCTTTTTTTTAAGAGAGAGGGAAACAATCAAAGGTTCAAGTTAGCCCATCATCCATGCGGTTTCATTCTCTTATGCATATTGAAATACTTCCGAAAGATTTATCACCCTGGTTCATACAGTCAGAGTTCCAGTAAAGGCGGCCCTTTCCTGAAGGTTAAATATTTATGCTCCTACTTTCCTGCCCGAAACGGACGCGAGTAAACCCACACTAGCCACGGAGCCATGGTGACAGGCCGGGTCGGGACAAGAAATGGCAGTTGGCCCAACATCCGGAGCATCATCTGCTCTCTTATCGTCTTAGAATGAATGAAACCAAGAAATAATGCATGAATAAAGGATGGATGGATGGATGGATGGATGGATGGATGGATGGATGGATGGATGAATAAGCGAATGAATGAATGAAACCACTGAAGTGACCATTCCCAGGAAGCAGAAGTAAATCTCTCCAGAAAATACGGGTCTAAGTTAGTCTACAACTCCCCCCATATCCAGCCTAGTGGGACAGATCTTAGACAAGATAATAATTATCCTTTAGAACAGCCATTATAGTGAATCAAATCCTTCTACAAACGGTTAAGCTTCATGGAACTCTATAGAGTAGACAGAGAGAAATGATTATTTTATTTTACAGATGACTACGTGGCGTTTTAAGTGCACGAAGCTGTGTCCACTGGTGGTTAAGGGCGGGACTATGACAATTATGGTGATCTATCGGGTTTGCTTCTAATTATGACAACAATAACAAAACAATAAATATGTATGAGTCAGTTACAGTTCAACAAGAGTATACCAGGTTTCCACACTCGATCTTTAGAGCTAGCCTTTGAGCGTTTTTTTTTTTTTACTTTAGTTTGGTTTCCACCTGATATTTATTTGTAGGAAAGCAAAATGGAAGTATTTTGCAAAGTCCAATAAAATGACTCTTCGCGCCCAAAACTCACTCCCTGAGAATAAGCCATTTTTAGCTCTCTCACATACTATGTCTACTAGTTATCCTCATGTTTAAAATGTCATTTTTGCATTGCTGTTTCTCGGCTGTTCCATTTTGGACTTCACGTATTGACTTCCACCATGGGAAATAAAAAATCAAGTACTGAACTTCCTCCCCCAACACACACAAATACATACTTCCCCCCTCAATTTCTCAATAGCCTTATAACAAAGTTTTGTTAAATCAATATTTAATGAGTATATCACCATGACCACTTAAATACTGTTTAAAGTTATGACACAAAGTACTAAATTTCCCTTATTCCTCAGTTTTTCTCAACTTCTTCCTTTTGTTTATTTTTTCCCCATGAAGTTAATAAAGTCAATATTTTTTCTTAGTTTACTACGTACCTATCAAAAAATTTTAATCCAAAATTCTCTCAACATGAGGAAAATATGTTATCAGGAAATATTATCATTTAGAGAAAAAAAAAAATTCCAGAATCTATGGGCTTGCTGTCCCAAATTCTAACACAAATAGGGAAACCAACACAAATTAAAACAAAAGTAGGAAAAAGAAAGAAAATAATAAAGATCAAAGTGGAAGTCAATGAAATACATAACACAGAGAAAATCAATGAAACCAAACATGATTCTTTGAAGAGATTTATACAATCGACAAGCTTTTAGCTGGCTTATCAGTAAAGACAGAGAAAGAAGAACTAAATTATGCACATCATGACTGTGAGACGCAGTATCACTTAAGATTCTACGGATATTACAGAGATAATATGGAAATATCATAAACAACATCATACCAACACATTCAACAACTTAGATGGACTTGGTAAATTTCTCAAAAGACACAAACGACCAAACCTCATTGAAGAAGAAACAGGTCATCAGAATGGCCCTGTATCTGTTGCAAAAATTAAATTTATGGTTAAAAGCTTCTGCAAAGAAAACCCCAGCCTGCACAGCTTCAGAGTTGAACATTACCAAACATTTGAGAGAGAGAGATAACACCAATTCCTCACAACCTCTTCCAGAAAACTGAATAGAAAATAACACTTCCCTACCTGTTTAATGAGGCCAGCACAACCCAAAGGCCAGATTCTGACAAATAAATTCCCCAAAAATAGTCTCCTTGACTAAAGAAGCAAAAGTTCTAGATAATAACTTAACAGATGGAACCCAACAATGTATGCAACTGGTAACACATCATCATGACCAAGTGGGATTTATCATAGGAAAGTAAGGTTGCTTTGTAAAACTTCAAAGATCAATCAATGTAACCTACTGCATTAGCAAACCCCAAACAGTACATTTATATAATCATTTCAACACATGGAAAAATAAGCATTTAGCAACCTCCATTGCTGACAGAAATTTTTCAGCAAACAAGGAATAAAAGGGAACTTGCTCAACCTGATAATGAACATCTATAAAAACTTACAGCTAACATCATATTTACTGGTGGACTAAACATTTTCCCCTTAAGAGCAGGAGCAAGACAAGTATGTCAATATTAATTCGACATTATATGAGGGATCCGACCAACTGAATAAGGCAAGAAAAAGGTATAAATGGCACCCAGATTGGAAAGGAAAAAATAAAACTGGATTTACTCACAGATCACGTAGAAATCTGATGCAAGCTACAAAAAAAAAAGATAGAGATACAAAAATTAATCAGTGAGTTATAAAGACTGCAGGATATACGATTAATAGACAAAATTTATAACTAGAAATAAATTAGCAATGAGTAAACAGAAACTGAAGTTTACCAAATGATACCTTTACAAATACACGTGAAAGACCTTATGCTAAAAATGATATTCAGGTGGATATACATGTGTCAAAATTGAACAAATTATACGCTTTTAATACATTCAACTTATTGTCTGTCATTAGACCCCAAGAAACTGTTAAAAAAAAAGTTATGGTAAAACCATCTGTTGCATGTTATTTTATCATATCATTTAGCCTTCACATGTTACAAATATATGACTCATCTTCATATTAAATCCTTCCCTGTTATTTGTTTTATTACCCCATAAAAATTAAAGAGCATACAATTGCAACCAATATGGATGCGTTATTTCTCCAGAGGACAGTTCCTCACAGTGTGAGGAAGAAAACAGCACTAATCATCACCTTATCACAAAACAAAGAGAAGAGAATTCCTTCTTTTGAATCACCCATTAAAGCAAATAAAACCTAACAAACTCCGACTCAGCAAAGAGACTTTCGTTTAATCCATTTTTAATATGTTTTTATATTTTATTTTAGAGAGCGAGGAAGGGAGGATAGATAGAAACATCGATGAGAGAGAAACATCAATCAGCTGCCTCCTGGATGCCCCCTACTTGGGATTGAACCTACAACCCTGGCATGTGCCCTGACCGGGAATCAAACCAGTGACCTCTTGGTTCATAGGTCAATGCTCAACCACTGAGCCACACCGGCCTGGCAGGAAAGAGACTTTCTTGACCAGAATTACTCATATGCCCATCCCAAAACTCTGCCAGAAGGAGAGATCCCCATGCCTGACTTATGGTAAGCAAAGTTAACTGGGGAACAACCTAACTTTCCCTTAAATAGATAAATTCAAGGAAGATGAGACCAACAGAGTTTGCTACACCAATGCTGGGCAAACAAAAGCTGACTTGTCATCAATTACAACACAGAGAAGAGGTCAAGAAGAGCCCTCTAGCATCCAGGATCTCAAACAATGAGAAGGTCCTTTAGATAATCCAATCCAGGGACAGCCAGGCCTGGTCCGCATGCCACTGTCCCTGCTGACAACAAACACACACACACACACACACACACACACACACACACACACACACACACAAAGCGTAGGCACCAATAATCTATCACAACAGCTTTGTCAACGAGCTCAGACACGACCTCAAAACTCCATTCAGCCCAGCCAGGCATGGCTCAGTGGTTGAGTATCTACCCATGATCTAGGAGGTCACAGTTCAATTCCCAATCAGGGCACATGCCCGGGTTGCAGGATCGATCACCAGTAAGGGGCATGCAGGAGGCAGCCAATCAATGATTCTCTCATCATTGGTATTTCTATCTATCACCCTCCCTTCCTCTCTCTGAAATCAATAAAAACATTTCAAAAAAAAACAATCAATCCATGATCACATGTGAGACGAAGTATTTTTGCATTCCTCCTGCCTTCAAGAAAGAACACTGAATGTTGGTGTCTTGGTTCCCAGGCTTACCTGCGGACCAGAGGCTGCCCGGCTATGCACGGCACACCCCCTTGCTATTACCCGAAGGCAGGGGCTCTGTGCAGAGTTTCCACCACGGGCATACTACCCCAGAGTTCTCAACGTAAGAAATGCTTCCAAGAATTTAGGAAAAGATGCCAGCATGAGAGTGACCCAAAGAACTGTCTACAATGAGTGACCAGGCAGAGTCTAAAACCAATGGCTGGGTTCATCTCACCTCTCCCTAAAACATACGTTAACTCCAAAGTGTTAGAGAAGGGGCATTCTACCTTAACATAGAGCTACCTCATCTAATTCGAGAAAGACTCTGGTACTGTGGTTAAGAAAAAACAACTCTCTCACCCGGCTGGCGTGGCTGAGCATCAACCTATGAACCAGGAGGTCATGGTCGCTTCCAGTCAGGGCACCTGCCCAGATTGCAGGCTTGATCCCCAGTGTCGGGCGTGCAGGAGGCAGCCAAAGAATGACTCATCATTGATGTTTCTACCCAACTCTCCCTCTCCTTCCCTCTCTGAAATCAATAAAAAATATATTTTTTAAAAGGAAGAGAAGGAGGAAGGGAGGGAGGGAAAAAGAGAAAAAGCAACTCTCCACCACGCAGGGTTTTCTGTCTTACATCCCATCCCCTCCTCCATTACTGATAAATCAATCAATACACCTTCCCAAGAGAGATGTGTGGAATGACTACAGTAAACCTTAACCATCATCCACTCTTTTCACTCAGCTTCTAATTACGTCCCTCCAATGCATATGGGGGGATCACTTTGGGACCATCTGGACAGCAGCCCTCCCCCCACCACCACCTACCCCCTTGCATTGCAGCCAGTCGGGACCCAGGAAACCAGCACCTGGGATGGTTCTGATAACCCAGAAATTTTCACAAAACTCTGGAGCATTCTATCGACCTGGGAGCCATGAAACGTATTCAGGAGTAAGGAGTACCGGCCGCATTGCTCGTGAAGGAGCTCTTCAGAGAGCGTGATGATAAAATCCGCCTCCCATGTGTACACAGTGAGCGCCCCACACCAGCCCTCCTTCGCGTACTGACTTCCTCAGCCTGGAGATGAAGGATGAAGAATGGTCTCCCTGCGGCCCTTCCCCGCCATGACTCAGCCCGAAGAGTTAATAAGCCACCTCAATCCCCCTCCTGCCCTCGACATTTTTCCACACGGGTGAACAGGAAGAAATAATCCGATAGATTTTTCTTCTAAATTAAGCCTCCTGTTTGTAAACGGAAAGAGTACTCATGCCGCTCGAGCTCGCTGTGCACCGCACATGGCCATTCTGCCCGGGCGTATTGGCCAGGGGAAGAGTGGACCGTTTTGTTCTGTTCTTTGGGCTCCTGGTGTGTGCGGGGCCATTCAAGCAATCCAGTACCTCCCTCCCTTCCCCCCCCCCCCCCGCTCTCTCTCTCTCTGATGTGGGCCTCCCGCTACCAGACCTGCCCTGGGGGGTGAGCAGCCTGAGCAATGAGGGCATGTGAGTGAGAGAGGAGGATGAGGGGAGGGACGGGATGATGGTCCTATGGACAGATGCCCGCCTGGTCGCTTAGATTCTGCAGGAAGGAAAACGCCCAGCCTTGTGATCACCGAGGTTATGAACCAGTGAAACCTCAGAAATGACCATTAAAAGATCTGCATAATGTAAAGAATCAAAATATTGTTCAAGCTTTTGGCAAAAAGAGAGAGAAGGGAATGAGAGGGGAGGGAGGGAGGAGAGGAGGGAGGGAGGGAGGGAGGGAGGGAGGGAGGAAGGAAGGAAGGAAGGAGGAGGGGAGGGAGGGAGGGAGGGAGGGAGGGAGGGAGGGAGGGAGGGAGGAGGGAGGGAGGGAGGGAGGGAGGGGAGGGAGGGAGGGAGGAGGGAGGGAGGGAGGGAGGGAGGGAGGGAGGGAGGGAGGAGGGAGGGAGGGAGGGAGGGAGGGGAAGGAGGGGCGGGGAGGGAGGGAGGGAGGGAGGGAGGAAGGAGGGAGGGGAGGAGGGAGGGAGGAAGGGGAGGGAGGGGAGGGAGGGAGGGAGGGAGGAGGAGGGAAGGGAGCGAGGGAGGGAGGGAGGGAGGGAGGGAGGGAGGAGGGAGGGAGGGAGGAGGGAGGGAGGGAGGAGGGAGGAAGGAGGGAGGGGGAGGGGAAGGAGGGAGGGAAGGAGGGAGGAAGGAGGGAGGAAGGAGGGAGGGAAGGAGGGAGGGAGGGAGGGAAGGAGGGGAGGGAGGGAGGGAGGAGAGGGAGGGAGGAGGGAGGGAGGGAGGGAGGGAGGGAGGAGGGAGGAGGGAGGGAGGGAGGGAGGAGGAGGGAGGGGAGGGAGGGAGGGAAACAGGCCAAAGAGCTAGGGCATTCAGATTACTTTCTAAGGAGGCTGGTGGCCAAGGCTGCAAGGAAGCCGGGCCCAGACAGGGTGCGGGACAGCCTGAGCTCACCTCCTGCCTTTCAGCTTCGGGCGGGATGGCGCTGGATCTGGGCCAGACGTCAGGAATTCATCTCGGCCCCCGCGGTAAGGCTACCGTGGTCACACAGGCAGGCGACACAGGAGAACATCGCGTTAGCCGTCTACCCTGATCTCCGCGGACCAGCATGGCAAGGGTCACCCCACAAGTGTGAGCCCACGAGGGAGCTATGCCCTGTGGGAACTCTCGGCATTCAAGGCTCCCTTTGGTCAGACCGTGGCTCTGTCTGGATTAAAGGGCTTTTCATGGCCAGCGGGTAGGAGCAAATCGGACCTTGTTCTCCTGTGACCAACCCCTTTCCTCCTCCATCTGCCACCGGTTTTGTGGGTCCCACCACATAAAGGAATGAGAGTCTGTCCTCGTCCTCAATTTCCCAATATACAGTGAAATGAGGCAGAGAAATTCAACACGAAATCCTTTCCCCTTTTTAAAAATATATCCTTATTGATTTCAGAGAGGAAGGAAGAGGGAGAGGGAGAGAGAGAAACATCAATTAAAAGAGAATCACTGATCGGCTGCCTCCTGCCCGCCCCACACTGGGGATCCAGCCCATAACCCAGGCCTGTGCCCTGACTGGGAATCGAACCGTGACCTCCTGGTTCATAGATCAACGCTCAACCACTGAGCCACGCCGGCCAGGCTCCTTTCTCTTTTTCCTTTTCTTACTTCATTGACTCCTAGAGGATGCGTTTATTGAGCAAGAGTTTACTGAGTTCCCACTAAGTGCAAGATCCATGGGAAAGAAATCTACAATTCAGAGGTAGAAAGAAAACTGATCTCACTCTACATTCAATCTGGAACCAAAATGAGTCTCCGGCTGTGAAAATAGGATCTTTCTTTTTAGGAGAATTGTTTAAAAAGGACCAGAAGTCCTGCGTTTTCCCCACCACATCTTTCCTTGACTCTCAGTCTGCACGCGTGGACCTTGCCTGAGATGAGACAGATGGCCACGTGTGTGTGTGCGCGCTGGCCAGGGCATTCCTGGGAGCTATTTGCTTGTGAAAATTCTGGTCGTCGTCAGGAGCTAAATCAACGGTTTGCTGCCCGTCCACGTCATTGAAACAAGACCCCGTTCATTCCCTTCGAGACGGACTGGCACACAGCTTGCTTCTGAGATGCCTTCAGAGCGAAGCCTGCCTCTCTTTCCCCTGCCATGCGCAGACTAGGAAAACAACTCCTCAGAGTCCAGCGCTCCACGCTGGGTCCCAGAGGAGAGGCAAGAGGATGGTCTCGGCAGCAACGCCTCAGCTCAAAACAAAACACCCTCATGGGAGGGGTGGGGGGTCTCATTGTCCAGTTTACCCAAACCCAACAGCTCCTGGGCTGTGGACTGGGCTCCAATGGGTGTCCAAGTGCTTGCTTTCCAGTGCTCTCAAATGACAAAACCCAGAGAGACCCGTGAGGGTTAAAACTGTACCATTTCTTTGTTTGTTGGGTTGGGGGGGGGTGTTTTTTTTAATCCTCACCCAAGGATATTTTTATACTGATTTTTTTTTCAATTTATTTTTTAATTGATTTCAGAGAAGAAGGGATAGGAGACAAGAGAAATAGAAACATCAACGATGAGAGAGAATCATTGATTAGCTGCCTCCTGCACGCCCCACCGCTGGGAATCGAGCCTGCAACCCAGGCACGTGCCCTTGACTGATCGAACTCAAGACCCTTCAGTCCACAGGCAGATGCTCTATCCACTGAGCCAAACCAGCTAGAGCTCCATTGATTTTTAGAGAGAGTGGAAGAGAGAGGAGGAAGACAGAAACATCGATGTGAGAGAAACACATCGATGGGTTGCCTCCTGCACGAGCCCTGACCAAGGTACGGGCCCTTGACCGGAATCGAACCCGGGATCCTTCGGGCTGCAGACTGACACTCCATCCACTGGGCCAAACCGGCTCAGCTGGTACCATTTGTTTTAAAGGATGAAGTTACCCTTCAGCGGTGGCGTATGTGTTAGGGTTAACTATGTACATTTTGCATCTCAGTGTTTTTTTTTTGTGTTTTTGAACTGCACCCTGATGCGGACTCCTACCGCTGTCCAAATCACCCAAAATAAATAAAACAATGAAATACAATAAAGCAGGAGAACTGCATGGGCGGCTGAGTCCCCCGCCGCCCTCACAGCCCGGGAGACACTCCGCCCACCCCTCCCACAGCAGGTCGTCTCTGGTGACTTCCCAGGTCCTCTCCCCTCCACCCCTCATTTACGAAATGTGCAAACTCCCCAGGGAAGACAACCCAGAAAGAACCAACGTGGAGGCCAGAGACAGAGGGATCAATACCTTCTGAGTCTGAGGGTGAAATGGGCCCTGTAGGTCCGTTAATTATCAAACAGAAATTCTGTTTCAAGAAGGGGAGGATGCATTTTAATAGAAGCTCTATAATTAGCCGTTTCTGTCCCTTCCTCATGCCTGTCTCCCTTTCACCTTTCTTTCCTTTAACAATGTTCGCGTAAAATGGCTCACAGAATCGCTCCACTTCTAATTATTTACTGGAACAGCCAACAAACGGAGAGAAAGATGACGAAGTCATACAGATGGCTGCAGAGGCTGTGTCGACTCACCACGGTATCCTTCTCACACCTGTGTATTTCTTTTTTCCTTTTCTTGTGTATAATTTGTAAGTATGCACAAAACACTGAATTTTATTTTATGATGATGTTAGATGTTTGGTCTCTGAGTTTGCTTTAATATAGACACACAGCCCAGCTGGTGTGGCTTGGTGGTTGACCTATGAACCAGGAGGTCACCGTTTGATTCCTGGTCAGGGCACATGCCCAGGTTGAGGGCTCCATCCCCAGTAGGGGGTGTGCAGGAGGCAGCCGACCCATGATTCTCACTCATCATTGGTATTTCTATCTCTCTCTCCCTCTCTCTTCCTCTCTGAAATAAATACACACACACACACACACACACACACACACACACACACACACACACATACACACACACTGAGTGACCAGATTATTATGTGTTCAGAGATCATAATAATCTGGCCACTCAGTGTATATCCTATATAATAAAAGGCTAATATGCAAATTGTCCCCCCAACCAGGAGTTCGACCAGCAGGCAGGTCAGCCAACCACCCATGTCCCCTCCTCCTGGCCAGGCTGGCAGGACCCCACCCATGCATGAACTCATGCACCGGGCCTCTAATATATATATACTGAGTGGCCAGATTATTATGCGTTCAGAGATCATAATAATCTGGCCACTCAGTGTGTATGTATGTGTGTGTGTGTGTATGTTAATATAGACACACAGTTTGCCCAGCCCTCAGTAAAAAGTGGTTCCATGCTGGCCCAGAAATCACCATTTGCTCAGACGGAGCTGGTGTGACTGTGTGGGTTGCGGGGCGGGGTGCGGGATAGGGAGTATCTGGAAACCAAAATGTAAAACCAAGAGGAGGTAGGAGTCTGGATGCCGACTCTACAGCAGGGAATAATTCAGAAGGAAAAAGAGTCCAATTCTGGGAAAGCAAATGAGAAATGAAATCCTCAGGCCAAAATAAGAGGCAAAATTCCCCAGGATAAATCAGGGTCCAGGCCAGTACAATCCAATGAAAGCAGAATATTCACAGTGAGGGAAGCCATCACCCAAGTATCACGTCCTCAAAGCTGAAATTGTTAGGCCCTAGCCGGCTTGACTCAGTGGATAGAGTGTTGACCTGCAGACTGAAGGGTCCTGTGTTCAATTCCAGTCAAGGGCACATGCCTGGGTTGCGGGCTCGATCTCCAGTGCGGGGGGGCGTGCAAAAGGCAGCCAATCAATGATTCTCTCTCATCACTGATGTTCCTATCTCTCTCTCTCCCCCTCTCCCTTCTTTTCTGAAAGCAATAAAAATATATTTCTTTAAAAAACTGAAACTGGGGATTCCCCTTTCTGAAAGCCGGTCTCAATAATGTGAGACCCACAAACCTTGTACCATGAACAACAGGAGTTCCGTGCTCAAGAGACACCTGACATACGGAGAGAGACCACGGTCTGGTGTCTGAGCGAGGGGCTGAGAGGCAGCAGGTCCACCCATGTTCCACCGGTCTCCTCTGAGCCACACCAATGACCTTTCCCATCAAGTCGCCATGACTAAAGGATCAAAACACGATTATGGGTGAGATGGCAATGTGGAACTTGCAGACATGACAAGGGACCAAAAATAAATATCTGAGGGGGCGGGGGGCATTTCCTCATCACTAAAGGAGCCCATCCCAGTGGCTTTCAAGGTGCTGGGAAAGACCAAAAAACACCAGGGCCTCCTCACAGCTGGGAAACGACATGTTCACCATCTCCCAGGGGTTCCCGTTAACACCAAGCGTAGACGCGGCCCACTGGCCGCTGCTGCATATCCTAATGTGTTCTCGACAGAAATAAGTCATCCCCCACTTTGATGGGACGCATTTGTGATGGGATGGTGTAGGAAATGTAGCTCTGTGAGCCATCCCCAGCATGGTCGGCTTTGGATGGAATCTGCTGAATTTTCCCAGGGCAAGCAGAGCGTAGGGAGGAGGGAAGAGGATGTAGGAACAGAGAACTGTGCACCTGGGCCAGCATCCTGGTGGGAAACACCCCCCCAACACCCCCCCCCGCCCCTGCCAAGGTGTCTGCCTCAGCTGGAGAGGGGGAGGTGGAGGCAGCTAGAAAGGACTCAGCCCCATTTTTTAAATGGCCCAATGGGAGACAGCAAGACCTAGGTGACGTATAAGGAAACAGGTGACCAAATAGTAGTCAGCCAATGAGGAACCGGAGGAGGGACTCCCGTGCAATAGGATAAACATTGCCTGGGCTAGCTAATTCCAGGTGTGTCTGTACAACCAGAAGGGACACCCACTCTCGAGAGTGTATTAAAAGTCTCCTTTTTGCCATACTTCTGTCTCTGAGTCTGTAATTTGAATTCGGACAGGTGAGCTATTTCTCACAATGGGAGGGGTCCCTTTCTCGAGAAGTCCAGGGCTTGCACGGGACAAGCATGGGACAGCTTCCTTTCGGCACAAGCAAAGGCCCAAGTCCAAGGTCACCTGTGTCAGGCTAGAGACCTCCAGCAGAATTCAGAACAAGATCAATGCCTCTGTTCTCTGAGTAGCAATGGTTCCTGGGAACAGGCTCCTGCCGCGGTTTATTGGTCCATCTCGGAGTTTATGAGGGCTCAGCCTGTGTCAGGACTTCTGCTGTAATCAACTCATATTTTCTGGGTTGAGGGATCAACAATCAAATTGAGCTGTTCTTGAACCTGAATATTTGATATTCCGTCCCTGCTCAAGATCACAAGAGGAGAAATTAAAGAGAAGAGGGTAAAGAGATGAAGACCAACCCATGGCTATGGGATCACAATTCCGATATTTACCCATTTATCTCAGCAAGTTTTTCTTATTATAAAGCTCACCTTTTTTTATAGTTTCATTGATTTTTAGTGAGAGAGGAAAGCACTAATGTGAGAGTGACATCCATTACTGCCTCCTGAACACCCCTTACAGGGGATCAAGCCCCGAAACCTGGGCATATGCCCCGATGGGCATTGAACTGACAACCTTTCGGTGCCCAACCAACTGAGCCACACCAGCCAGAGCTTTAAGCTTCTATTTACTATGGGACATATGTGACAGAAACATTTTTGAGAGAGAGAAATTACAGGTAAAGGTAAATTCACTTTTCCTCTCTACAGTTACCCACACCCATATGTCTACACAATGCCCAGGTCTTCACCTTTTAATTTGCTACTCAAGTCTCCTGAAGAACATGAGGTTGAAGGCTGCATAAAACAGCGGTCACTGCCCTAACCGGTTTGGCTCAGTGGATAGAGCGTCAGCCTGTGGACTCAAGGGTCCCGGGTTCGATTCCGGTCAAGGGCATGTACCTTGGTTGCAGGCACATCCCCAGTGTGGGGGTGTGCAGAAGGCAGCTGATCGATGTTTCTCTCTCATCGATGTTTCTAAGTCTCTACCCCTCTCCCTTCCTCTCTGAAAAAAAACCAATGAAATATATTTTTAAAAAAACAAACAAAAGAAACAGCAGTCACCAACCGGTGGTGCACGGCCCAATGGTGGCCCGTGAGGTCCGAAAGGTTGGCGACCGCTAGCATAAAAGCCAATAGAGAAAAAGGTAATGGTGTTCTTACGTGTTGAACTTTTCACCATTCTTTTTCCCTCTTTCGGTGACAATGAGCCATTGTGTTAAGGTAAATTTTGATGCTTTTCTCCAGTTAAATAAAATCAAAGAAATACCAATTTTTGTTTGTTTGTTTGCTTGCTTTACTCAGACCAGACTGAAGAAAGTGGTTTAAACGTGTTAACATTGCTTCCCGGGACCGTGAGGGCTCACAAAACATCATTTGTCAGGGACCCGTCGGAAAAGGCACAGTCTTGCTGGAACGCCCACCGCAGAGAGAAACCCTCGCTTAAAGGACACCACGGCTCTTTGAAATGGACTTTCGAATTCTCCACCTTCGCATTTCATCATGAATGTTTCAGGGAAATGATCCTGAGATGATGCCAACGAACGGCTGCAGACTTCAGGTTGATAATTGCTCTTATTCATTTCAGGTTCCCAGAAGGCCAGATCGGGAAAGGCAATGCCTGGCAGGTCGGGGTTGATAATATACCGGAACTGGAGTTTTCTGATTCGACAGGCACCCGCATAGGCGTCGGTTTGCAAGCAGCGATCGTCATTAAGAGAACCGTGATGTAAAGCAGAATCTTCGCACTTTAAGAACTGGATCTGGATCTGGTAGCGTTGGCCAAAGGACGATGGTTTCTTTTTCCTAGAAAATTGGCACAGCCCTAGCCAGTTTGGCTCCATGGATAGAGCATCAGCCTGCGTATTGAAGGGTCCCGGGTTCGAGTCCCATCAAGAGCACATACCTTGGTTGCAGGTTCCCACGCCCTGGTCGGGGCACGCGCAGGAGGCAACCAATCGATGTGTCTCTTTCACGTTGATGTTTCTCTCTGTCTCTCCCTCTCCCTTCCACTCTCTCTAAAAATCAATGGAAAAAAATATCCTCGGGTGATGATTAGCAAAAAAAGAAAAAGAAAAGGAAATTGGCACGATCTAACCTTAATTTTATTTTTGCAAATGCCTATCCCATTTCTTTTTTTCAATTCCTCTCTCCAAATAAGAGGCTTGCTTCTAGCCACAGAGTGTATGTATGAATAGGTTAAAAATGTGCATTCTCATGCATATACACACTCCCATGGGCGTAAATATACTCACTTCTATCTTCATTCAATGATGTGGTTTTAAAGCTGTAAGAGATCTAAGGAAAACGTTACCGAACGAACCTCCGCCATCTTAAGTGGTAGACCAGAAGGCTTGGGAGCTAATGAGTTTGCTTTCGTTGAGCCTGAATTACACGAGCCTCTTGAGGAAAATTGCTCAAAAAAAGAATCATGCTTCTCCCCCCAAAAAATAATGCCTGTTACAGATGCTACCTGTGGCATATGTTGATGAACCCAAGTTTAAAAAAGAAAAAAAAATAGACTTCACCTGAGGATATTTTTCCATTGATTTTCAGAGAGAGTGGGAGAGAGGGGGAAAGACAGAGAGAAACATTGATTGGTTGCCTCCTGCACGCGCCCCGACAGGGGCCCGGGCAGAAGGGGAACCTGCAACCGAGGTACATGCCCTGAACTGGAATCGAACCCGGGACCCTTCGGTCTGCAGGCCGATGCTCCATCCACTAAGCCCAACTGGCCAGGGCAAACCTGACTTTTTTTTTTTTTAACTCATCTAGTCAACAGAAATGATCAACTGCTGTGGACGACACAAGTGTTCACACTGAAATGTTATCAGAGGGACCATTACCATGAAATTATCTTGTGCCATACTGTGAGGACCTTTAGTACTCTGCCTAAATGTACACATAAGATTTGATAACTTATTGGCTGGGAGCCTAAAGAAATCTACCATGTCTTCTATATCAATGATGATGAGATGCCACAAGAACAATAACCAACATTTGGAGATCCTTTTACAATCCACCAAGAACCTTTACCTGTGGTATTTCTTTAATTACAGTTACCTTCACCCAACGCCGAAGATGCAGAGTTCAAGAGCAAGAAACTTAGATATCCCGGTATTATCATCCCACTTCACTGTTTGGAAAATAAGAGCATTTTCTTAAGTGAAAAAGAAATCCAGATTTTCAAAGCATAAATCAGTGTATCCTTGACTATGCTATCCTGTCTTCCTGATAGCAAACATTATCATTGATAGTATATTTTCAATAGGAAAAGTGACTGTGGTTCAGCAACCTATAATAATAAAAGCGTACGGCCGAACAGCGGAACGAACACTCTATGACAGGCGTCCTCAAACTACTGCCCGCGGGCCACATGCGGGTGTTTTTGCCGTTTTGTTTTTTTACTTCAAAATAAGATAGGTGCAGTGTGCATAGGAATTTGTTCATAGTTTTTTTTTTAAACTATAGTCCGGCCCTCCAACGGTCTGAGGGACAGGGAGCTGGTCCCCTGTTTAAAAAGTTTGAGGACCCCTGCTCTATGACAATCATTGGCGCCAGGTCAGCCAAGGCGGGTACGATGCGATTGGTCAGGGGCCCAGCCATCACCCCATGATCATCCCACAGAGGGAGGCCAGGCCACCAGCCAGCAGAGCGATCAATCTGGGGGGGCGGGCAGCTCCACGATCACCCCAAAGAGGGAGGCCCAGGCTACCCTGCGGCAGCACTGTGGCGGGTGGGTGGGGCCTACCTCTTTGGGGAGATCCATGGCGGGGCTCCCAGACTGTGAGAGGGCGCAGTCCAGGCTGAAGGGATCCCCCTCCCCTGCAGTGCACAAATTTCGTGCACTGGGCCTCTAGTTGTGGCTATAATTGTTGGGGTAAGAAGACAGCCACTATTACGCAGCTCTGGGCAACATCTGCCACATACATGGATGTGAAAAGCTACACGGTAGGTACCATCACACCACGTTCAGTGTCAAGCGACTGGAAACTCGGGACAGTCAAACGATTTCTCTAGGGCAGTGATGGGTAACCTTTGGAGCTTGGTGTGTCAAACTTCGCCAAAAAACTGAGCATAACTCAGGTGGGCTCGAGGTGTGTCACTTTGAGGAAAAAACTAACTCCAAGACTCTAGTCGCAAATGTTTCATCCTCAGGAGCAGCAAATGTTTCATCCTCGGCATGCGGCCGCGTGTCATCAGAAATGGCTACGCGTGTCAGTGCTGACACGCGTGTCATAGGTTCGCCATCACTGCTCTAGAGTCAAGGAGTCTGTCAGTGGCACAAGCAGAATTGGAACCCGGTTAGCTCGACCCCAGCTCTTTCATAAGACAAGGTAACATGTCCCATAAGATCCTAGCACATTGGAAACAGAAGCACACACAGAAATCAGTACTCAGACGCCCTGAGGTTCAGTTAGTATAGAAGAAAATCTTTTTTAAAACGTATTTTAATTCATTTCAGAGAGGAAGGGAGAGAAAGGGAGAAGGGTAGAAACATCAATAATAAGAGAATCATTGATCGGCTGCCTCCTGCACGCCCCCTACTGGGGGTCGAGCCTGCAACCCAGGCATGTGCCCTTGACCAGAATTGAACCCTGGACCCTTCAGTCTGCAGGCTGATGGCCTATCCACTAAGGCAAACCAGCTGGGGCAAGGAAGAAGATCTTGACAGGAAAAAAAAAAGTTCACATGAGGAGTGGCTGTGTGTGTGTGTGTGTGTGTGTGTGTGTGTGTGTGTGTGTGTGAGAGAGAGAGAGAGAGAGAGAGAGAGAGAGAGAGAGAGAGCAGATAGGTGTATGTATATATTAAAGAAATATCATTGCCCGAGAGAGAGAGAGAGAGAGAGAGAGAGAGAGAGAGAGAGAGAGAGAGAGAGCAGATAGGTGTATGTATATAATAAATATCATTGCCCTAGCCGGTTTGGCTCGGTGGATAGAGCATCGGCCTGCGGACTGAAGGGTCCCAGGTTCGATTCCGGTCAAGGGCATGTACCTTGGTTGTGGGCACATCCCCAGTAGGGGTTGTGCAGGAGGCAGCTGATCGATGTTTCTCTCTCGTCGATGTTTCTAACTCTCTATTCCTCCTTATCCCTTCCTCTCTGTAAGAAATCAATAAAATATATTTTAAAAAATAAAGATATATCATTTACATATAAATAATACATACATGTTATATCTATATTTTTATTTATGAGTGTGTATGTTGAAAATAACATGGAAAAAATATTAAATAAATATGAAAACGTGTTTTGAAAAGAGAAATAACAGATGATATTAGTAAGATCTTTCACAAAACCCTACAAAAGAGGAATTAGAATTTATTTGATAAGTTTGATGCAAGAGACAGATTGCCACCAGCATTCCAGGCGACTTTTTATCAGGATTTAATTGTTAAGAGTTGCTTCATTTCAAGGAAAATGACTTCGCCCCCAGGATATGCAGATTGCTAGGATAATAAGCAGCGTCTCCTAACGAGGGGAGGGCCTTCAGCTATTCTTGCAAGAGCAAAAAAAACTTCCAGGAATTATCCTTACTGCTATTATAAATTAATAAATGTTCGCGGTGCCACACCGCAAATCTTTGGCGCTGACCTCTGTGGGACCATTAATATCTTATGGTATTGATTGCAAAGACCAGGTCCAGAACCTGATGGTAAGCCTAGGGGAAGTGTGTCTCTCATGACAGATGCTGGCGTGAGAGTCACCGAATAACATCCAAGGACGTCATCGCGCCCCCTGGGGGCTCGAGGTGGGCTCAGGAATCCCACGCGTCCTGTCCGGCGTCTCTGGGCACAGTTCCTATAACCTCCCCCCTAAACCATCACTGCTTCCCGGGCCCTCTGCACCTGTCCCGGGTGAATTGAGTGAAAATCTAGCTTAGCGCCCTTTTGGTGGCAAAGGTGAATGACGGCCATTGTGCAAATGATTCTTCTCA
Organism: Ia io; assembly: GCA_025583905.1. Classification (NCBI taxonomy): domain Eukaryota; kingdom Metazoa; phylum Chordata; class Mammalia; order Chiroptera; family Vespertilionidae; genus Ia; species Ia io. The sequence continues at coordinate 25,226,297 of JAJQQW010000024.1, forward strand.
TCAGAGCTATTGCACAGAGACTGGGAAGCCCTGGATGGTTTGGTTCAGTGGATAGAGCATCGACCTGTGGACTGAAGGGTCCCAGGTTCAATTCCCAGTCAAGGGCACATGCCCAGGTTGCGGGCTCGATCCCCAGTAGGGGGCGTGCAGGAGGCAGCTGATCCATGACTCTCTCTCATCATTGATGTTTCTCTCTCTCTCCTTCTTCCCTCTCTGACATTAATAAAAATAAAAAAGCAGTGATTCCCTATCTGCCTCCTCTACCTCCCACATCCTCCCTGCCCCAGGTTTACTGCCTTGAATTATGACTTCCTTACACAGGCTGCTAGCTGTGCTCTGCAACCATGATCCTTTTGAAGTATCAAAACTAGACAGCAGTATAGATAAATAACCAGAAGCATGCTTAGGAGCGGCCGGTCAGTAAGCCGCCTCCTCAATCCTCTCAATGTCGGGGGTCGGGTGGTGGCGGGGGGGGGAGACTTGTCTTCCCCTTCTCATCGTTGCCATTAGCCCTCCAGGCCACTCTCCCCAAGTGGCCAGCCTGGGCAAGCATCGGAGGCACAGGTTTTCCCGCCTGTTGATGTTTTCTCCTGTCATTTTCACTCATCCTCTCTTGCTCTTCCTGAAGGCTGACCTTTCACAAATGCTGGTTTTGTTATGGAGTTCGGAGAGCAAAGGCCAGCGGAGCCGGAAGGCTGTGTGGGGACCCGGGAGCTCTGTGCCACCTGCCAGAGGCGACAGTTAACCTGCCCTCGGCTGTGGGAGGAGCAGGGGGTCTCCCCGACCTCCCAATGCTGCGGCCACGCTGAGTTTCTTACTATTTCCCCAGGACCGTGGTCGGCAAACTCATCAGTCAACAGAGCCAAATATCAACAGTACAACGTTTTTGGAGAGCCACATTTTTGAAACTTAAACTTCTTCTAACACCACTTCTTCAAGATAGACTCGCCCAGGCCGTGGTCTTTTGTGGAAGAGCCACACTCAAGGGGCCAAAGAGCCGCATGTGGCTCGCGAGCCATGGTTTGCCGACCACTGCCCCAGGTAGCTGACGGTAAGAACAACATGTTGGTTGACTCATCTAAGAGTTTCAGGTTCGATTCCAGTCAAGGGCACGTACCTCGGTTGCAGGCTCCTGCCCTGGTGAGGGGAGGTGGGGGATGGGGCATGCAGGAGGCAACCAGTTGATGTGTCTCTCTCCAATCAGTGTTTCTTTCTGTCGCTCCCTCTCCCTTCCGCTCTCTCTAAAAATCAATGGGGAAAAATATCCTCGGGTAAGGATTTTAAAAAAAAAAGTCTCAGATGATCAAAAAGCAGAGGGGATTCCAAAATTAGGAGAGGGCCAATCATGATTTCTTTCCGGGGCCTATCCAGGGAGAGAAGCTTGCCCAGTGGGAGATGGAGAACTCGATGTTCTCGGCGTCTAGAGTGAACCTGAAGTCTCTGGGCAGGCATGTTCGCTTGCTCGAGTCTCTGAAAGGCAAACCATCTTCAGAGGTAATGAGCTCAAAGCCCACAGGGGGAGCCCTGGTGACTTTCAGGGGTGACCCCTCTCGGGTCCGGATCACTGACAGGTCTCAGGGGACTTTAAGGTCAGCTTGGCATCGTCTTTGAATGAGAGCAACAGGCACCATCAAGCTTCTTCATTGCCATCAAAGACTGCAGCAGAGAGAGAGAGAGAGAGAGAGAGAGAGGGAAAGAGGGAGAGAGAGAGAGAGAGAATGCCTCTCACTCAGCTGTGGGAACACCCACCTCATGCTTAGAGCAAGTTGGGCCTAACTGGCTCAGGCAGGAGAGCTTCATGAAGGCTCCATCCCACCTCCTCCCCTTGGTGCCTCCTGCTTACTACTTTTTAGAAATATATTTTTTATTGATTTCAGACAGGAAGGGAGAGGGAAAGGGAAAGAGGGAGAGAGAGAGAGAGAGGGAGAGAGGGGGAGAGAGAGGGAAAGAGAGAGGGAAAGAGAGAGGGAGGGAGGGAGGGAGGGAGGGAGGGAGGGAGGGAGAGAGAGAGAGAGAGAAACATCAATGATGAGAATTATGGATCGGCTGCCTCCTGCACGCCCCCTACTGGCCTCCTGGGGATTGAGCCAGTAACTGGGGCCTGTGCCCTGACTGGGAATCGAACCGTGACCTCCTGGTCCATAGGTGGATGCTCAACCTCTGAGCCACGCCGGCCGGGCATGCTTACGTCTTTCCTTCACCACCTCTCTGGCCGTCCCAGGAAGGGTGTTGCGTTTGGATCTCTGTCATTTCAGCAGCATTTTGGCACGTGTCCCGTTGCCGTTTTTGCTTTGCAGTCCTTTTCTTTTGTAGAAGAACCTCTTTAAGGAAGACAATGGAAACCGCTCTTCAAACCGCCCTAAACTGTGATGCCACCCTGAGCATTTGCCACGTGAAGACACCTGCATTGGAGTCTATCTCAAGGTGGGTCCTGCAGCCCACTGATCTGTCCTATCGATTCCCATGCCGCGTGCCTTTCTACATTACTGCCAGTTGAAAAAAAATGATTTGATATTTACTAGGACAAGTCCTCCTTAATTATGCTTTTCTCGGTGCGTCGGGTTACTCTCACACTTCATTCATCCAATGAGCTTTCTAATCACATAAGCATCATAGCCCTAGTCGGTTTGGCTCAGTGGATAGAGCGTCGGCCTGCGAAACAAATGGTCCCGGGTTCGATTCCGGTCAAGGGCACATGCCCAGGGTTGCAGGCTCAATCCCCAGTAGAGGGCGTGCAGGAGGTAGCCAATTAATGATCCTCTCTCATCATAGATGCATCTCTCTCTCTCTCAATCTCTCTTCCTCTCTGAAATCAATAAAAATATATTTTAAAATAATAATAAAATAATAAATTTGTCTTCTAGCCTTTTTCTTAATGTATAAGTTTTTCTTTCTGTTGTTGTTTTTTTATGATATTAGCACACGCAGGTTATTTACCCACCTGGAGTTAATAGAATTCTATAAGCTTCTGAAAAAGACAATTTTTAATTGTAATGACTGCTTCATTATGTTTAGCATAAATTTATAGAGAGAGGTCTTATAATTTCTACCTCCTACCCTTGTCATTAGGCCATTTCTCAATTCTAATTATATTCGTACTATTGATTTTATTATCTCCAGGGAATTCTAGAGGCATGTCTGGAACTGCTTCCCTTATAAAAATAATCTCTGAATGATTGACTCATTTCTTTTGTCTTATTTAATAATGCTATTAATTTGCTTTTTACTGCAGTTTTGGAAGCATCCAATAACTTTTATGAGTAGCATTCCATTTTTGCTTTTAAGATAATTATATTTATAACTTTGTTCTTGACTTCACAGATACTTAGAATAGTAATTGAAATTTCTAAATAGATTTATTTAATTATCTTCACCCATGTAAATTGGGTTTTTTTTTTAATTGGGGGGGTATTTTGATGACTGAGAATATGATTCTTTTATCCCCCTTTAATTTTTCAACAGATGCCTGAAAAGGAATTATTTTTTATAAGCAGGGTACGAACATTTGTGCTTGAGTTGCTTTTCAGTGTTATCCATAATGGTCCTGGGAGCCAAGTAGGGCTAAATGATTAGCAATAGAATCATCTTAAGGGGTCTGTTTGGACACTGTACATACCCAGGTTGCTTTATTTCTTTTTTTTCCTTCTCAACTTGTATTTCTCGTTAATTTCAGATACAAACACTGGCGACTCATGGTCATTGGGATAGTGGTGTTTCTGTTTTCATACACAGCTCTCTATTTTGTGGGAACCCACATTCATACATGGCAGTCACATAGTATTCACTCTAGACTCCCTAGTTCACCAGACCTAAAGGGCCCTCGTTAGCGCCACTCCCACCTAGTGGCCATTCTCAGAATTACAAGCAGAGGTTCTCAGCATTAAAATCAACATCTGTAGGTTTGGGGTCTTTAAAAAAATGTAATCTGATTCATACAAGGAAAGAATCATAATAACATACTAGAAAAATATTTCACTACAAAATAAATATAATAGTTATTTCACCCTGTCGTATTATATTAGACTGAATTAAATTCCAACGTGTAAGTTCCAGAATACTGCTTGTTTGTTTGTTTGTTTTCCTTAAAGGGTTGAGAGAAGTAAAATCGACTTGAAACTAGACGTGCCATATATTCTGCACAGACAATAAAACACCGAGGATGAACTCAAATGTCTGTATTAGAAATCCTTAGGAATAAGCCCTTTTGGGTTTTTGGATTTAGATTATTCATCTACATTTCAGTAAACTTCTCCACTCAGCGTCTCCTGATCACCAGGTTACGTGTGATAACATGACACATTCGGTGATGCATATGACAGCCGCAGTGACCCCAGGACGTGGATCTCATGTGAAAAAACAGGGAGGAAACGGCAGCCGTTACCCATTGCAGCATCTGTCGGCACGCAATAGCCCATCCCACTCATGAGACTGACGGTGATGCCACAGGACATAGGTCTGAGGACCGACTGAAAGGCATATTTTTACCTTTAAGAAGTGCTTTAGATACGTCTAGAGTGGGTGCCCAATCGAAGAAAACAGCTCAAACATGTATTTCCAGTTAATTTGTACAATCAGCTCAACAACTCACAAAGCTAGACACCCTTCCCCGGGGCCTTCTCGCATCTGTCTGCCCATAAGTTAACTTTCCAACTGAAAGCATCATTCCTTACACCATCGTGCCTCCAGGAGCAAAGTCACCCACTATTTTAATCTCTCCTACGGATTCCAAAATAAACAGGTTTGTACTGTAAGGCCCTCCAATGAACGGAACGCTTTTCACCGAGATAACACACCTTATTTACCAAAAACAGCGTTTTCTCGTCTGAGCCGGGGCCTGCCTTCAGAATTCTCCTCCAAAAGGAGGCGGCGAAAGCCTGCCCCAATTGTATCTTAAAAGCGTAAACAAAGGCAAAAACATGAGGTTCCACTCACCGCAGAGTTAGGGTCTTGAAATACAAAGATGGTAACACGAACCATTTTTTAATGCTTCGCATGTTAGGCAAGAAAGGGTAGTGAGCCTTTTAATGTTTTTGGTATTGTTTTCTAGGTTTCTTTTGTAGTTGGAGAAATGTAGTTTGGGGCTAAGCAAACTATATATATATATATATATATATATATATATATATATATATATATATATATATGTGTGTGTGTGTGTGTGTGTGTGTATAAGTAATACATAATATATAAAATATATATTCATGTATATATAAAATATATTTTTATATAAAATATATGTATAATAATAAAAGCATAATATGCTAATTAGACCAGAAGTCCTTCTGAACGAAGCCAGGGCTGCGAGGGAAGCCTGGGTCCCGGAGCCAGAGGGAAGCCGGTGCTGGCAGCCAGGGGAAGGAAGGCCTACTCTTGCATGAATTTTGTGCATCGGGCCTCTAGTATTCGTATATATATATATATATATATGAAACAAGACATATGCCCAAAGAATCACTTTTAAAATAGAAAGCAACGAATAGTAGCAGAAAAGAGGGGGAGTAATTACTGGGCGGGGGGAATTACTAAATTAATTGCATTAATTTATAAAATGGGCAGAGCTGGTCCCGCTGAGGAGGCAGCCCCTCCCCCAGCCAGCTCTCCCCGCCAAACTCCAAGGCATGCTCAACCCCACCCAGATCCCAGCTACTACGGCAAATCGTTGGAAATAAAGATACTCAATTAGCCGTATAACTACAGAAAATGAGAGCCATCAGATTCACTGTCTTTATGGAGGCATTTCATAACGTAAAGCGATGATAAAAACTCGGAGGGAGGCAGATCTGTGCGTACATCTATAAATTAATAAAACATTAACTACAGCGGAGAAGCGGCGGCTGGCATTTTGAGCTCCTTGCAAAGCTTGTTCCTCCTCAGAAACCCGGGACGTGCTCTCGCTTGCAGGCCGGAGAGCCAGCAGGTGCTGAGAGCGGGGTCCTCTGTGGCCGCATGGGCATGGGGATTGGGCCTCTGCTCCGCGGACAAGGGCAGCCTTTGCCGGGCCAAGTGCAGGCAGCGGGAAACAGGCCGTGCACCCAACTTTAAACCCATCAAAGGCGCCCGAGGGAGGAAGGCAGCCGTCCCTGGTGTGTGGTGGCTCTTTGACTGGTAACACAGGGACGGGGCATCTTCAAGACCTGGACCAGACCCAGGAGGGGGTGCACCCACACCCCCAGCCAATGAGAATTCATTCCAAAAGCCTATGCCAGTGGTCGGCAAACTGCGGCTCGAGAGCCACATGCGGCTCTTGGGCCCCTTGAGTTTTTAGCAAAGGCCAGCTGAGGAGTACCCTAATTAAGTGAATAACAATGTACCTACCTATATAGTCTAAGTTTAAAAAATTTGGCTCTCAAAAGAAATTTCCATCGTCGGACTGTTGATATTTGGCTCTGTTGACTAATGAGTTTGCCGACCAATGGCCTAGGCAGCCGCTGCAGGATTATGATGATGATGACGATGATGAGTCGTTCTCTATCACCTGCAAATAATCACGTTTCAAGCACACACGCTGCCAATAAGGCACCACCCCCGAGAGCGAGGATTTTGTGGAATTTTCAACTCGCCTGGAGGCGCACGTGACAGTTTCTTAAGGGACCTCGGCCCTTCCACCTCCCAGATCGAGCCGGGACGTCTTTCCAATAATCTAGGGGTGTCGTCTGGAACCAGAATGAGCCAGGCATCGTTTTTCCTTTAAAAAATCTTAAAGGTCCAAGGAAAAGAGGCACAGCAGACAGGAGCACGCCACGGCAGGAGGCGGAGGAGGCAGGCGGGCGGTCCCCCGGCCCCTTGCCCCCGGCTGTCACACACAGCGCTGTCCTGGGGGGCCCTCTCGGTGACATCCTTGCCCCCCACCCCGGCTGCAGCCCTTCCCCCGCGTCCCACTGAATGAAAACAGATCGTCTGGGGCTGCAATACCGCGGGGCCTCGCTCTGACCTGCGTGATGCAGTGACACGGCATGGCTCCGGTTTTTACATGCAGCTGCGTAAAGCAATTTTCATGTAAACCCTAGGTGAACCGGCCCGCAGCGGGTCTATGACAGGGACACGCACGCAGACACCATTACGCTGGACAGAAGATGGGAAGGTGTCCTTGTTCCTCGGAGGCCTCTCCCGGCGCGTCGGACAGCGGCGTCGGGATTAGAAAAGCAGCGATGTCTGTGCGTCCCGCGCGCCCCCCCCCCCCTCTGCCGCTCCCTGGGGAGAGTGCCGGTCTTGGCCTGCACATCACCCAGGCTGGACGGCCGGAAATCAGAAAAGACCTGCCTGGCAAAGAAAGGACGTTTGGTACGAACACCAACCCTCAGCCCTGGCCGGTGTGGCTCAGTGGACAGAGCGTCAGGCCTGCGGACTCAAGGGTCCCGGGTTCGATTCCGGTCAAGGGCATGTACCTCGGGTGCAGGCTCCTCTCCGGCCCGGGCCCCAGTCGGGGCACATGCAGGAGGCAATCAATTTGCTGTGTTTCTCTCACATCGATATTTCTCTCTGTCTTTCCCTCTCTCTTCTACTCTCTAGGAAAAAAAGCAATGGAAAAACATCCTCGGGTAAGAAAAAAAAAAAAAAAAAAGAAAAGAAAATCAACCCTCAGGCGAGCAGAGGGAGTTGGACAGTTCTCTTGATCTGCCAGGAACTATGCAGCGGCCTCCGGCACCCTGACTCCTTCCAGAAGGTGCAGGGGGTGTGAGCGCACAGCCCTGGCGGCCCCGGGGGCCCCCCACTCCCATCAGGACAGCCAGGCTGGATCACCCAACTCTCAGCAGGTAGAGAGGTCTCCAGACAACTCTCTCTGGGAGCCGGGAGCAGGCAGCTGGGAGCCGGGAGCCCGGGCGTCCCCGCCCAGCCAGTAACAGGAGCGAGCAGCCATCTGCAGCTGCCAAATCCTGGGCTCTCCATCTACACGCAGCCCTGCCCCAAGGAGGCCCACTCCCACAGCACGTTCCTTTAAGGTGGCCGCGTCCACGCGGCTCAGAGCGAAAGATGTCACCCAAGCCTGGCCCGGGATGTTTGTGGATGCAACCTTCCCATAACTCACCCTCCTCCCCAGGGAGCCCCACCCCGGCGGCGTGGCAGCCATCAACGTGTCGCCTCCTCGGCCCGCCGTTGGCCGCGGAGCACCGTCGGGCGGGTAGGAAATATTACAGGGACGCGGGGAGACACACGCAGGAGTGCGACCTTTCCCGGCACTCCCCGCCGCCGATCTCATCAAATTAAAGCACTGTGTATTTTCCTTAATAATCTCTGATGAGGCTGAGGCGATGAGCGGGCACGGACACCCGCCATTGCTATGCAGCGGGACGCGTGCTCCGCCACCAGCCCCGCGTTTGGGAATAAGTGAGCAAAATGCTTTAATTTGATAGGGTTAGAATCCTGCAGGCTCCGGGGTCAGAGGGCCCCCGCAGCTCCCCGTGCACTGAATATGCAGAAATAAGAAAGTAAATTGCTTGCATCTGCTGCGGGGCGGCGGGGAAAGCGATCTGATTGGACCCGGCCGAGGGCTCTCCATCTCTTTTGGGTTAGAGAGAGGGGTTTCAGAGCGTCAAAAGCTTGTAATTGGAGTAATTCCGAATTAATGGACACGCGCGCGCACACACACACACACACACACACACAGGCACACGCGCGCGCGCACACACAACACTTGGAGGCAGCTGTCTGCAGAAAGCCTGCCTGTTTAGGAATGCTTACAGATTGCAAAGAAGCGACTTTAAAAATAATCTCTTCCCCTCCACCTTCCCCCCGCCCATGTAGATCCTAACTGCAGGTTTGAATGTGACAACAGGGAACAGGTATGACATTCTTATCCGGCTCGTCCTCCTGCCACAAACCCCGGAGCTATGGGACCCACCTATCTCCTCGCCCGCATCTTCCTGAAACTGACACGCACTGGGTTCTTCCCGCATACAAAGAAGCTTGGGGGAGAGTTTCCCCCGGGGGTCCCCGTAGGTTCTGCCCTGTTGTGTGATGTGGGATCTAATCTGCACATTTGATCCATGAGAATCAAAGGTGGGACGGACGGACGGGACCCCAGGTCTTTGGGGCACATGCCCATTCGGTTTCGCGCAGGAGGGTCTGTCGCCCCGATGGGTTCCCGGGACCCTGTTGGGGAACCGGCCTCACGCGTCACGTGCGGCCTGGCTTCCATCTGCTGTTTTTGTCTCGCGTTCCCCGCCGGCGAGGAGGCCGAGGTCGCATGTGGACTTGGCTTTCATTTTATGTTATTGGATCGGCGGACAACAGCCTGCAGATCTGAATCACACGGCCACGTCCCATTGTCCGCAGGCTCCCGTCCTGCACTAAAAGCAATGGGGTTGGGGGGCCGGGAGGGGGGGGTCCCTGGTCGAGAGCAAGCCCCGCAAGGAGGGAGAGATACAAGGACTGAAACCCGAAGGTGGCCGAGGGGGTCCGTCCCGTGAGGCCACATTTCAAGAGCCGGGCAGTGGTCTGGGCAGACAGCCTTGGCCGGACATACGGGATCCGAGCTGAAGGTTCCCAAACCTCTTGGATGCGCTCGCCTTAAAGGGACAGCCCCAGCACCTCTGACATCTCGGTAGTAAATGATGGCCACACGCAAAACATTTCCCCGCGCTCTTACGGCCGCCCAACCCTCTCTGACCTCATCCGAACAGCCCATTTCATGCAAGCCTCCGACCGAAAGAGTGGCCGCTGCCATTAAACAAGCTAAACATATTCTCCAAGTCCGATTTTATTTGTGCATACACACACGCACATACACACACACGCACATACACACACACACACACACACACACACACACATGTAATTTTTTTTTTTAATGTGGGCAAACCAATAGATGTGATACCAAGCCACACAGAAAGAAGTCTGAGTTCATGCTCCCCGGTACCCTCCGTGACACACGGGAAAAAGACATGAGTCTTTTTCATTCCCCGATGCAGGCGGGGTCGCTCGGGGTTGGCGATGGGGGTGCCATGACTTGGTTTCTCTATTTGCACGAGGCCTCTCCTCCGTAGGTTCTGGCCCCGCCGAATGGGCTGGGCTCCCCCGTCTCGACCGCCCTGAAATCTCCTTTGTCTGCTGGGGCGTTGCCGCAGTCTATCGGAAGGTATTTGTCAACAATTATGTGTCTATTAAGAAGTAGTCAATCACTCTGGGCCCCCACAGCCAGGCCTCTGGGGCCCGACTATTGATGGGAAACTGTCGATACCCCCATCCAGCACGTTTCTCAGCAAAACACACGGTCACCTGGCCCAGATCATTGTCTGCGAGCCGGCGCGGGCCTGCCTGAAACCCCTGCCTCTGATGGCGCAGCTCTCTGAGCTAATGTTCGGTTTGAATGAATGAACGCCCTTTTTTAAAAAATCTGGATAAAGGATCCTTATTAAGATGCTATTGAAACTGGGTGGGGGTCGAGAGTTCATATAATTAAGAATTTCAGAGGAGGATGGTGCATGGCGGTGGGTGGCAATTACTCCCGAGAAACGTGGTGAACGCGGAAGCAGTGCGGTCGGGAGGGATGCTTTACATGTGCGTGGCCGTCACTGGTACCTAGGAACGCTTTCCTGCCGCTAGGAAGTTTGGAGGTATTCGCCTCCTTTCGGACAAAAGGGTGCGATCCTTTTTCCCACGCACGTTGCATTTACAACTCTGACTGTGGGTTTTGTAATGATTAGCCTGAAGGGCTTGTCTTTTCTGAAGAGAAGAAAGACTGGGACGTGTGAATGTCTTAAACTGAACCCCCCCCTCCCAACCCCCAGCAAAAACCACAATGTGGGGGGTGGGGGTGGGGGAAGGGAGAAGAAAAGAAAAGAAAGAAAGAAAGAAAGAAAGGAAGGAAACCCCAAGATGTACGGCTGCCTCCTTTGAACCGGGACCCTCCAGAATCACAAAATACACGCGTTTCCCTACAACAAAAGACACATCAAACCCTCTCCACAAAGGCCTCAGACACCTGACAGTATTCAAAGCAGATGTAACAGGGAGGGTTTCTGTGCGAGGCTGCATGGCTCTTAAGATCGGCGGCAGCCAGGGCTGGTTCAATTTACGAAAACAAACACTTTCTCTCCTTCCTTTCAAAGGCGCCCCTGCGATTCGGACGGACCGGGCTGCATCGGGTGGAGAAATAAACGTTGAGTCCGGCGAGCTGGCTCCGGGTCCAGGGTCACGCCAGAGGGAAGAAGCCACGACCGGCCTCAGCCCTCTGACGCAAGCCCTCTTTCCTTCTCCCCCACGCATCTTCCTTAAAACCCAGGTGATCCCAATATCGGGGTGCAGCCCAGGAAGGTCAGAAAGAAACCCAGAGGGTCCAGGAACACTTGTTTGGGGGCGAGCGCAAAAATACAAAATGGAAGTTTAAAAAATGCTGAAATGAACCGGGGGTGTCGGGGAGAGAATTTTCTGCCCGTCTCGTCTCCTGGGAGTCAAACGGATGACAGATACGCGCATTAAACCACCCGGGGTCCCCGTAACCCAGGACCCCGGGTCCCTCCCGGCATTCTGTGACCACAAACCACTGGCTTTGAAGGCCTCTTCCGTTCTGCACGGGCTGTGGATGTTCAAATTCACCTACAGAGGTTCCCATCGCCTGGGCTACACAGCTTTGAAGGACGCCTGAGGTTCCCTGCAGGGGATCGCTCCGGGAAATGGGGAGCGGCCTTCAGGACATGCTCCGAGCGCATACACAGGGGAAGGGACCAGGTCGGGAACCCACACACTGCCAGTCCCCGCGTTTCTTCTGAAAGTAGTATGATGTGCATTCACCGAACAGACCTGTGTGCAAGCTCACGGTTGCCGTCCTTCCTAACACGCACGGCCCCGGCCGGTGTGGCTCAGCGGCTAGAGCGTCGGCCTGCGGACCAAAGGGTCCCAGGTTCGATTCCGGCCGAGGGCACAGACCTCGGTGGCAGGTTCCCAGCCCCGGTTGGGGCGCATGCAGGAGGCAACCCATCGATGTGTGTCTCTCACATCGAGATTGCTCCCTGTCTTTCTCTCTTCCCACTCTCTCTAAAAAAAAAAAAAAAAAAAAAAAAAAAATCAATGGAAAAATATCCTTGGGTGAGGATTACAAAAAAAAAAAAAAAAACCCGCATGATAGCTAGCCCTTACGTAAATATCCGTGCCCTAGAGGTTGCGCAGCCCAGTGTACCTTTTCCCTTTTCCCTACATCAGATCGAAGGCATCATGGTCTTTGCTGTGTTTAAAAAAATATATATATATCATTCGTCAGGAGGCAGCCACCAAGGAGAAGAAACCCTTGTTGGAAAGCACTGGCCACGGCGTGGCTGCTCTGATGTGGAGTCAGATCTAAGTCAGCGAGCGCGGCGCTGGGGCGAGAACCCTGTCTCATTAGACTCAGGCTGGAGAGGTGCAGCCGCAAACCGGGCCGCTCGGCTCTCCACGCTTCCTTAATTAACTCTCTCCCACAGGAAAAGACAAACAAACAAACACCACCAGCTCCTCCGAGTTCAGGGGGATGGGAAATGTGCTCCGACAACGGCTTTTGCTGAGCGCTCTTCGCTCCCTGAAATGTTCTTGCCCGTCAGGATCTGTTTCGGAATTGATGGGACACAGGTCTGAGCAAGACTCTGGGGTTAAAGCACGTCTCTAAAAAAAATGTTTTCAGGACGCATTTTGTAAAGTCTACATTCACTCCAGCCTCCCTCCCATTAAGTGATACAGCCTCCAGAAAAACAGAAAGCAAAAAAAAAAAAAGTATTTCCTTAAAGCAATACTCAAATTAGTGAAGAATTCAATATTGAAAGGGGGGGAAAAAACCCCACAAATGCTTGTAAGAAAGAGCTTAAATTGTCCTTACAATGTTAGGTTGAATTTTTTCACACACACCAAAACATCGAAGCAGGAAAAATGTGTGGCGTGTTATTTATACGTTATCTACAGGTAGAGGTGGAACGTGTATTGCCTGGGGCGGGGGGGGAGACAGGTGGGGGACATGAGCTTTATTTGCAAGAATAAAGACCATTTCGTTCCTGTGATTTTCTCCTTTCAAGGGGCAACATGAGGCTTCGTAAGGTCAATGCGTCGATGGCCGTTAACTATGATGACTGTATTGGCCGAAAAGCAACGTTCTGACAGTTGCAGGTATAAGTGGGGAGCTACTTTCTTGTTACATACGGCCTTTTGTTGGGCGAGTCATAACAGAACGTCCCAGGCATTGATTTGGTCCATCTCTGTCCTATTTCGATCAGCAGGAGACCAAGTGCGTGGAAGCTGGGCTGACGTGGGAAATCGGGGGATCTGGCAAACGTCACAGCTCTCTGCGATGCATGCTGGCCCGCCCCGCCGCCACTCACCCCACAGAGGGGAAGACTTTGCTCCCCTTTCCCCTCAATTAAAATAAAAATGAGAAAGAGAGAGAATGGGGGGGGGAGGAGACAGGAGAGAGAATGCATGGGAACGGACATGGGAGCGGGCGGATGGAGAGCCCACGCAGAAATTAATTTTTGGCTTTTGTTTTTTTTAAAAAGAGGAACCTTAGGACATGCCTCACTGAAACTCCAGCAGTGGCCTCTCTCTCACAGGCCTGGGGAGGCCCACATGTGGGCAAATGCAAAAACAGCTTGTCTCCCCCAAAAGCCAGGGCTACTTCTGATGGAAGAGGAACCGGGGGACCCACACGTGCCTTCGGGACCCACCGCTCTGCACGGACAACTTTGCTTTTACATGGAACCCGCCTAGCACACGTGAAACCCACGCCGAGTATAAGCACGCCGCTCAGGGGGAGACGGTGAGAGGGCGTTGCTGTGTTAGAGCCGAATGAACAAGACGGGCACGCGTGTCCTGCTATGCTTTCGGAAAACGAAACCGAACAGAAAGAGGGGAGGAGACCATTGAACGTCCCCTCTCCGAACGAAATACCGAGATGCTTTATTTTCCACGTGTTTCAGACACATCTCCACGGCCACGGCCGTTTCTCTGGTTTGCTAACAGCGCAGGCCCTGCTCTCTCACAGAGGGTGCTGTCCAGAGGGCGTGCAAACCTACAGATGGGAATCTGCCGCGCCGAGAATTCCCTAGCAAAATGCACTTTCTTAAAAAACGCTAGGGACACGGCACCAGTCCAGTGTGTGTCTGAAGGACAACGTACTTTCATTTTAAAATGCAAAGGAACCTACGTACAAATACGTGCCTGTGGGAGGAGGAGAATGTTTCTCCTTAAATTGCTTTGTGGGAATACTTCTTATTCAGTTCTGAAAGGTTCTCGTAAAGTTTGACACGAATCCAGGAGATGGTTAAATTTTGAATTTTTAAAGAAACAAACCAGACCCCTTTTATCCTTTCTTACACACACACACACACACACACACACACACACACACACACACACACACACACACACACACACGGTGAATTCTTGAGGCCAATAAAGAAACATCGAGGCATCTCTATCATACAAGGAAAGTATTCCCTAATTATTCTTGTCCATTTAATTAGAAAGTATTACTTCCTACTTTCAAATCCACAATTTCTCTCTGAACAATAGATTAGGACACACCTTCAAATAATAATTAGGGGGAGAAAAATCATCTACTTCCAGAATATTTAAGGGTGACACACTTTAATGCTACTGCAAAATTCATGGTATCTTACTGCCACCTACTGACCAATGTTTAAATGTCACGACTTAAAGGTACAGGTTTAAATTTATGGAACTTACATCTTAGAACCAAAACACTTAGAAAGCTCTCCTGGACCAGCTCATTGCTCCAAATGTTTGAAAATACTTCCTTAAACTGAGTTGAACTCTTATCTACCTTTGGCTACCACCTCCTGGCCTGGACTTGGCTTTCTGTGGCTTCAAAATTCTGAGGGCAGGACTCGAATCCTCACCACCACAAAACGCGCGCGCACACACACACACACACATACGTCTTTTCTCCAAGCTAAGCAGGCATCTTTCCGGCACATCTCACATGGTTTGCTGACTATCCTCTAAACATACTTCACTTGCTTTTCTTTTAAATGTTGACTCTGAAAGAAAACATTTTGCAGAAAGGGTTGATCACCTCCCTTATTCTGCATGTTCTACCTTTGTTAATGCAACCAATGATCATGGTAGATACTTTTGGCAGTCACAAGTACAACTTAATGATTTTCATTCAAGAAATCTTCCAGGTTTTTTTTTTTTCTATCTGTGCTGCTTGCTGCTAAGCTATATCCTCCTAATAGATTTATACAGTTTTTTTTAATCTAAGAAAATATCCTTATATTGAGTCGTGAGACATAAATTCTTGTTAGAGATGGCTCACAGTTTCAGCCAGCCAAAGCAGTTTTGGAATCATAATTGTACTACTTTTTCCAATTTTGTCATAGCCATGCATTTGTTATTTAGCAGTACTATTATTTAATTGGCATACCATCAACTAAACTGCTCCCTCCAAACCACATTTCTCTGTTTCTATCGACAGCTTCCAGTTTGATCAGATACCTTATGGAAAAGTTCCAAGGCTGTCACTTATGGTCTCAGCACATCATAAAACCACAACATGTGACAGCTATTCTTACCAATTATCATTAATAAAAATAACCGGTTCAGATGCATGAGATAAGCATAATCAATGACATAATTCGCCATGATGCTGCTATCTGTTATATTCATAAAGGCACTCTATCAATGACAAGTCCTTACTCAAAACCCGGCGTTTTCCTTTTCTCCTCTTCCCTGTCCCTCACACACAAGCCAGTGGTCTCATGATCTTCTCCAGCAGGATTCTCAGCTTCTAGAGGGATAATTCCCCATATTCAAGCGCCTCAGCTCTGTAGGCCAATTGGGGATTCACTTGCAGAAATCCCCATCCCACTGCACCCCGCCTTGGCTTCCATTGCTGTCCTAATATATGTCTTTTTTTTCCCAATGAGGAGAAACCAACACTCTGAATCAAAGAGAGGGTAGAAGGAGAAGAGAAACAGCCTTTGGCTTCTCCGATGTCAATTGCTGGAGGCCTCCACTCTGAGCCAGGGCTGGGGCTTCTCCTGGGTCCCCGTTCTTTATTTATACATCTTTAAAATATATTTTATTGATTTTTTATGGAGAGGAAGGGAGAGGGACAGAGTTAGAAACATCGATGAGAGAGAAACATCAATCAGCTGCCTCCTGCACACTCCCTACTGGGGATGTGCCCACAACCAAGGTACATGCCCTTGACCGGAATCGAACCTGGGACCCTTCAGTCCACAGGCTGACGCTCTATCCACTGAGCCAAACCGGCCAGGGCATTTTTCAAAATATATTTTTATTGAATTCAGAGAGGGAGAGAGATAGAAACACCAATGATGAGAAGCATTGATGGGCTGCCTCCTACACGCGCCCCACGAGGGATCGAGCCCATAACCCAGTCATGTGCCTGACCGGAATCGAACCCAAGACCCCTCAGTCCGCAGGCCAACGCTCTATCCGCTGAGCCAAACCAGCTAGGGCACTTATCCATTTTTATTGAATTTTAGATAGAGGGTGAAGAAGGGGGAGTGAGAAAAAGAAAGAGTAACATCCATGTGAGAGCGAAACATCGATCGGCGGGCCTCCTGCACCCTGCCCCCGCCAGGGATGGAGCCTGCAACCCGGGCATGTGCCCTGATAGGAAATGAACTGGCACCCTTTCGGTGCACAGGACGGTGCTCAACCACCTGAACCCCGCTGGCCAGTCCCATTCTTGCTCTGAGAGTAACCAGAGGGTGACATTCAGGTCCCTGAGCCTTGAAAGTGGCAGGTCACCCCCTGCCCTCTGCTCTGTGGAACGACCCAGAATGAATGTATGCAGTCCAGAGTTCCTCCATTTTAACAGGTGTTAAAATGTATTCATTGGGATCTAACATCCCAGTTTTTTACTCTTACAAACTGGATTAAAATTGATAGTGTTCATTCAATCCACGGCATCTCTCGAGGGTTTATTGTGGAGAAAGTGAATGTCTTTCCCACCAGGAAAGAGAACTCTCAAACTCCTCACCAAAATGTTAACCTTGTAGATTCTTTTTTTATTTTAATCTAGTTTTAAATATAGAAAACAATTCCTTTTTTTTTTTTAAATCCATTGGTACGTGAAAACCTGAAAAAATGATGCCATGGGTAAAACAAGTGTCTTATCCTGATGAATGTCACAGAAAGTATCTAAAATTTCAACTGCTTGCCCCAACTGTTAGGTTCTGGGATACCCAACTTTGATACCAAGTTATAAAACAGAAATTTCTGGGGGCAACAGAAATGAGGTAACTAAGCACCAATACAGGCTCATTGAGACTTGGGTTCAAGTGGTCCTTTTGCACAGTGTGTGTGTGTGTGTGTGTGTGTGTGTGTGTGTGTGTGTGTGTGTGTTCCAGTCAAGGAACATGCCTGGGTTGCAGGCTCGATCCCTCATGAGGGTGTGCAGGAGGCAGCCAATCAATGATTCTCTCTCATCATTGATGTTTCTCCCTCTCTCTCTCCCTCTCCCTTCCTCTCTGAGATCAATAAAGATATATATTTAAAGAAAGAAAAAAAGACCTTGTTCAAGCTCCTAATTTTCACTACCAAATTAACTAACCCAGTCATCTAAAAATCTGTCCATTTTGCTTATGTTACAAGCTAAATAACATTTGATATTTTTCATTTTCAAAAACGATCAGATTCAATATGAAGGAGGGTTCAGGACATTTTCTAGGCAGATCTTCAATCTCATAGGAGATTGTGAGGGCTCTGGCCACGGCTTCTCCTAAAAGCAGTCTGGCAATGTGTCAAGGTCCCCCTTGAATCACATAAGCCCATTACCCTAAATTGATACTAAAAAATAATCAGGTGTACACAAGGATTTGTATACTAAGGTGTTTGGTATGGAATCTACACTAATAAAAGAGTAAGATGCAAATTGACTGTACCTTCACAACACCCACCAGCCAATCAGGAGTGAATGTGCAAATTAACCTAACAAAGATTGGTGGTTTAATTTGCATATGCAGGCGCCAAGCGGCCGGGGGCGGGGCGGGACACTTGCGTCGTCGCCACGGCAACGATGCAGGCGTTCCACACCACCCCAGCCACTCCGGGCCTCTGGGCAGAGTGGGAAGGCGGAAAGGCGGCTCCGGGCCAGAGCAAAGACGGTGCTGGCAGCCAGGGGAAGGAAGGCCCATTCTTGTAAGAATCTTTGTGCATCGGGCCTCTAGTTAATTATAACAATTTAAAAAATAGGAAAGATGACATACATATCTAACAGAGTGGGCATGTGTAGCCCATACCTATGGTGAAATACTTGAGAGCTGAAAATAACATCATACAAACATTTCTTAAATAAGAGATTTCTTGCCATGTCCGGTGTGCTCAGTGGTTAGAGCGTCAGCCTGCACACTGAAGGGTCATGGGTTCGATTCCCGGTCAAGGACATGTACCTGGGTTGCAGGTTCATCCCCAGTGCCCAGTTGGGGCGAGTGTAGGAGGAAACCAATCAATGTGTCTCTCTCACATTGATGTCTCTCTCTCCTTCCCTCCCTCCCTCTCACTCTCTCTAAAAATCAATGGAAAAAAAATATCCTCAGATGAAGATTAACAAAAAATAAAATAAAAATAAGAGAATTCTATGGTATATTGTTGAGCGAGAATGGGGTATTACAAATAGCATATCCCGTATGATTTCCGTCTTGTTGAAAAATGACTTGTATGATATATTTATAACAACCAAAATGTAACCCTTGCACGTAGGATTCAAGAGGTTTTTTCCTCTCTTTTGGTACACGTTCTAGATCTTCTCCGACAAATCAATGTAATTTCTAATCTGGGAACTATAACTAAAGAAAAAATATAAATATACAGGGTCAAGGCTAAGAAGTCGATTACGAGCCAGCATCAGTGCTATGTGGGGCAATGTCAGAGTGATGTGGGAAAGCTGGATAAAGACTTCTCCTTAGTCCAGCCAGCGTGGCTCAGTGGTTGAGCATCAACCTATGAACCAGGAGGTCATGGTTCGATTCCCGGTCAGGGCACATGCCCGGGTTGTGGGCTCAATCCCCAGTAGGGGGCGTGCAGGAGGCAGCTGATCCATGATTCTCTCTCATCATTGATGTCTCTCTCTCTCTCCTTCCCTCTCTGAAATCGATAAAAATATTTTTTTAAAAAAAAAGACTTACCTTTAGACTTTTAGAATAAAGCCAACAGGTAAAGTTATGGCCACATTTTAAGAGAACCCTATTCTTTTCAATCTCCCTCCCTCCCCAGCCTGCGGCCGTCTTCAAACAACCCAGGAGTGATTAGAACGTGGCCCGTGGACAAGCTTCTGCATTTGGATAAATAGCTGTGGATAAAAGGCAGACTTTGGGGAAATGAATATGTGTTTCTTGTGAAAATAATCCTCCCCAAATCTGCTCTAGCGTTTCCCTGTACCTCCGTGTTTATGGTGGATGGCTAATAGACTTTTGATGAAGAACAATATTTGTATCATATATCATCCACTTACAAGGAAGAAAAAAAAAAGGTCTGGCTCCAGCCAGCAAACCTAAATGGAAAGCTTGGCCTTGGCCTTGGTTTGCCGGATGCGGATGCCCCGTGTTCCACCACTGGGCAGGATCCAGCGAGGCTCCCGAGTGGCACCAAATGCTGTGATTTCTAATACATTAGGAACCCCGAGGCCTCCAAAGGAGTCACTATTTTAGCCTGAGTAACCTCTGAGTCTCTCTCCAAATTAGGAAGGTAAAGAAGGCGTAGATGCCATAGCTAAGTCCAACTTAACCAAATTTGCCTTCAATGCATAGATTTCCTGAGGTCTGAGAGGTGCTGAGAATGGCGAGCAAAGAGCATTTCTTTTAAAAAAAAAAATGTGTTTATTGGTTTTAAAGAGAGAGGGAGAGAGAGAAATATCAATCCGCTACCTCCTGCATGCCCTCAAGCCCGAAACCCAAGCATGTGTCCTGACCGGGTATTAAACGTACAGCCTTGGTATATCTGGAGGATGCTCTCACCCAGCGGTCGCCAACCAGTGGTCCGTGAGGTCCGAAAGGTTGGCGACCACTGCTAACCAACTGAGCTACCCGGCCAGGGCAGGACAGCTTCGGCCGACCTTCAAGAAGCAAACAGCCACCTTTTGTACTAAGGGGAGGGCCCCAGGGCAAGCCACACCTTGATCCTTCCTGCCTCTTGACCACAAGTCTGGCTGGTTCTCCTTGCTGGGCCCCAGGGATGCCAGTTGTCTTAAAGAGACGCACCTGCCTGGCAAGTCTCATTGCCAAGAGCAGCACCGATCGTTAACCAGGAAGCAGCAGGAGACAGGGAAATACTATACAAAGAGAGAGCCGTGTGGTGAGATGTGTCCTCCAGAAAAAAAAAAAAAAAAAAAAGAAAGAAGTTCTTCCGATGTTTATTAATCCGATTTCTGTCCACTTTGATCTCAGATGATATGGGGAGAGGGACGTGCATTAGCAAGTGACCCGAGTGCTATAAATCCTCCTCCCGCTGATAATGGGCGGGCCGTGGTTTTTATGTCCCCATCAGATGTTGTCGGTAGAGCTTAATCCACCAGTGACAGCGAAAGCTCCGTTCATTTGTATACCCTTGTTGGGTAGTGATGAAAGTCTTAAAGCTGAAAATAAAATCAATTGCTCGTAGTGAGAGAGCCTTCTCTCTGTTCCAGCAGAGTATGGGTCGGCCGGCCTGTCTGTGTCCAAGCGCCCCCTGCCTCTCTTTCCCCAAGGCTGCAACTGGCCCATAAAAACTGACACGCTGCTGAAGCCTGGCCCGGAAGCCCGCACACGGGGTAGAAGCCAAGAGGAAGCGAGCTCCTTTCTACAACGTCGGAAACACATTCCGTAGGCACATCACCCTTTCCGAGCACCAGCCAAGCCGCCTCTGCCATGAATTATTTCCTTTTGCTTTTTCTCAAACAATTGCTATTCGCCAAAAAAATCCCATTGAGCCATTTGGGGACAGGGGGTACTTAGAAACATCACAGCTTCTAAAAGTGTAGAACAACAACATGGACATCCTAACCAGAGAAAAGGGGTTTGTTTGCTTCAGACCTAGCCTATAATCACCCTCTGCATCAGAATGATCTGCATCCCAGCCCTAGCTGGTTTGGCTCAGTGGATAGAGCGTCGGCTTGCGGACTGAAGGGTCCCAGGTTCGATTCCGGTCAAGGGCACATGCCCGGGCTGTGGGCTCAAACCCCAGTAGGGGGCGTGCAGGAGGCAGCCGATGGATGATTCTCTCTCATCATTGATGTTTCTATCTCTCTCCCTCTCTCCCTTCCTCTCTGAAATCAATATATATATATATATATATATATATATATATATATATATATATATATATATATATATATATTAAAAAATGATCTGCATCCCACAGCCTAGGCCCCTCCCAGTAAGGTCGATGTGTGTTTGGACTGTAATAGCCAAGCACTTTATATTCCATAAAAGCCAAATGAATGATGCAACCTCACTAATGGTATTTTGACTATGTGCAATTCAAAGAAAATTGGATCTTTCGTGTATGTCCTAGTTGGTAGCTCACTGCCGTTAGGAAAGAGGGGATTATTTGAAATCCAGAGAACGTGTTATAATCTGAGGGAATTTCTAGTAAAAGCGCCCAGAAGACCACATTTCCACAGCTTGCATGCTGTGCATCAGGCCAGCTTCCTCACGCTGTGGTCTTCCTCAAATGGCACTGCTAAATCCAGAAGCAGCCACCTGTGGGCCCATGATGAGGAGCCGGTCACAGAGAACAGCCCCGGACAGGGAGCACCCGGTGTCCACACGGACATCCCACAAGTGGGCAAACAGTCCTTGTTGCGAAGTTGCTATGATACTGGCACAAGACCACACTCCTTCTCAGCAAAGGGTACCCAACACCTCAGTTGGGTAGGAATGAACTCTCTGAGCTTTGACTGAAGCACCTGAAGCTGTGACGAGTACAGAGGAAAGTATATGGGGGGAGCCCAAATCCACAGAGAAATAATCTTTCCCTGGGGGAAGTGAAATGAAATCCTCGCCAACAGGAGAACATTTGCTGACGAGCAGGAAAGGAAAGACAAAGTAGGTTATGAAATACACTCAACCACTGAATCCTATGTTGGATGTTTTCCCTGGCTTTCTGGATGATAGACAGATGACAGACAGATGATATAGATAGGTAGGTAGGTAGGTAGATAGATAATAGAGGGGTAGAGATATAGATGATTGATAGATAAATACATAGATGGATGGATAGATAGGTAGATATAGACAGATGATAGAAGGATAGATGATAAATAGGTAGATATATGATATATAAATAGGCAGATAAATAGATGATAAATACGTGATAGATTGATTGATAGGTAGATAGATGGATAGACAGATAGATATAGACAGTTGATATATGACAGATAGAAGGATAGATGATAAATAGGTAGGTGGATATATAGACAGATGATATATAAATAGGCAGATAAATAGATGATAGATAAATAGGTGATAGATCAATCAATAGGTAGATAGGTAGATAGACAGGTAGGTAGGTAGGTAGGTAGATAGATAGATAGATAGATAGATAGATAGATCAAGCTACCTGCTTCTTAAAGAGCAGGCACAAACTTATAAATAGTCCCTATCTTTAGGTAGTGGAATTACTTTTTCACTCATTCAATGTTGCAATGACTCAATGTTCTAGTTGTTGGGAACTCAGCAGTTATCAGGAGACAAAATCCTGACCAGATGTGTTCATTAGCTAACTAAAATCACTCCCCGTCTGCAAGGTGCTGGGAGGTCAGGCTGGGAGCCACGCCTGGTACATTATCCTCCTGGCCCCCAGCGCCAGGTCTGCCCATGAATGTCTGTTGGCCAATGACTGAGTGAAGAGTGGTAACTGTGAGCCATGGGGGTCGGCTTCTCTTGTCTTCCCTAAATGCTATGGCTCAGAGAGCTTGTCTCTTCTCCAGCCCGAACGGAGTCTTCCCTGCCTGTTCAGCGCCTTGCCTGGCTCCTCTGGGCTGTTTCCAGGATGACATTTAGCCTCAGATGAAAGAAGGTGTAAAAAAAAAAAAGGCATGTCGATTCTGGAAAACATCAGCGACCACTTGTGGTAGAAGTTTATAACCCTGTGGAGGTGCTATTCAGTTGCCAGGACTTGGAAAAGAAACGAGAAAACAAAGGCACGAAATGAGGTGTGGTGTGAGGGGAGGCACGTTATTGCTGAGAAAGAAACAGCTGGGAACGGGGAGCAGTCAGGAGCAGCGACGCCCAGAGAAGGTCCCCGTGACCTGGGAGAGGAGGCTTGGCTTTCCATCAAAAAGGCATTCTGATGAGATGAGGCGAGTCCCACAGATATGGGAGGGTGCTGGTCACACACAGAACAAAGCAACCACCACCCCTCTGGTCCATCCAGAACAAGGGAGAGGGAGAGGGTCAGGCGCTATGGAGCCAGGGACCGCTGATGTCAGGAAGGCCAGCAGGCACAAGGCCATCATCTGAGTGGCAGTCTCATCTACTGGACCAAACCAGGAGACATGGTGACAGGTTCATTTTGCTCCTACAGAGGCAAGGAGGGAAAGGTGAGGGTATCTATCTATCTATCTATCTATCTATCTATCTATCTATCATCTGTCTGTCTATACCTATCTTTCTATCAATCGTCTGTCTATCTCTACCTACCTAACTATCTATCATCTGTATGTCTATATCTACCTATCTATCATCTGTCTATATCTATCTATCATCTGTCTATCTATATCTATCAATCATCTGTCTACATCTATCTTTCTATCAATCATCTGTCTGTATCTATCAATCATCTGTTTGTCTATATCTATTTATCATCTGTCTGTCTATATCAATCATTTGTTTGTGTATATCTATATATCATCTGTCTGTCTATATCTATCAATCATCTGTCTATATCTATCTATCCTTATATCTATCATCTGTATCTATCTACCTATCTATCTATCTATCTACCTACCTACCTATCCTTACTAAGGTAAGTAGGGAGACCACAATGGATTGGAGCTCAGGGCTGGCTTGCACCCCAGCTCCACCACTTACTGGCTGTGGATCTTGGGCAGCTTGCTTGATCTCTCTGGTCTGTTTCCTCACCTGGAAAACAGCCTGGCCTGCTCGCCACCCAATAACGTACAAGGTGGGTGTGGTGTGAACACATTTTCTAGACCGAACTCTGAGCTAATCACATGTGTGAAAACTGCACAGATGTGTTGAAAAGACAGATGTACATTCATGATGGGGCAAAAAATTCTCCAAGAATTATAAAACCAGCATTGATCTAAATGCATGAGAGAGGAAGAGCAAGAAAAAGAGGGAGGGTACAAAGGAATGACGGGCGGGTTTGAGACAGGAAAGGGGCATTCTGGGCCTGGGAATGGGGGCAGATGAAATAGCCAGGCTTTTCTAAAGGCTTCTGACCCAGCCCTGGCCAGTTTGGCTCAGTGGATAGAGTATTTGCCTGTAGACGGAAGGATCCCGGGTTCAATTCCAGTGAAGGGCATATGCCCAGGTTGCGGGTTTGATCCCCAGTAGGGGGCATGCAGGAGGCAGCCAATCAATAATTCTCTCTCATCATTGATGTTTCTATGTCTCTCTCCCTCTCCCTTCCTCTCTGACATCAACAAAAATATATTTAAAGTAGATTGTTCTTTAAAAAGAAAAGAAAAAAGAGACTTCAGACCCAGGCCTATGCGAGCTGCTGGGCCCCGAGGCAGACACTCCTGAACAGCATTTCAGATGTGGTCAGCGGGAGAGAACAGTCCACTCCCAAAGAACATGGTTTTACTTCCCTGCACCTGAGGCTCGGGCCCTGTCTCATCAGCAGCACCCAGGAACAACTTCAGAAGGGCATCGACCCCGATATATGGAGCGCATCAGAAAGGCCTTCCAGGCAACCCCAGTGTTATCGCTCCTCCCTCTGAGCCGACACTAATGCCGGGCGGAGAGGCTGAGACTCAACGCCAGCTTCTTTCTAACCCCAAACTTCTCTTCTTTCTCGCAAACCCAGGTCCTCACCCGGAGGGTCATTAACAGCCCCTCGGCACATCTGACAGGAGCAGAGACAGGAACCCAGAGGTCTCGGCTACAGGTCAACCCGGGTAGAATTGCAGTCTGTCGACCAAGGTCGTTTCTTGCAAGGACAGTCATTGCAGCTGCACGGACACTCCCTCCCTCCCACCCTGGAGAAAAGGAACTGCTCTCCCTGGGGTCTTGGCCAAACTCCAGCTCGGGGCCGTTGGATCCCAGGCAGCAGGACAAGGGCTTTCCCAGGAGGTCGGGCAGCAGGGCTGTTTCCTGTTTCCGGGGTCACAGGTTCAAGTCCTGCCAAGGAGCTCCTTTCAATGAGACCTCTGTTAACCCCGGGGTGGGGGGCGGGGGACGGACCTGGGGGCGCTTTGCTGGCTGTCTTTCCTTTGCCTCCACAACGGTCCCGCTGGGAAAGGGAACGGCCGGTTATCTCTCATTTCCCTTCCTAATAGGAGCTTAGTGCCCAGAGCAAAGTTGGCCCTCCAGCGTCCCATCAGGCATCTGGCTCCATTTCTACGCTCAGCTGCCTGGGGTGGGGGGTTGTGGGGTGCGGGGAAGACCTTCATTTCCTATTCGGACTTGTGATTTATGCCACAGCGTAAGTTACTACGCTTCAATAAAGTACAGTTGTATAACTAGTACATTAAACTCAGGTGCTCTCTAGATGAAATCATATAACATGTCCGATCGACACATTTCCGACGCGGCGGCTAAAGCTTGGAAACCTTTAGCGCATGCATGCATTCATGCAGCTTATCACAGAGGGGAGTGAGTCAGGTGGTGGGCAATGAACATAGCAAATGTCTATGATGTGCCAGGCACCGGGTGGCACGAATGACCAATTTAGCTCATTTGGTCCTCACGATGGCCCTTTATTTGTTCTTTTTATATATGTTTACTGATTTCAGAGAGGAAGGGAGAGGGAAAGGAAGAGGGAGAAACATCCATGATGGGAGAGAATCATGGGCCGGCTGCCTCCTGCACGCCCCACACTGGGGATCAAGCCCACAACCCAGGCATGTGCCCTTGACTGGGAATCGAACCTCAACCTCCTGGTTCAAATGTTGACGCTCAACTACTGAGCCACAAAGGCTGGGCACGATGCCCCTTTAAAGTCATCACTAACATGCTCCCCCAAGGTACAGACGGGCAAACTGCCCAGGGTCACCCAGCGTGTAAACAGTGGTGCCTAAATTCACACCCCAAACACCTGGAGTGGGTCAAAGCTCTCAAACACTCGGTGCTATTTCTTCCAACACACAGCGCTTGGCAACAGCAACCCCGGAGAGGTGAGTCCGTGGAACAATTTTAGTTTCTCAAGTATGCTTTTCTTGGTGGTCGGCTTCTCTATCACGAGTGGATATATTACATTTCTTTTTTAAAAATATATCTTTATTGACTTCAGCGAGGAAGAGAGAGATGAAACATCAATGATGAGAATCATTGATCGCCTGCCTCCTGCATGCCTCCTACTGGGGATTGAGCCCGCAACCCAGGCATGTGCCCTTGACCGGAATCAAAGCCAGGACCCTTCAGTCCGCAGGCCGATGCTCTATCCACTGAGCCAAACTGGCTAGGGCTATTACATTACTAATGAGAAAAAAATAAGTTGGAGTCCTCCCTTTTTCACACTGTCTGCACTTCAAAGATATAAAACTGTATGCTCAGTACCAAGGAGCTTTTTCATAATGTTCTCTTTAAAAGATATATTTTTATTGATATCAGAGAGGAAGGGAGAGGAAGAGACACCGATGATGAGAATCACTGATCAGCTGTCTCCGGCACGCCCCCCACCGGGGATCAAGCCATAACTCAGGGATGTGCCCTTGAGCAGAATTGAACCTGGGACCCTTCAGTCCTCAGGCTGGCGCTCTATCCACTGAGCCACACTACCGAGGGCTCATGGCGTTCTTATTTGGAGTTTCCTGGACCAGAGAAAAGATTTAGAAAACAAGCCAATTGACAAGGTTATCCACAGAATGCCACCTCTATAAACCCGCTTCTACTCCTTCCTGAGCACCATGTCTCCTTTCTCTCCCTCAAATAACGGCCTCTTGACCCATAGACCAAAGAAGGCACTAGAAATTAAGGGGGCGAAACGTCGCTCCTACACGCCCAACCCTTCCCCACTCCGCGAGGGCGAACTTGGCCTCTGGGTACAGCGATGGTGCGGGCTGCCGAAACGCGGCGGCATGTCAATAGCATGAGATAATTCCCCATCTACACCGTGAGGAGTGTGGGCTCGAGATCAATACAGGGTGAATTAGTGCTCGACAGCGATCAAGTAGCACAAGGGAAATATGATTCCTTTCTGAGAAGGGCTAAGCTGTCCGGCAGTTTATTGAGACTCGCGGGGAGACTGGGACGCTGAGCTTTAATTTAGCGACAAGTGGGTTTGTGGAGGAGGCTGAGCACTCAAAGGCTTCTGAGACTTGCTCTCAATCTCCCTCTCCCTCTCTCTCTCTCTCTCTCTCTCTCTCTCTCTCCCCCCCCCCCTTCTCTCTTCTCTCTCCTGTGTCTGCTATAATAAACTATGGCTGTACTTCTTCCTACAGATGTTTCTGGAACCCCAAGATCAGTCCCTGGCAGGAAAAAGCAGCGGACCCCACACCTTACTGCATGGAAATGAAGTTTCCAGTTCAGCAGGGGGGTGGGGGTGGGGTGACGGTAATTAATCGAATTAGCATTTGCTCCGTGGCGATGGAGTTAAGAATGTCACATCTCGTGGCATACTTTTAGCTTCAGAAGGAGATTTAGAAGGAGATTTTCCTTGACATTTAACTGCCTTGCTGTATTCTTCTCTCTTGCAGGGAAATGCAATCTTGCTTTCCTTGGGTGCTGGAGGGCGGAACCGGTGCCTGTTACCTTAACATGAAGAGCAGTGGCTCTTGGCGTCTGCTGGAACGTGAACGTCACAAGGAAGGGAGAAGCCATTCGCCTCGGTGTGTTTCGCTTTTACGTTTGAGCGGCAAAGAGCTGGATCTAAGCTTCATGGATACTAGGCAGCATCGTCGTAAATACACACTGATTCTTAAATAGTTTTAAACGGTGCTTAGCACATAAATCCATCCTATATATGTGTCCCTGGGCATGCGGGGAAGAGGATGGAGAGCTTACACCTGGAGCACCGACCAGTCCACAGCAGGCCCTTCTCTGCCATCTCAGCAGTCGAGCGATGGAAGGGACAGGGCCTCAGTCACTGCAGAACTTTTTAGGGTTTTTACGTGATGGATCTGGAAGAGGCGTGTGAAATCCACGCGCCTCCGCCGAGTATTTTGTGTCCCGTGCCTTTCCCATCAAGCCTGGGGGTGGGGTCCCCAAGGGAAGAAATAAACTCTAATTCATTCGGATACGCCATCCTCCAAACGCTACCACGTCATCTGATGTTTCCGAGGGCAGTGTGGTCTTTGCTAAAGAGAAGCCGAGTTTGGAGGCTGGAGAGAGAATTCTTCGAGCCTACAGAGGACGGACGGACAGACAGATCCCAAACTAGCCATGAAGTCGCCCCAGCCTCTGCTGCCTCGGAGAGTTCAGAGCCACCCACAAGTTGACAGGAGGGAAGTTGTACAGGAAAACACCCAGTGAGGCAGAGCCAATTTCAGGAGTGCCTGAATGCTCCGCTCGCCCCCTGAAAGCTTTGCCCTTCTCTGGAGAATCTATAGAAAGAACAAATGGCCCTAGCCGTCTTGGCTCAGTGGATAGAGCGTCAGCCTGCAGACTGAAGGGACCCAGGTTCAATTCCAGCCAAGGGCACATGCCTGGGTTTCGGGCTTGATCCCCAGTGTGTGTGTGTGGGGGGGGGGGGGGTGCAGGAGGCAGCCCATCAATGATTCTCTCTCATCATTGATGTTTCTATCTCTCTCTCCTTCTCCCTTCCTCTCTGAAACCAATAAGGAAATATATAAGAAAGGAAGGAAGAAAAGAAAAGAAAAGAAAAGAAAAGAAAAAAAAAAAGAAAAGAAAAGAAAAGAAAAGAAAAGAAAAGAAAAGAAAAGAAAAGAAAAGAAAAGAAAAAAAAAAAAGAAAAGAAAAGAAAAGAACAAATGGTCACCAAGACGGCTGGGCCACTGGCAAGTCACACAGCTTTAGGGTATTTGGGGACCAGGAA
Source organism: Ia io (assembly GCA_025583905.1). NCBI lineage: Eukaryota > Metazoa > Chordata > Mammalia > Chiroptera > Vespertilionidae > Ia > Ia io. Next base: position 25,255,346 of record JAJQQW010000024.1, read on the forward strand.
CCTGGTTCCCCACAGGTGAACTGTTCCGTGTCTGGACACTTTTCACCTGCATACCTTCCCGGGAAGACCAGAATGACTATAACACACACTGATTCTAGGAGGAAAGAAACATCCACCCCTTTGAAAGAGACAGGAACTGAGTTTCAGACAAGTGAAATGTCTAGGGACCCAACTGGCACATGGTAAATACAAGATTCTAAGCCAAGTGTGGGGCACAAGTCCTTCCTACTTCGCCCAGATTCATGCCCATCGACATAAACTCGCCTCGAGTATCATCTCGGCCTCTTCTGATCTTTGTGTTTCTGTCGGTCGTCGCTCAGTTATGCAAAATGTTTAGGAAGTGGGCCATTCTGGTAAAGTGGAATTCCACCCAAGCAAACAGAGTCAATGGAAATAGACTGTTGACATCCCTCTATCGTGCAAAGAGCAACGGCCCCCACTCCACAATCTGTGTCCTACTTGCAACCCGCATTTCCCTTGATCATAACAATTAACACACTTGGTTGTGATTGTTGGTGTCTCTCATCTTCCCAGTCCTATTGGAAGCTCAGTCCCATAGGACAGGGTCTTCTCGCCACATTTTAGCCCCAGAGCATGGCATAAAGTCCTCGGCGCATATGTGTACACACATGTGCAAGTACATGTATAATATGCACTATAGTGTATATACTATATGGTGTAATAAATAATCAGCAAATATATATATATATTATATATATAGATGACACATATATGTATATATGTGTGTGTTATCTATATATATAAAAGGCTAAGTGGCCAACTGACCAGCCAGTAGGTATGACGTGCACTAACCACCAGGGGACAGATGCTCAACGCAGGCGCTGCCAAGCTGCAGTGACTTGGCAGCGGCGGTTCTCGGGTGACTCACCCTGGAACCGGAGAGGAGGGAGCCCAATTCCTCGCGGGGCCACATGATTCCACCAGGCCGTGGGACCCCACCTGCCAGAGGGACCCTGCTCACTCCACAGACGCCCTTGGAGCCGCAGCCCCACCCCAGGTGTGGGGGAAGGGGAGGGACTGAGGGAGGTTGGCTCCAGGGCATGTCCGGCCTGTCTCGCTCAGTCCTGCCCCACCAGCCACCTTCCAATTAATTTTCTTTCAATGTGCACAAATCCATGCACTAGGTCACTAGTATGTAATATAATACATGATACATAATACAAAATATATTTACCTCATAATACCTAATATAGCAATGTTTTATATATAGTATGTACATATATTACATACATAATAATGTTTTACATATTATGTACATATATTACATATAAAATATATTTTATATTATGTAGCATGGATCATATATAACATCCTATCTAATAAAGAGGGGATATGCTAATTGACCATCACACCCTCAAAGATGGTGGTGCCCACAGCCAATAAGGAGGGATTATGCTAATTGACTGTCACACCCTCAAAGATGGCGGTGCCCACTACCACAAGATGGTGGCGCCCAGTCCCCTCAGCCCCACCGGAATGGCAGGCGAGCCCAGCCACTCTGCGTGCCTGCCTCCAGAGTCCCCGAGTCCCCTCAGCCCCCCAGCCGCCCAGGGTGGGCCTGGGGTGCAGGCAAGCCTCAGATGTCAACTGCCCAGCTGCCCAGGGCTGCCCAAGGCTCAGGTAACCAGGGCTGGCTGAGGTTTGCGCTGCCGGCAGTGGCATCAGCAGCCATCCCTTAGCTACCTGTGCCCAGGTAAAATGAGAACAATTCTACATAAGTTAGCACGTATGGACACTTTCCATGCCCAGGCACAGGGCTAAGCTCTGTGCACGTCCAACTCAATGAACTTGCCCAGAATCCTGTGGGTTAGGGGCTATCTTTGGCCTCATTGACAGGTGAGAAGATCAAGGCAGCACAAGGGTGGGTATTTGCTCAAGGTCATGCAGCATTCTGGGCCCAGGGCCTGCGAGAGCAGGGACTCCATGAGACAGCCCACACAAACCATTCTGCACAGCACGCAGCACGTACTAAGCGCGTGGCACATGCTAGCCAGCCATTTCCTGCCCCTTTTAAGGATGACAACCTCTGGCCGAGCATGTGCGCGGCTAAAACTTGACAACGTATTTATTTGCCTTGTAAAGAATGGAGGACGCCATCAGCGTGCATGCGTTTTATTTCCAAACTATCTATAAATAATAAGTTCGGGGAGACTTGCCTTTCTTATTTAAAGGTCTAATTTGGATTCTTTATCAAAATGATTTAAAATGCCTTTCACTCGGAAGCCGTATTTCAAAGACTTTATTTATTAGACTTCTCGAAAGTGTGTTTTTAATGCACATTCTGACTTTTTGCCAAACCCCTTCTCTGAAACAGTAAAACTGGAGCAGCCCCCTCTTTTAAAGAGTTACATTTATTAGATTTTTACATATTGCCACGGTCCAATTCATCAAAATAAATCTAGCTGAGAATTGGCGCATAAATCTTTCACTCTTCCAGCGTTCTTTCCGTCTGGAGCCTCTACCGTAACTTGCCTCTGATAAATGGGGCAGAGGCGCTCCTAGCAGGAACGCCCTTCAAAAGACCCAGAGCCGCTGTGGCCACATCCCTTCAGCCATCGCTGGGGCCCCACGCGGGCCAGACTGGCTGCGTGCGTTTTATCTGACACTGAGAGTTCGACGGGATTGCACTGTAAACCTAAACAGCTGTGAACTCTGCAAAAACGTGCGGGACCCATACGGCCAAGTCCTAAAACCATGTTGCGACCTCTTGGGAAAATGCGGGGGAAAGTCCCCATTTTTGTATCTGTTCCTGCGGCCAGCCAGGGACTTTGCGCACACGTTGAACCCAATGTGACAACTTGCTCTCCAAAGAGCAAGCACTCTGAGATAGATCGATAGATAGACAGACAGACAGACAAATAGAGATGATTGATGATAGATAGATAGATAGATAGATAGATAGATAGATAGATAGATAACTGAGAGGTAGATGATAGAGAATAGATAGATGATAGATAGATAGATAGATAGATAGATAGATAGATAGATAGATAGATAGATAGATAACTGAGAGGTAGATGATAGAGAATAGAGAGATAGATAGATAGATGATAGATAGATAGATAGATAGATAGATAGATAGATAGATAGATAGATAGATGATAAACTGAGAGGTAGATGATAGAGGATAGATGATAGATAGATGAGAGGTAAATGATAGATAGATGATAGGTAGATAAATAATAAATAGATAAATAGATGATAGATTGACAGATGATAGATAATAGGTAGATGATAAATGATAAAAGATAGATATAAAGAAATAGATGGTAGATAAATGATAGATTACAGATAAATGATAGATTATAAATAGATGATAGATCGATAGATGATAAATAGATAGATGATAGATAAATGAATGACAGAAGATAGATATAAAGAGATAGATGATAGGGAGATAGATGATAGATAAATGATAGATGACAGATAGATAGAACACACCCAAAATAGAAGCCACAGTCCTTTTATAACCTAAGGATGGAAGTGGCCTCCATTACTTCTACCACAAGCTGTTCGTTGGAAGCAAGTCAGAATATGGAGCCCACACTCAAGAGAAAGGACATGAGCTGCACTTTTTGAAGGGAGGAATGTCACAAAGACTTTGTGGGCTTTAAACTTACCCGGGCGCCCCTTTGTTAGCAGGGGCTTTAAACTTACCCGGGCGCCCCTTGGACTGGGTTAGCAGGAAATGCCGCCAGTCTTAGGTATTGGGCCGCGCTGGAATCTCAGGGCTCCTTGTAAAGGTTACAATCTGAAGCGCTGGGGGAGAGAGGGGGACCCTGTTGAAAAGCACCTCAGAAGGCTATGGGATGCACAGGTGTGCTCCAAGTTCATCTGGAGCCCTGGCCTGTTCACAAAGGCTGTAATGTGCACATGAAGGAAGACTCCCCCCCCCCCCCCCCCCCCCCCCCCCCCCCCCCCCCCCGCTTTCCCCCCCAACCTTGAAACATCTCAAAGCCTTTGGAAACAAAGAGTAGACACGTGGTCTGCGATTCGGGCGTTGCTGGTCTTGGCTTGGCGGTGGCTGGCCTGGACATGATGAACTTGAACTTCCCTACGGGCAGTCGCGTCCTTCACTCGGGGTCCTGTCTGAGCTGCAAACCCAGACTTCTGGGGTCCAGTCCTTAGAAACTAGCTCAGGGCTGTCGTCCCTGGAGCCGCTGAGAAAGCTGTCAGACATGCAACCCGCGGGCTTTGAGCAGAAAGAGGGAAGGGTCATTGCATGCAAAGGTCAGGAAGTGGACGGAGAGTTCGCTGATTCCAGTGACACATCAGGCACATCCTACGTGGTCCATGTGCCCATGAATTCCATTGACATCCCCTTTCTCACACGGATGTGCACCCCGGCAGAATACACACCTTCATCCTCAGTTTACTTTTTTTTTTTTTTTCCAATATAGTTTTCAGAGAGGAAGGGAGAGGGAGAGAGAGAGAGAAACATCCATGATGAGAGGGAATCATGATCGGCTGCCTCCTGCAAACCCCCTACTGGGGTTCGAGCCCGCAACCTGGGCACGTGCCCTTGACCGGAATCAAACCCAGGACCCTTCAGTCCGCAGCTATTTATCTACCATCTATCTATCATCTATCTCTTTATCTCTATCTACCAACTGAGTCAAATGGGCGAGGGCACTTTTTGACTTGGAACTTACCAGCTTTAAATGGGCTCAGACGAGCCCCCCCAAGTATCTCCTGAACAACTAGAAAAAGGACTCAGGCCGACCGCGTAGGCGAGTAAGACGTTACTGGATACTTTAAAGAGACAACGGAGCAAAAAAGAACCAGAACTAGACGGACGGCTTTTTCATTATGGGACGGACTAAATTATCCATTATATAGGAGCCACACATAAAAGGCTTTCTCCACATCAAGTGATAGATCAAAGGGAGGGAGGGTGCGTGGGCCACAGGCCTGGGCCACACCTCCCGAATTCTGAGACCGGGAGTGAACGGTCTGCATTTTAACTGCCTCCCCTTGACATGAAACAGCCCGCACACACGTGTCTCCCACTGAGCCAAGGCAGGTAGGCTCGGCTACAGAGATCCTCGCCCCCTGCTCCCCCCTCCGCCTTCCATCCCCTCCAAAGGATGGCAGGTCCCTGACGGGGCTCAGGTGAATCTAATTTAAAACCTGGACCTGGCGTGCGTCCCTCCCTCCCATCGGAGCCTGGCAGGGAGGTCACCTGTCAGCATCACAGCCTGGGTCCCTGGCATGTTTATGGCTCCTGGGACGGGACGGCCAGCTCATTCCCACTGCAGCTGCCCCTGCTCCCCGGCCCCACCCCCATCGGCATGGAAACTGCCCAACCAGACACTTGGCTCCCGGTGACTGATGAAAGCACGCACCCCCCTGCCATCCCCTGTCCCTGTCCGCCCCTTTCAGAGCAGCGAGGGACCATCAGCCATTCCCACGGTCGTCTCGAAATTGCTCCACAAGTTTACCAATATTCGAAAGAAGCCACTGATTCATTCCCTCACGCATTCAGCAGACATGAGCCAGGGTCTCCTATGGGCCAGCTGCTCACCCAGCCAGTGAAAACCATCCCGGGCACGCCAGCCCGGCCCCTGACCTCTGACCTCCTTCCTCTCACGCTGGCCCATTTGGTCAGCTTCTGGACCTATGAGCAGCCTGCTGTGCCCATTCATTTCCTAGGACGGGGATGACAGCTACGTCTCGCCCAGGCGTTCTCTTGTAGAGATGCTCAAGGCCTACGAGGAGAGAGGGCCACCCCGCGGGGACTTGTCCGGGGTTCACACACCACCCCCAACAGGGTGGGAGGTAGCAGACACAGCGAGGCCTCTGGAATAGGAGCCAAAAGAGGCACTGGACACACCACTCACTGGGCACCTCCAGCGATGCGCCTGCAAAGCCCACGTCCTTCAAAGCTGCATCCAGGAGGCAGTGGTCTGTTCTGGGCCTAGGCCACACGTGCCAAAGCAGAGAATGAATGAAACGACGTTCTCAGAGGATATGTGTGCATCCTCTGATACCTCCTCCTCTCTCTCTCTCTCAGATATATATTCTAGTCCTCTGCTTTTCTAGTTCAACTCTCCCCGATACAGAAAGGAATGAGATCAGGTTTTGAAGGTCAGTAATCACCTTAATGAGGTTATCTTGGACACCTGGAAGCTGAGACGGTGAGACGTTTATTAAGGGCTGGATGCTAATTTTCAGGCTAGAGGTTGTACATTTATTCTGTTTCATAAAGAAAGTTTGGCTGGTTTTGGGACTCGTACGTAGGGACTCTAGTCTTATAAAGAATCTGCCTGTGATGAGAAATCATGTGGAAATTTGCAAGTGAGTCCTCATTTTCTTTTTCTTCTTTTTTTTATATTTTATTGATTTTTTACAGAGAGGAAGGGAGAGGGGTAGAGAATTAGAAACATCGATGAGAGAGAAACATCGATCAGCTGCCTCCTGCACACCCCCTACTGGGAATGTGCCCGCAACCAAGGCACATGCCCTTGACCGGAATCGAACCCGGACCCTTCAGTCCGCAGGCCGGCGCTCTACCCACTGAGCCAAACCGGTCAGGGCTTTTCTTCTTCTGGCAGCAATTCTATTCTTATTAAGTGCTCTTTCCCCCATCAAAACTTCCCAAACTAAAATGTAAAGGAAAAAAGAATCAAAAACAAAACCAGAGTATCTGAGACAGGCTATTAAGCCAGGACAAGAGGAATAGGAAAACTCAGTTTACAGACATCTAGTAAATCACAAAACCTACCTTCCCTAACCAAGGGCACTTAATAGAAATTTTAAAAATATACATATTTTTTTATTGATTTCAGAGAGGAAGGAAGAGGGAGAGAGAGAAACATCAATGATGAGAGAGAAATTTTTTTGTTGTTAATCCTCACCCAAGGATATTTTTCCATTGATTTTTTTTTTTTTTTTTTTTAAGAGAGAGGGAAAGGGAGGGGAAAGACAGAGAGAAACATCAATGGGCGAGAAACACAAGTGAGTCATCATTTTCAATCTGTGACTTGGGGTGGGAAGACAAGTTCTCTCCCCTTTTTTGGTGGGATAAAAAACAATTAAGTCCTCCTAAAGCCGTGGTCGGCAAACTGCGGCTCGCGAGCCACATGCGGTTCTTTGGCCCCTTGAGTGTGGCTCTTCCACAAAATACCACGGCCTGGGCGAGTCTATTTTGAAGAAGTGGCGTTAGAAGAAGTTTAAGTTTAAAACAACTTGGCTCTCCAAAGAAATTTCAATCGTTGTCCTGTTGATGTTTGGCTCTGTGGACTCATGAGTTTGCCGACCACTGGCCTAAAGCACTCAAGGCCTCTATGTAGCTTGTAGAGCAGGCCTGGTACCAGAGAAAGATTTTATGCCTGGAGGTCGGGGTGCAAAGCAATTCCAGGGGCAGTGAGGGGCCCGAGGCGGCCCAGCCGGCCCGTAAACTCTGGGTAACCTGGTGGAAACCAGAAACCAGACGGGGCCAGGAGCTTGCAAGCTGCCTGATGGCCAGGTGATACGGCTTATGAAGACAGAGGCCAGGAGGCCAGACCATGGGAAATGAAATGGGCAGGCGGCGGGTCAGGGAGCAGGAGGAGCAGTAAAAGTTGAGTGATTTCTTGTGTGATTAAGGGTTTATTTGGCGTTATCTGGAGTGAGAGGGAAATCCGATCGGGGAGCCCAGTGTCCAGGCCTCTGCCTACGCCTTCCCCAGTTTGATAGGGGGGAAAAAAAAAAAATGCTCCAAACAGATTGTATGAGGAGACGTATTGTAACCTTTGGATCGCCCCCTCCAAAAATAATAAAAGACCCTCTTATACAGCCACTCTCTGAATCACAGCTTGGGGAACTCTGTTGCCTACATCTTCTCAGAGATATAGAAAAACAGCCATTTCCCACTGAAACGTCCCAGATAAGGTTTCATATTTTTATAAAGGCATCGGAGGTGTGCTGAGACTTAAACTTTTCCATGCTGTCATTCTCCTTTTTATTATAAGCAGTCATTTATTTCCAATAATCTCACACACACACACTCACTTCAGAATCAACACATTTCTGCTCCCTCCCCCCCCCCCCCCCCGGAACAGATTTTGATTGCTCATTTCATTCATGGAAGAAAGATACTAGTTTGAAAAAATAGATATATGGGAGAATGATTTCATGCAAAAAGGTAGAATAACATTAGCCACTTCCTTATCCTGTAATACATGGATATAGTTATTATTTTTCCAATAGACTTGCAATTCTTCTACAGTCTCAGATTTTTAAACAAACGTAATCAGATTCAAGAGCCTCAATGCTGACCCTTTAAGTTTTTAGCGGTGCCTTTTCTTAGATCATGCACTCACTTTTTGACGAGCAAGGCAAGGATGTGAATGCCTATGCCAGCACTATGAAATAGCCACGGATTTTGTTTGAACATCACAGGAACGATTCAAAAAAAACGCTGAAGTTTATCCTCACAAACTCACTCACAAATCGAGTTAACATTTGGGATTGTTCCCCATTAGCTTCCAACATCAAGATCGGAAACGGTTAAGTGCCATAGAGTTCCAGTCTTACGAACCAAACTATTTTTTTTTTCTTTTTTTATCTGCAAAACAACATCAACAAAAACTGAAGAAGAGAAACCTAAGACAAGAATGAAACTCACAGTGGACTAGAAGCGCGTATCCCCTACTTCCTCCCACTCAAAGGATGGCCTCCAGGCGGGGCAAAGAAAACAAAACTGATACTTTAAAGGAAAAAGAAGAAAAAAAAAAAACATGCATTTTGGGAGCAGGTGTCCAGGCGGCCGGCCGGAACTCCGGGGTCAGCGGGAAGGAATGTCAAAGCCGAGTTATTAAGTTTAAGCAGAAAATACGGCCTGGACGTCTCGCTTCGAAGGAATGAAGGACGTCCCGGGAAATGAGTGAAATATTTTCTCTCTCGAGTCACCGGGGCCTCCGCAGGTTGGGATCCGGCATCTGGGGTTGATTACGTGTGTTTTAGGGGACAGGTGGCTTGGGGAGACGGAGCCCTGGCAGGGCTTTTAAAATATTTCCCCGGGAAGGGTAAATAATTGGATGCCTCGCTGCCTTCCCTCCTGCAGGCTTTTGTTGGAAATACAAAAAAAAAAAAACACAACACAACACACATCTTGAGCCACATCAAAGGTGTCTCACGTGCAGACGGAGACAAACATCCTGCACTCTGACACGGGGCCCCCTCGCCTCCCTTCCGGCCAGCCGGGCCGAAATCTGTCCCGTCGCACGAGGGGGACAGATCAGTTTCCAAATCCTATCGCTCAAGTTCTAAAACTGATATTTATCGCCCGTGTGTTTTTTTTTTTTTTTTTTTTTAAATACTAGATGTTCATGAGGCTGAAAACTTTTATTGCTTGATGAGTTCCTAGGAGTAGCCACAGATGTTGAGCCAGAAAAAATAACCTCAGATTTGGCACCGAAAAAAGAAAAAAGAAAAGGAAAAAAAAAAATCGCAGGATGAGGAATCATTTTAACTTTGACAAATACAAGAAATGCTGTCTTGAGTGCTTGCCAAGTCCAGGGTCACTGGGCCGAGATCAAAGATGATGGATGATTTATGCCCAAGTATCGTCCCCTGCCTTTATTTATAGGTTTTTAACTGGTTTGCCTGTTGCCGTTTGCTTCGTTTTCCTGCTTCTCCTGGCATTTGGTTCAAAACGATGTTTAGTTTGACGTTGTAAACCAGTGGTCGGCAAACTCATGAGTCCACAGAGCCGAGTATCAACAGGACAACGATTGACATTTCTTTGGAGAGCCAAGTTTTTTAAACTTAAACTTCTTCTAACACCACTTCTTCAACACAGACTCGCCCAGGCCGTGGTATTTTTGTGGAAGAGCCACACTCAAGGGGCCAAAGAGCCGCATGTGGCTCGCGAGCCACGGTTTGCCGACCACTGACCTAGAAGCCCCACTGTGCCCTGTGGACTCTCAGAGAGGGACTCAGTACCCTCCAACGCTATGCATTACATCCTAAAGATTTGTTCTGTATCTATAGACACAGCATCATGAAGATGTTACATTGGGCATTCAAATTCAACTCAAAGGCCCTCGCTGGTTTGGCTCAGTGGATAGAGCGACGGCCTACAGACTGAAGAGTCCCAGGTTCGATTCCGGTCAAGGGCATGTACCTTGGTTGCGGGCACATCCCCAGTCGGGGGTGTTTGGGAGGCAGCTGATCGATGTTTCTCTCTCATCGATGTTTCTAACTATCCTTCTCCCTTCCTCTCTGTAAAAAAATCAAAAACTATATATTTTTTTTTTTAAAAAAATGGGCATTAAAGTTCAACTCAAAGGCCCTGGCTGGTTTGGCTCACTCAGTGGATAGAGTGTCAGCCTGCGGACTGAAGGGTCCCAGGTTTGATTCTGGTCAAGGGCTCGATCCCCAGTAGGGGGCATGTAGGAGGCAGACAATCCATGATTCTCTCATCATTGATGTTTCTCTCTCTCTCTCTCTCTCTCCCCCCCTTCCTCTCTGAAATCATTAAAAATATATTTTAAAAAATTTCAACTCGAAGTAATCTGATTATTTTAATTGTAACATTATTTTATAAAAAGACGGAATTCTTAAGTTCACGACCCAACTGATTTTTACATACAAACGAACTCCTGCAACCACCACCAATGCGTTCAAGGTAGAGGACATTTCTGGCGCCCTAAATACAAGTAGCCCAGAGGTATTTCTTTACACTTCTCCTATAACTGACATTTTCTTTTTAATAAAAAGTGACATTTTAAAAAAGTTTTAAAAAATGAGCTTTTCCACATGATTGATCAACCTTTTTTTGTGTTATTTTACCCCGGTCCTCCAGGCTACTCCTGTTGGCAACACCAAGTCATTCTTCTTCATTTGGGAGAGACGAGAGAGAGAGAGAGAGAGAGAGAGAGAGAGAGAGCGAGCGAGCGCTCGGTGGTCCTGGATTTGTCTGTGGCTTCAACAGTGTTTGGACGGACAGACCCAGGAGCGCCCCCACTTCCAGCCTCACCCCTCTCCTGCGTCTTATCCCGCCGCCACCTTCAGAACCACCTGCGGGACCAGCCAACACCGGTTTTGCATTTTTTTTTTTTTTCCTGCCAGAACTCCTTACTGCCGAACAACCACGAGCTCCCAAATTCGTCAGAATTATTCCCCGAGGTGGCGGCCCTGTCACCGCCTGGTCGCCTGCCCCTGCGGGCCTCGCACACCTACCTCTCGGGGCTTCTGTTTCCACCCCGTGAGGACGTGGCTCTCGAGGGCGGGCGCCATGTCCTCCTCGAGGCCGCAGCGGAGAAGCGCGAGGCCCGGGCGTCTCTGAAAGATGCAAACCCAGCGCGGTGGCCACGTTCTCTCCGGGACGAGCTGCCGCCTCCCCAGGGGAGTGGGGGGCACTCGGGACCCCACGGGGCCGCCCTGGCCTTGGAGGGGACCCTGACCCGGGCCCTTGTGGAGCGGCAGGCCCTCTTTCTGCTGCGCAGGCCCGCGTCCCTGTGACTTCCGGCAGAACCACTTCCGGGGGAGGGGGGAGGCTCATCAGGAGGATGGGCAGCACCTGGCTCGCCTGGCGGGCGGCCCCCAGGCGGGGCGGGGAGAGTGTCTCTTGGACAGGCTCCCCCTCAAGCACGACCAGGAGCCTGTGGAGGCCCCTCTGCATCTCCTGGAGTCTCTGGCTTTTGCCTGAGCCTCTCCCTGAAACTACTAGCCATTCTTCTAACCACCCTGGAGCCCACTCCCATGCATTGGACAAAGTGAAACAATAAAGCATTTTGCAGCAAGGAAAGAAGGAAGGGAGGGAGGGAGGGAGGGAGGGAGGGAGGGAGGGAGGGAGGAAGGAAGGAAGGAAGGAAGGAAGGAAGGAAGGAAGGAAGGAAGGAAGGAAGGAAGGAAGGAAGGAAGGAAGGAAGGAAGGAAGGAAGGAAGGAAGAAAGGAAGGACGAAAGAAAGAAAGAAAGAAAGAAAGAAAGGAAGGAAGGAAGGAAGGAAGGAAGGAAGGAAGGAAGGAAGAGAATAACTAGCTAGCTATCCTATATAAAGGGTAATATGCAAATCGACCAAACAGCAGAACAACCGGTTGCTATGATGCGCACTGACCACCGGGGGGCAGACACTCAATACAGGAGCTTCCCCCTGGTGGTCAGTGTGCTCCCACAGGGGTGCACCCCTCAGCCAGAAGCCAGGCTCACGGCTGGTGAGTGCAGTGGTGGCAGTGCTAAGGATGTCCGACTGCAGGCTTAGGCCCGATAAGCTGTCAGTTGGACATCTCCCAAGGGCTCCCAGACACTCAATGCAGGAGCTGCCCCCTGGTGGTCAATGCGCTCCCAGAGGGGGAGCACTGCTCAGCCAGAAGCCCTGAGCCAGGCTCACCGCTGGCGAGCGCAGTGGCGGTGGCGGGAGCCTCTCCCACCTCTGTGGCAGCGCTAAGATTGTCCTCCAAGGGCTCCCGGACTACGAGAGGGTGCAGGCTGGGCTGAGGGATCTCCTCCCACCACCCCACCCCCCCTACCCCCCCACACCCTCCCCACACCCCGAATGCATGAATGTCGTGCACCAGGCCTCTAGTAAATATATAATATATTTATATATTAAAACATATAGTATATTTACATATTATCTATAATAATAAAAGCATAATATGCTAATTAAACCGGACATCCTTTGGGACGAAGCCAGGGCTGCGAGGGAAGCCCGGGTCCCTTGGCTTTCTGTTATTACTGTTTTCGTCTTTTTTGCGTATCTTCAACGCATCCTACATTTACAGGTTTTTAAACTGGGATCCAGACAAGTGATATGGGTTTCTTTTATTCTTTTTGTTATTATTATTCCCGTGAACTTATTGCCCTGTCTTGTTGGAACATCATGGTTTTTACTTATATCTGTATAGGAGGTTCATGATCCCGTGGATTCATTTTTACAATTTGTGTAGCTATGTCTGCACTTTATTTTTTTTTTAATTCAGATGCTTGAGGGCTGGGGTTTTTTTTTTGGGGGGGGGGGGTGTTCATTTTTGTGTGCCTTCATTTGAATGCAGTTCTGGACAAGACGTAGGTACTTTAATAAATATTGATGAGCGTCAATGAGGCTCAAAACCATGAGGGTTCCTGGGAGTCACCTGAACCAGAGATTTTCAAAGTCAGGTCCTTGGACCAGTTGCATCAAAATCACCTGGGATTGCCCAGCTGGCGTGGCTCCGTGGTTGAGCACAGACCTATGAACCAGGAGGTTGTGGTTTGATTCCTGGTCAGGGCACATGCCCAGGTTGCGGGCTCCATCCCCAATGTGGGGCGTGCAGGAGGCACAGATCAATGATTCTCTATCATCACTGATGTTTCTATCTCTTTCTCCCCTCTCCCTTCCTTTCTGAAATGAATGAAAATATATTTTTTTAAACATCACCTGGTACTGTTTTAGGATACAGTTTCCTGGGCATAATTTAGTACAAGTGGGTGGGGCTCAGGAAACTCATTTTTTTAAAAACTGTCCAGGTATTTCCCTTGCAGCCATGTTATTGACTTAGGCCACTGGTCAGCAAACTCATTAGTCAACAGAGCCAAACATCAACAGTACAACGATTGAAATTTCTTTGGAGAGCCAAATTTTTTAAACCTAAACTTCTTCTAACGCCACTTCTTCAAAATAGACTCGCCCAGGCCGTGGTATTTTGTGCAAGAGCCACACTCAAGGGGCCAAAGAGCCGCATGTGGCTCGCGAGCCGCAGTTTGCCGACCACGGACTTAGGCTCCTGTCTACCTGGTACAAACACTGACTTGATTTGATTTTCAGCAGAGAGAACCCTGAAACGTATCTGCAAATTACATTCCTTAAATCTTAGAAGTAGACACGCCCTCAGAAATTACTGTATTCATGCCCTTTACTTTTGTACCCAAAGAACAAAATTACTTTTTAAGTTTCTCAAATTTATGGAGCCAATCAGCAGCAAAGTCAGGAACAGAACTCAGATTCTGTGACTGGAAATTCCAGGATCTCCCTCCTGGCTTCGCCTGTGGGTCCCAGTCAAAACCAGCCTAGGGCCTGGAGCATCCTTATGACAAAATCTTCTCAGGCACCCTAGCTGCTTTGGCTCAGTGGATAGAACATCGGCCTGCGGACTGAAGGGTCCCGGGTTCAATTCCAGTCAAGGGCACATGCCGAGGTTGCGGGCTCCATCCCCAGTGTGGCGTGCAGGAGGCAGCCAGTCAAAGATTCTCTCTCATCATGGATGTTTCTATCTCTCTCCCCCTCTCCCTTCCTCTCTGAAATAAATAAAAATCTATACTTAAAGAATGCACCAGCTCCCATCAAAGCCACCCTGAGCGCAGGCCCAGCCCCCTCCCTCCCTGCCGCATCCTATGCGATTGAAATTCTGCAAATGAGTATTCCTGGTTCGCAGGGGAGGTTCAATCACACGCAACTGGCTGTTGATCTTTGGATGCCTGCAGGCCTGCAATCTGTTCTACAAGTTCATCCCCCGCAGAAAGAGAAAGAAAGAGAGAGAGAGAGAGAGAGAGAGAGAGAGAGAGAGAGAGAGAGAGAGAGATGGAAGGAAAGACAAGATAAGAGGATGGGACCAATGGAAGCATCTGTAGCCAGCTAATTGGACCCTTGTGGGCCACCAGCAGCCACAAAATTAAAACAAACACAGCCTGGCCGAGCGCACGCTGGCAGGACCTGCCCGCCCTGGGTCCATTGGCTTTTCCCCTGCCCCCCGCCCGCCTCGAGCCCCCACTTTTAAAGGACCTCATTAGGGGTCTCTCTGAAGGATCATAAGCCAGTTTCCATCTCAGAAGAATACGGTGTTTTGCCCCCGAACTGGAGGCACGGTTAGAAGCTGGTAATTAGGAGGACTTGTTAATGGAGTTTGGCTGTGATTAAGCGGTGATTGAATGAGCGTTCGGTGCCTGTCAGTGGGTGAGCCTGGTGAGGGGGAGAGACGTTTAATGAGACACCTGTTGTGGGGGGCCCACTGGGGTTTGTGGCCGCTGATTGGCACTTGGACACGGTGTGCTCAGTGACGGGGGCCGGGCTGAGCCTGGCAAGTGGTTGGCATCTGGGCAGAGCCCACAGCTCCCAGCAAGTCAGGGCTGGCTGAGTTCCCTGAGCCCTCTGATCACGGCTGCCGTCCCACGTTCCCACGTGAACTGGGCTGAATGGCACTGTGCTCCAACTCCCAGGAGGCACTGCCAAGCCCCTGCAGGAGGAAGATGCCCAGGTGGGGTCTCTCCCATGACCCCTGCACACCACAAAACACCGGACTGGGCATTGGACACTCCCCCCCATCATCTTGTCCCCAGTGTACAGATAAGGAAACTGAAGCAAGGGAGGTTCAATAGTTTGCCACCTTGGGCTGGATGCTCTGTATTGGAGACATCACCCCTCAAACCTTCAAAGGCCCCCTGGAAAGCGTGTTAAAATGCAGATTCTGACTGAGTAGGTCTGGTGGGGGGGGGGGGATGGGGGAGGCCTGCTTTCCCAGACTATGAGTGTAAGTCAGGCATCCTCAAACTATGGCCCGCGGGCCACATGCGGGTGTTTTTGCCGTTTTGTTTTTTTACTTCAAAATAAGATATGTGCAGTGTGCATAGGAATTTGTTCATAGTTTTTTTTTTAAACTATAGTCCAGCCCTCCAACGGTCTGAGGGACGTGAACTGGCCCCCTGTTTAAAAGGTTTGAGGACCCCTGGTGTAAGTCATAGGACACTTGTACTGGAGGCAAACAAAACCCATAAAAGACAGGCTTGTCGTGCATTTCAATATTATGATTAAGATCACATCCTGCTTTTTATTTATTTTTTAAATACATTTTTATTGATTTCAGAGAGGAAGGGAGAGGGAGAGAGAGCAACATCAATGATGAGAGAGAATCATGGATCGGCTGCCTCCTGCACGCCCCCTTACTGGGGATTGAGCCCATAACCCGGGCATGTGCCCTGACTGGGAATCAAACCGTGACCTCCTGGTTCATAGGTCGATGCTCAACCACGGAGCCACACTGGCCGAGCCTCATCACGCTTTTTAAAGAAGAGAGAAGGGACATACCTAATACTACAATGCCTCATCTCTGCCCCCAAATAAAGCCTGAGAATTCTGAGAATGTGTGGGAACTTCATAGCTAAGCAGGTGGTGGAGGGGGGGAGGTGGACACAGCACAAAAGTATGGGCAGACAGGTGTGAAAAACGAGAGGAGGCCCCCACTCCACACTAATGCATCCGTGGAACATTTCCAGGAGGGACAGAGAGTCCCATCTCGGGGACACTGCTCTTTGAAGATATTGGGGATCCAGCCATAACCATCTACCCTTCCACCTGAGCCAAATGCACTTGACAAACAGCAGCCTTTCCAGGTCATCGTCCAGGGCCCTGGGAGAAAACAGCGCCTTGTTCTTCCCAACAGTTATTCCGGGCTGATGTGAGGTCAAAGCACATGTGGGAAGTCCCAGAGGCACGCGCAGCCGCCGGGGCCAGGTCAGGCTTGGGTTCAAGGGCAGGGGCGCCAGGCCTCCCCCAGAACTTCCCAGCGACCCTGCTTATAGCTCAGGCCATGTTGTTTCAGACATTCAGACGAAGCCTTCCTGAGCTCGATAACAAAAGACACGCAGCCTCTAGCAGAAGTGTGGGCACACTTGGATAAAGTTGGGGGAGCACAAAAATACTTGAAGACCAAGACAATCTCAGATGCCGTTGAGTCCCAACACGAATCTTAAAAACAGAGAAAACTGCTCTGGCTGGTTTGGCTCAGTGGATAGAGCGTCGGACTGGGGACTGAAGGGCCCTGGGTTTGATTCCGGTCAAGGGCACCTGCCCAGGTTACAGGCTCGATCAGCCGATCAATGATTCCCTCTCATCATTGATGTTTCTATCTATCCCTCTCCCGTTCTCTCTGCAATCAATAAAAAAAATATATTTTTAAAAGCAGAGCCTAACCGGTTTGGCTCAGTGGATAGAGCGTCGGCCTGAGGACTCAAGGGTCCCGGGTTCGATTCCGGTCAAGGGCATGTACGTACCTTGGTTGCAGGCACATCCCCAGTAGGGAGTGTGCAGGAGGCAGCTGATAGATGTTTCTCTCTCATCGTTATTTCCAACTCTCTATCCCTCTCCCTTCTCTCTGTAAAAAGTCAGTAAAATATATTTTAAAAAATAAATAAATGAAAAATAAATAAAAGCAGACAAAACTGCATCAGTAATTCACAAATCAGAAATAACACAAATTAAAAAAAAAAAAAAAACCTCCCACTTTGTCTTAAATTCCATAGATTACTGAGGATAAAAATGATTTGTTCTGATTATCTGGATAATTATCTCATTTCTGGGCTTCTCGTGACTTGGGGAGACCTGGCCAGAAAGATAGACAGTTATACATGAAGTATATTTTCCTTGTATTAAAAGTGATCCAGGTGTTAATTTATTTTTCTAGAGAAGTAAAATAGTTCGCTTCCGTGGGTCAGTTTCATACCAACTTTGATATAAAAAAAGGTCATATTAACTACAATTTGATCTAACAAAAGGCATGACTCCAAGAGTGAGTTATTTAAAATTTTGTAGACATGTTTGCTTTCTTTGCACGTGCAGCCACAACAGGAGAGTATGAGGTGTGTATTGGCTAATTTGCCTGTAACATTTCCAGTAGAAAATTATGCTTGAGGCGCCTAGAAGGATACCAGAGTTTCAGATCAGCCCCTCAATAGGGAATCAGTATGAATGTTGGTGACGTAGGGTGACGTAAGGGATTGTCACATGCCAGAAATTCACAGGAGGTGCAGATATGGCTTATGGAAATATTTTTTTAACTTCTAACATTTTTAAGCACCCAAAGGTGCTATACATATCAAGGATCCCATATGAAAAAGGAGTGTGACCTCTAGCCAGTTTGACTCAGTGAATAGAGCGGCGGCTTGCGGACTGAAGGGTCCTGGGTTCAATTCCAGTCAAGGGCACATGCCCAGGTTGCAAGCTTGATCCCCAGTAGGCATTCAGGAGTTAGCCCATCAATGATTCTCTCATCATTGATGTTTCATCTCTCTCTCTCCCTCTCCCTTCCTCTATGAAATAAATTAAAAAATATATTAAAAAGCAAAAGGAGTGTGAAGAGATGCTTTAGGATGGAGTGAATAAACAACAGAGCAGAAGAGAGATGGTTGGGGAGCACCCGGTTCTGCCAGGACCAGCTGTGTAGCCTTGGACCACTGGATTAACGTTCTGGGCCTCAGATTCTCCATTCATAATTTGGGAGCAGTCATATCCTCTTGAAATATTCTAGGACAGTTGGACGTAAGGTTGGGGGAGTTCCTGGTATAGGGCAGACACTGGCTCGACTCTGGAGAAGGTCCCACAAGGGCACAACCCCACCTGCATTATGCTGGTCAAGGGCTCCAGCATCAGCACCTTGGAGAGTGTCCATTGACCCAGTTCATACCCCTGAAGAGGACAACCAAAGATCTCCTCTGTGGGGCCATCCCCTCCCACTTGGATGATCAAGGTGTCAGCCCGAGTCCTTCCACTCATCCATGGCCCTGCCCGGTGCAGCCACCATCGCCACCGCTGGCCTCACTTCCCAGCACTAACCAGCCAGCTCACTCTGGCCAGCGTCTCTGAGCCCCTCATTGGTCCCAACAGGACAGATCCAGGTCTTGCAGCCCCCCTCATTAGAATGCTCTTTCTTCAGCTCTCCACAGGGCTCACCCCATCCATGCCCCCATCATTTCTCTGCTCCCATTGCACCTCGCTACATGTTCGGCCATGTGGAATGACATGGACGTCAACAAATTTTTGCCTCCCTAAAGTTCCCAAATTAAAATCCCTTCAGGCCATCATGTTCAAATGCTAGGTGACACTGGTGCATAGTCACGGATTTTATAACTAAGATCCCGCTGCATGTGCAGAACTGGTAAAACCGTGCGCTCTCAGCGTGTGCCCTGGGGCAGGCCCGTACCTGCCACGGTGAATGCACACTGCATTACAGCTCGGCCCAGGTACGAAGCATCCCATCTGCCGCCCAACTTATTCCTGAGAGGTATGCATGATTACCTCTCTTTTTTTGTGTGGCTGTTGTTGTTTTGTGAATCCTCACCCGAGGATATTTTCCCATTGATTTTTAGAGAGACTGGAAGGGAGAGAGAGAGACAGAGAGAAACGTCGACGTGAGACACATCGATTGGTTGCCTCCTGAATGCACCCCGACCAGGGCCAGGGAACCTGCAACCAAGGTACGTGCCCTTGACTGGAATGGAACCCGGGACCCTTCAGTCTGCAGGCCAACGCTCTAGCCACTGAGCCACACCGGCCAGGGCTTCTCCCATTTTTCAGATGAAGGATGTTGGAGAAATTAGGTGGCTGTATTAGCCCACTGGGGCTGCCCTAACAAAGAACCACAGACTGGGTGGCTTAAACCCCAGAAATTTATTTTCTTGTGGCTCTGGAAGCTAGAAGTCCAAGGTCAAGGTGTTGGCAGACTTGGTTCCTTCTGAGGCCTCTCTCCTTGGCTTGCAGACGGCCACCTTCTCTCCATGTCTTCACATGGTCTTTCCCTTGTGTGTCCCAGCAGTCACTCTTTGAGCCCCAAATATCCTCTTTGTTGAAAGCCAGGTTACGCTACGGCCCATTCTACAGGGCGTTAGAACTTCACCACCTTTTCTATTCCCTGTCTACCCGCTCAGTCACATTCTGCGGTGTGGAGGGTTAGGCCTTCATCCTATGAATAAGGGTGGGGGACACGGTTCAGACCCCAACAGTGGCCATCACACTGGGGTTTGCGTGGGACACTCCGTATAAGCTCGCTGTCCCGTTGTAATTGGCACCCTGAACTCTCAGAATCGTCCCCATTTGAATGATCGATTCTCTGCCCACTGTACCATCACAGCGGGATTTCTGAAAACATCTCAAGAAAAGAACAGATGCCCTAACTCAGTGGTCAGCAAATTCATTAGTCAAAAGAGCCAAATATCAACAGTACAACGATTGAAATGTCTTTTGAGAGCCAAATTTTTTAAACTTAAACTATACAGGTAGGTATGTTGTTATTAACTTAATTAGGGTACTCCTAAGCTGGCCTAAGAGCCACACTCAAGGGGCTAAAGAGCCACATGTGGCTCGCGAGCCGCAGTTTGCTGACCACGGCCCTAACCAGTTTGGCTCAGTGGATAGAGCATCGGCCTGCGAACTCAAGCGTCCCAGGTTTGATTCCGGTCAAGGACATGTACCTTGGTTGTGGGCACATCCCCAGTGGGGAGTGTGCAGGAGGCAGCTGATCGATGTTTCTCTCTCATCGATGTTTCTAACTCTCTATCCCTCTCCCTTCCTCTCTGTAAAAAATCAATAAAACATAAAAAAAAAAAAAGAAAAGAAAAGGACAGATGGAGTTTCAACTCTGCTGGACTCCCCACGTCGGCCGGCCCCTCCTGCCCCTCGAACATTCCCTCTGTAGAATCATGTGGCTCCCCCCTTCCCCGCCGCCTCTGGGGAGCTGTGCTGAGCCAATGCTTTGCAGGATCGGGGCACAGAAAGCCGGAGAGACGCAGCAGCCACCGGGTAGGCGACAGGCGCGGTACACGGCCGGATGCAGCATTTCAAACGCAGCGTGGCGTGTTCAGATGAACACGGGCAGATGGGCCTCCCTACCCTCCCTCCCTCCTCACGTTCACTTTGGCTGACCACGCTTGACTGCTGTTCTTTTGTTCCAAACGGAAGAACCTTCTCTGCTTCCAAAGCGAGGAAGGAGAGCGCGGGCGGGCGGGGGGTCCAGGAGGATGCCATGTGAGCACCTGAGCAGTCGTGGGGTGCTCCCCGCCTCGTGCCAGGACGCTGCTGTTGTTTACTGCACCCCCGTTCCCCCGGGAGGGGTAGCAGCATATGGTCCTTCCGCCAGCTCCCCAGCACCTTCCATGGCATATGCACGGGGGGCGGGGGGGGGCCTCCCTCCTGGGGGACGCGTGCAGGCCCCTCACTGGGCCTTGCGGCTGTACCGTCTGACAATATACAGGTTGCATATTGCTGGACGCCGCCTCCGCTAGGAGCCAGCTCAGCCTTTTAAGTGTTCACTCAGCGGAGAAGGAACAATAGCCAGCGCCCTGTGACCGTGAACTTGACGGGTTTGGTCTGGGGCGGGAAGGAGGGACAACTCCGGGAAAAATCTACAGATTCCACGGGCGGGCCAAACGGCGGTGATGTGACCAGTTCGCTTCCAATGTATCATACTAAAATGAAGACATGAGCACGGCCCCCACGCCGTGCGTGCTCGCCATGTGCCAGGCGCCGGGCCAAGATGTGGAACACCAAATTCTAATCCAACCGTTCCCGCAGATCGCACGGCTTGCCTCCCAGGAAGGCGGAGGCAGAGTTCAACTTGCGTCTGCCTCTCTCTCTTCAGACCCTCCGTGCGATCGCTGTCAGGCGGAGCTTCCTGAAATGCATTCCTAATGCCAATTTTGCACTTTTAACAAAATGACTCAGTCGTGTCCATGCTAAAACACCCCAAAGCGCCTCCCAAGGAATCCTTCTCCCGATGTGAGGGCGATCTGGCTACAACATCTGTCACCCTATGGGTCCCAGGGTTGGCTCGGCTGATCTGGCTGGCTAGGCGGGTATCCCCACCTCCCTCACCGATCCACGTGCGTCCTTCCCCACCCAGGGGAGAGGACCCGTCTTCAGTCGAGGGTATATGAGTAGCTTCGCTCCCCTGCTAGAACCTCCAAACAAGCGCTCAAAGAATCCTTCTCCCACCAAATATCAGTCAATGGCCCCCCCTTCCTGCTTTGACTTTCTCCAGATGAAGGGGGCTTTGTGCCACTCAGTGTTGGAAATGTCGGGGGGCTCCGTGTCATCTTTGCAGGACTTCTGCCAGCCTAGAGCGTGTCAGGTTCATCGGGAATCTGAAGGGCATCTGAGAGTTACTCTATAGGCACATTCGTCCCTATTAAAATTCTTTCTGACCTTGAGAACTCCAGGCAGACCCAGCCTGCGTGACTCAGTGGTTGAGTGTGGACCCATGAACCAGGAGGTCACGGTTCGATTCCCAGTCAGGGCACATGCCCGTGTTGCAGGCTCCATCCCCAGTAGGGGGCGTGCAAGAGGCAGCTGATCTATGATTCTTTCTCATCATTGATGTTTCTATCTCTCTCTCCTCTCCCTTCCTCTCTGAAATCAATAAAATACTGTATATGTGGGGGTTTTTTAAAATATTTTTAAAAGAAAAAAGAAACTCCAGGCAGGGCTTTAAACCACATGACTTTAAAAGGTGGGAAGGGGGGGGCATCTTTTACAAACAGTCCCTTCTTGCAGCTCTGTAACGTGTGAGAGATAAGATGGTTTTCCTCCTGCCGCTGTGCGAGCAGGAGGCAGCTCTGGGGCCACGTGTGAGACCTCTGCTGGGAGCAGGCTGCAAGGGCCCTGCAGGCCATCCGCCCAGGGTGCTTCCTGAGCCAGCGCCATGGAAACCAGGCCTTACAGGCTCCGGGGAGCCTCCTGCTACCTGATGAAGACATCGCAGACCACACGGAACATTTACACACGGTGCTGGCTGCTTCACATCCCTCAGAAAGCAGACCAATCCCGAGCTCCGCCTCCAGGCTGTCTCTCGCGCTGGAGGCATGGGGACCCGGTCGGACACCAATGACAGTCATTGCCGATGACAATCAGGGGCTCTCTCTTACTTCTAGGAGTTAAGAAATGCTTCCAGTTATCAACGTGTTTTACAGTTCCCCAACTGCCTCTTTATTCTGCCCCAGGGGCAGTCTCCCGTTTGGGGTGACCTTCCCATCTACCCTGTGGTTGTTCACCGTGTTGATGACTGTAAACTTTGAGCCTGCTGAGAGTTACACACCAGGCTGAGTTTGTATGGATTGCATTTTAGGGAAGGAACGCCCACCACGGGAAGCTAAGTGGAGGAAAACAGGATTCTAAGATTTCACGAAAGGAACTTTTGCCAAAAACCATACTCAAAATAAGGAGAATCTGAATTTTTTCCCCCACCCAATTTCTCACCTGAAAGAGAAAGATGTCAAAGCACGTGGCTTATGACCTTCAGCTCCATGTGAATGTTTTTATACTTGAGTTGATTTTTAAAATCCATACACCTGCACCCTCTTGTACGATTCCAAAGAGGGCAGATGTTTTAACCAAGGCTGCTAAAGGTTAAAGAGAAATTTCCCTAGGTAAAATGTATTGGGATTGTACTTCAAAAAAGAAAAAAAAACTAGAAGGGCTCATTTTTTTATTATTATTATTATTACTATTGATTTCAGAGAGGGATGAAGGGGGAGAGAGGGAGAGAAAGAGAGGAAACATTGATGTGAGATACATCAATCGGCTGCCTCCTGCACGCCCCCTATAGGAGATCAAGCAAGCCTGCAACATGGGCACGTGCCCTGACCAGGAATCGAACCTGCGACCTTCCGGTGCACGGGCCGACACTCCAACCAATGGTCCCCCCCGACCCCCCGCGAGGGCAGAAAGGCTCATTATTAACTCTGCTACACTAACAAGTATGTGACTTATCAAAATGGTCCAAATTCAAGAAAAGGCTGAGCCCACACATAGATGAAGCTGAAAACTAAGGCGAGTTCACCTTGAATCCAATTAGAATCCTTACTTGCATCAAACATTGAGCAAAGGAAACAAAAGTTCTTTCCGTCTTATATCACCTCGTGCACGCTCCCAATTCCCCCTTCACAGATATAGCTACTTCCTACCAATGACGCCTTCTCGATGTTTTTATGCCTCTTTCAATAAAATCACCTGGAGTGGGCTACCTCGGTGCCTTCCCATCGACTGTGACGATGAACCTTATTCAGGAATTTTCAACGTGTTTCCGCTGAGTCTCCCATTTCTAAGACATTGATGACTGTACAGGTGGCATTTGAAAGCCACTGTGTTCTTATTCTTCTTTGGTGGTGTTTCTCTGTGTTTTCTCATGCTTTTCTTTGTGGAATTGGTTGTTTTGTTTTGTTTTGTTTTGTTTTGTTTTGTGGGGGGTGTTTTTTATATATTTTTTAAATTGATTTCAGAGAGGAAGGGAGAGGGAGAGAGAGATAGAAACATCAACGATGAGAGAGAATCATGGATCGGCTGCCTCCTGCACGCCCTCCACTGGGGATCAAGCCTGAAACCCGGGCATGTGCCTTGACTGGGAATTGAACCGTGGCCTCCTGGTTCATAGGTCACCACTCAACCACTGAGCCATGCTGGCCGGGCTGGAATTGGTTATTTGGATATATTTCTTGCTACCTGCCTGAACTACAAACTTCACGAGAGGAGACACCATCTTTTTACCGGCAAAGATGTACCCTGTGGTTTTCCAGCCCACCAGCACTTTGCACACACTAGTTAATCAAGATAAATGGAAGGACGGATGTAGAATTTACCGTCTAGGAATGCCTTGTGCAGAAATGTTGGTACAGTGTGTAGACAGCCACTCGTTCTCAATCATGAAAATTAGGATCTATATCAAATGCCCACCAACAGAGGAATGGTGAGACAGACATCCATACCATGCAAACGATAGGTCACAACATACATAAAAATATATAGAACACTAGAGGCCCGACGCACAAAGATTCATGCAAGAATGGGCCTTCCTTACCCTGGCTGCCGGCACCACCTTCACTCTGGCCGGAGCCGCCTTTCCGCCTTCCCATGCTGCCCAGAGCCCAGGAGCAGCTGGGGCAGTGCAGAACGCCCCCAGCCACTCGGCACCTGAATATGCAAATTAACCCACCATCTTTGTTGGGTTAATTTGCATACTCACTCCTGATTGGCTGGTTTGCATTTACAGTCAATTTGCGGCGTGAAGACACATATGTGCACTTACACTGCAAGAGCAATTTGCATATTTTTCAGTTAGTGTCAGCTTAGCTACAGGTTCGATTGTCAAGGGCACCTTGGTTTCACATCCCCAGTAGGGGGTGTGCAAGAGGCAGCTGATCGATGTTTCTCTCTCATCGATGTTTCTAACATTAGTAAAAAATCAATAAGGTAAAAAAGAGCAATTAATCAATAAGGTATGAAAAATAATTATGTGGAAAAGTTAAAAAGGAAGAAGTTAAAAAGTTACACAAACTATGTGTAATAGGCTCCCATTTTTAAGAAGTACACACATATATATTTTGAACTATACCTGACCCCAGCCAGCATGGCTCAGTGGTTGAGCCTCGACCTATGAAGCAGGAGGTCACGGATCAATTTGAGTCAGGGCATCTGCCCAGAATTCGGGGCTCCATCCACAGTGTGGGGCATACAGGAGGCGGCCGATCAATGATTCTCTCTCATCGTTGATGTTTCTATCTCTCTTTCCCTCTACCTTCCTCTCTGAAATCAATAAAAATATTTTTTTCAAAAATGTATCTTTTTAGACACCATCAAGGTAAGAAAGGGCGAGCAGGATGCTCTAAATGAGCTATTATTATCTCTGGGGAGTGGAATATGGCACGAGAAGAGGAATTGGGCTGCCTTCTCTACTTTCCTGTTTCTCACCTTTCTGCTGAGGATGTATATATTTACAATAAAGGGTGAAGGAAAATAAATATGATATCAAGGAATGAATGAATGAAAACTGAATGAATGAGATCGACTCCATCAAATGGTTCACTCTGTCTGCTTGTTCCGGTTATGAGGACAAGCTGGGGAAACCAGTCATTACAGGAGTGAAAACATTACAGGCGAAGCAGGTGCTGACAGAAAGGCAACAGAGCATCATGCAAATCATCCTTCTGGGACAGGGAGTCCATAGACCACATTCCTGGCTCATCCGCTACTTAGGAGCTGGGTGGCTGCCTAACTTCCCATATCTTACTTTTCTGCTTTAACCTAAAGTGCACTTGGGTGGACTGAAGGATTCCAAAATTCCTCTGAATCCTAAACGTCTCGCCCACTTTCTTGAGAGTGTTAACGTAAGAAACCTTCAAACCTGTAAAGAATTTTTTGCGAGTATATTTGAGCCAAACTGTCGACAATTGCCAGGAAGCAAAATCTGAATGCATGGAGACAATGCTCTGGAGAACGGCGGTTTTTCTAAATTACTACCATCCAAGGAGGAGACGTGAGTGGGTGGCTTCAAATTCATTTGGTGACAGATTGGGGAGGTGGGAGAAAGCAAAGTGGGGAAATCTCTGGGATTGGATAAAAAGTAAAATGATAGGGACAAGCTTCTTTTACATAGGGAGGGTGCAGGACAGTTCAGTCAACCATTAACCAATTAACAGGATAACAATCACAATGAGGGCATGTGTGGGTTCCCTCCCCTCCCTGCCCCTCCCCCTGCCATTTGCTGTGCCCTGAGGGGTCCGGGAGGGAAAAAGGGAAGTTGAAAGTTACCCTGACATTCCACAGGTGTGTTATCCTAGATGCAAAAAGACAATGGGCTCAGTTAAGATGAAAGCTGATCTTTTTTGTCAGGGAAGATACCAGCCTAGGACATGACTACCCACCATAACTGCTCTTAAAGTTTTCCCTTCAGACCATCCTGTGGTTACTATAGGTCCGTGGTCCGAAAACTGCGGCTCGCGAGCCACATGCGGCTCTTTGGCCCCTTGAGTGTGGCTCTTCCACAAAATACCACGGCCTGGGCGAGTCTATTTGGAAGAAGTGGCGTTAGAAGAAGTTTAAGTTTAAAAAATTTGGCTCTCCAAAGAAATTTCAATCATTGTACTGTTGATATTTGGCTCTGTTGACTAATGAGTTTGCCGACCACTGGGATAGGTCTTGGAGGTTACTATAGGTCTTTGAGTTTGCAAGGCTCCCACGCAGGCCTCCCCTGAGTTAGTCAGGTTAGCATGTGCCCCTTTTCATAGGAGAGAGAGAGAGTCCTGGAGGAGATGATGGTCAGAAGATGATGGACAAAGCGTTAAAGATGCAAGTGGCACTACAATTTGGAGACAGGCAGTTAGCAGAGCCTGACAATGGGGGGATCAAGAAGCACTTAGGAGGCTAATGTTCATTTCATAGTTTTCTTCATGATATGGATGTAGGCTTTCATCTGCACTCAACCCTACAGAACCTCCGGGGGGCGAGGGAGCCCTGTTTACAGCGTGACGTTTCCAATCGCCAGATGACGGTCCATTTGGGATGCATTACAAGTCTGCTCTCTGTCATCAAGCATTCCCGAGCCCATATTGCATCCATATGGAGCCTGGACCACTTGTTCGTCCAGTTCTCTCCCATTTGGGGGGAAAATGGGAAAACTGGGGCAGGAGGGGGGAGGAACAATTTCACATGTAAGTCTTCCTTCCTATTCTCTTTTTTCTCACGTTTCTAGATTGGAAACCAAAAAACGTATACGATGGTTGATCAGCCAGTAAGGACTGTTAATCAGACCAGAGTGGACGTGAATCTGAATTGCATCAACGTGATATGCAACCTCCTGTCTCCAAAACCATATTGATCCATGAATTTTCCTGCAAATACGTTACAGATATAAGACCAGGAGGGTCACTCCGATAGAGTCTAATGAGAGAAGAGCTGCTTTCCCCCTCTCCCCCCAGGCTTGGCTTAAAAAAAAAAAAAAAAAAAAAAAAAAAAGGCAACTTCTTTGAATCATGACATTCCATTAAATGCACAAGGGGCCAATGGTTTTCATGGTCCCCAGTGATATTATATGGTTCTTTTTTATGATTTCTGACAGAGGATCTTCATTAGACCTCGGAAAGGATGAGCTCATTGTTTTCAGCCAAGTCTGAAAGACGGTCTCCCCACCACCCTAATCCTACCTGGAAAGCAATAGCTACAGCTTTGCCTTTCGCCGCGCCCCCAGCGCCATCCACCACGGGCCATCTCCCGGCCACCTGCATCTCGTTTTCATTACCCAGCTATGTCTTTGTTCCTCTTTAAGAGCTACAAAGACAGACCTGGTTGGAATGCCCTGGGAACATAGGGAAGGAATGTTTTAGAGTGGGGGGTGGGGGGTTGGATGATGGAAAGGGTTTGGAAAAGCGATGGAAATGAGCTTCCTCCTTGAACCGGGGAGTGAACGCTTTCAGCATCAATTGTTAGGGCAATGGAACCAGGCAGGCGAAAGGTCCTTCGCTTTGCACCTGCCTCCACAGACTCTCTCCTCTGCTGCCTTCATGCTGCCCCCCGCCATCGACCAGGAGCCCCATCTTCCCCATGGCAGAACCTCAAACTGGACGCGTCTCCTCCACCAGTGTCTAGCAGTGGGATCTTTTCTTCCGACCCTACCCACGCCTGCCTGCCCTGTGGGGACCCTACTCATCTGTGGAGACTCAAACAGTGACAGGGTTCACGTTGGAACCGCAGTGTAAGCACCGTGACAGGGGCTTCTGGGAGTTAAACCCCCAAGACATCGCTTCCCACCTCCTGCCTGACAGACCCTGTTCTCGCTTCCTTGAAACCCAGGCCCAAGCTTATAGACCTAACTGCTGGGTTCTAAGCAGCATTGGATTCCCACTGGCTGGAAGATGGAAACTGGCATCATTGTTTTACCTTCTAAAAGCAGACATGACAGTGGGGGAGGGTCTCCCTATGAACCAGGAGGTCACAGTTCGATTCCCAGTCAGGGCACAGACCCAGGTTGTGGGCTCGATCCCCAGTGTGGGGTGTGCAGGGGGCAGCTGATTGATGATTCTCTCTTATCACTGACTAGAGGCCCAGCGCATGAAATTTGTGCACGGGTAGGGTCCCTAGCAGCTGCCAGCTGCCTGCCAGGGCCTCCCTTCCCCCAGCTGCCTGCCAACACCATGTCGCCAATGCCCGCCATGTTCCACGCCGCCCCCTGGTGGTCAGCCTACATCTAACTCCTGGTTGGTCGAACTCCCACCCGTGGGGACAATTTGCATATTAGCCTTTTATTATATAGGATGTTTCTCTCTTTCTCTCCCTCTCCTTTCTTCTCTGAAATTAATAAAAATATTTAAAAATAAAAGTAAATAAATAAAAGCAGACACTACCATGGCTAACACAAGCATGGGGAGATGCCAAAGAATGTGGGTGAGGTAAGTACCTTATCACAGGTAAGGTGTATCTTTCAATGAACCTATGAGGACACCCCATCACTTACCTATGGAACTGACCCTACTATAACTCCTTCTGACTCAGGGCTGAATGAAAAGAAGTGTCCTTTGTCTGCAATGTGCTCTGTGAAGACATTGCCCATTTCTTTCTTTTTTTAAATATATTTTTATTGATATCAGAGAGGAAGGGAGAGGGAGAGAGAGATAGAATCATCAATGATGAGAGAGAATCATGGATTGGTTGCCTCCTGCATGCCCCACACTGGGGATGGAGCCTGCACCCCCAGGCATGTGCCCTGACCAGGAATCGAACCATGACCTCCTGGTTCATAGGTCGACACTGGCTGGGCAATATTGCCTGTTTCGTAAGCCATTCAACTTCGTTATATATTTAAATGCAGTGGAAAAAATAGGTCGCCACTGATCTTGAATACCATACTCATTCCAGTCTGGCCCTTTTCATGTGATTCTGAACATGTGAGCACTTATTCAGGTGTATGGCAGACATGTATCGTGTCCACTTACAGTGAAAAACAGCCCACCTACACATTCTACTCAGCAAATTCCATTAGTCCAGTTAAACGTGGGAAAAGCTTTCTGATTTTGTTCAGTCCCACTGGATCACCAGATCGTTGTTCTGAATTCACACATTTCCTTTTTTTGTTGTTAATCCTCACCCAAGGACATTTTTCCATTGATTTTTAGGGAGAGTGGGAGAGAGAGAGAAAGACAGAGAGAAACATCAATGTGAGAGAAACACATCCATTGGTTGCCTCCTGCACGTGCCCCAACCAGGGCCCGGGCCAGGGAGGAGCCTGCAACCAAGGTATGTGTCCTTGAACGGAATCAAACCCGGGATTCTTACACATGCATTATGGTCCTCCCACATACAAAGTAGCCCTCTGAATCAATAACATATGTGAGACCTACATTCTCTGCTTTGTAATAAGTCAATAGTTTGACAGTCATACAGAAGCCTCATTCCGTTTTAATGGCTCGGGTTTGAGGAATTCCTCCCTCTCACCGCACCCCACCCACACATGGCCATTAATATGGGAATCAGATCACCCTTGTTTTAGTCACATCGGGACCTTTCACCGCAGATGTCTTATGAACATGTTAGATAACCAGACCCCTCATTCCTATTCACACACGATTCCAACACCTTTCTCCAACCTGTTTGGTATTCTTCTGCCCAGTTTCGGATGTGAGCCTTAGCTTTCTCTCACATGAAAACTGCCTGATGTAAGGGGTGACCATTATTAATAATGAACTTTGAGCCCAAGCCGGTTTGGCTCTGTAGATAGAGCGTTGGTCTGCACACTGAAGGGTCCCAGGTTCCATTCCGGTCAAGAACTCATGCCTGTGTGGCAGGCTCAATCCCCAGTAGGGGACGTGCAGGAGGCAGCTGATCAACAATTCTCTCTCATCATTGATGTTTCCATCTCTCTCTCCCTCTCCCTTCCTCTCTGAAATCAATAAAAATAAAAGTTAATAATAAGAAAGAACTTTGATCCATCTAATCAATCACTGACATGGGGTGGCGGGGGGGAACAGCAGCTTGTCGACTGACACCACGGCTGACAGCACCCTGTTCAAGATGAAATCCCTGCAGGTTTGCTGTTTCTTGCTCAGTCGCCAGTTGATCAAGCTTTTGTTAATATTCCCACAAACCGGGTTTAATACCAGTGGTGAGACTTAGCAAATCGTTTGAGAACATTAGGACCCCGGGACCTGCTTAATCGCAGCGACTACTCCGGAGGCCACTTTTTCTTTCCTATTAGAAAATCTTAACACAGTAACAACTTCAAGCTCCGTGTTCATTTCATCCACCAGGAGTTGGAACCTCATCTCTCCAAGTAATTTGGGGCCATTTGGACTTAGTTCTTGGCTGGAGATTAACAATTTCTCAACCGCGAGGACCTAAATTTTTCATACCAGGGAATACCATAATGCCGCGCGCAATCGTGTTTAAATGCGCGTGGTTCCCCGAAAGACTACATTTTATGTGGAAATAAACGAAGGGCCCCCGATGGGAACAAACAGAGGCTCTGTAGTCTGAGCTTGACTCAGCGAGGGCCTCAGCCATCGGCACCTGCATTTGTCAGAGAAGCAAAGGAAGACAGGCAGACAGCAACAAAGGCTCAGATGCATCCTGACTGGATGCTGTTCATGGAGAAGCTGGACACGGGCTACCTAGAGGTGGGGGGGCATCCTATGTGATTGGTTAGCGCAGTGGTAGGCAAACTGCGGCTCGAGAGCCACATGCGGCTCTTTGGCCCCTTGAGTGTGGCTCTTCCACAAAATACCACGGCCTGGGCGAGTCTATTTGGAAGAAGTGGCGTTAGAAGAAGTTTAAGTTTAAAAAATTTGGCTCTCCGAAGAAATTTCAATCGTTGTCCTGTTGATATTTGGCTCTGTTGACTAATGAGTTTGCCGACCACTGGGTTAGCAGGTCACATTTGGCTTTCTCCACTGGATCCTGAATTGGAAACAGGGGCAAAAATTAGGGAAGGTGTGTCAGTCACTGATCAAGTCCTGGCCACTCGGGGCTCCCTGTTGCAAGGGTGGCTGGCTGATTTCTTAGTCTGCTTCCTGCAAGTCATGGGTCAGAATTCTGGTTTTTTGTATGTTTGTTTGTTTGTCTGTTTTTAATATATTTATTTATTTATTTATTTATTTTACAGAGAGGAAAGGAGTGGGATAGAGAGTTAGAAACATCGATCAGCTGCCTCCTGCACATGCCCTCCTGGGGATGTGCCCACAACCAAGGAACATGCCCTTGACTGGAATCGAACCTGGGACCCTTCAGTCCGCAGGCCGACGTTCTATCCACTGAGCCAAACCGGTTTGGGCCAGAATCCTGTTTTTTTATTCCTGGTCAGACTGCAATCAACATGAAGAAAAAGAGGGAAAAAGAAAAAGTGCATTATGTTCCAAACTCCGTGCTTCTCAGATTTTAACGCCGGTTACTCCTTTTCTATTTTGCAATCGCACAAAAACGGTACCTGTTCCTGAGCTCTCAAATCACATCTGGAGAGAGCAAGAGCAAAGAAACACTCCCATGGCCTGTGGCGCTGTGGCTTTGAGCTCGGAGAGGCCTCTGCTTGCAAATGACAAAAACGACCTGCCCCTGCCGCTATGGAAACCAGGGCCCGAGGAAGAAGGGGGACGGACGGAGCCGGGGATGAGCACTAGGTGCTGAGAAAAGGGGATAAAATCCCCGGAAAGAAGATGCAACTCCCACCTTCCTGTTATATTGCTGGGAACCTATCTGTGGTGCAAGCTTCACAGACAAACCCCGGGGTTCCTGCAAGCTAGGCAAGTGCTGGGCCTCCCACCCTGGGTGGGGGTCCCCGCCCCATGCCTCCGCCTTTCCAGGTGGTACCCATGAAGAGTAAGACCTGCGCCCTGACCGGTTGGGCTCAGTGGATAGAGCGTCGGCCTGCGGACTGAAGGGTCCCAGGTTCCATTCCGGTCAAGGGCATGTACCTTGGTTGCGGACACATCCCCGGTAGGAGGTGTGCAGGAGGCAGCTGATCGATGTTTCTCTCTCATCGATGTTTCTAACGCTCTCTCCCTCTCCCTTCCTCTCTGTAAAAAAAATCAACAAAATATATTTTTTTTAAAAAGAGTCAGACCTGCGTCTTAACAGATGTTCGCCAAATAAACCCAATCTGAGGCTTTCGTGAACAAAACTAGACACACTGGCTGTCCCCAAGAGAAGCGAAAATAAATATCACGTATATGGTGGGCCGAGGGGGTTAGCGTGCGGCGATCGGCGCTGTGAGCTGTGGCTGGGGTTAGCGCCAGCGGTTCCCGCGTGTGTGTCATTAGCACAGCGAAGGCCGGGAGGGTGTCTAAGACAGTCCTAACCCTGGAACCCTTCCGCCCACTTTATTTTGCCTCCGTGATTGCGTGGAGAGGGGACCTCCCACCTGTACAGTACTTTCCTCGGCTGCCAGTGAGAGGGAAGTGTGGCTCTGTAAGAGTCTAGATCAGTAATGTGGAGCTTGCTCTGTGTCAAGAGGTGCGTCATGCCCTTGCTGGTTTGGCTCAGTGGATAGAGTGTCGGCCTGCGCACTGAAGGGTCCTGGGTTTGATTCCCATCAAGGGCACATGCCCGGGTTGCTGGCTTGATCCCCAGTAGGGGGCGTGCAGGAGGCAGCCGATCAATGATTTGCTCTCATCACTGATGTTCCTCTCTCTCCCTTCCTCTCTGAAGTCAATAAAAACAAAATAAAAAATAAAGAGGTAGGTCATTTTCCAGCTCTCTCTGCGGGGAGGAGCGGGGGGAGGGGGGGCGGGGGGAGATATGAGCACCTGACATCACCTCCAGTATCTCAGCCTCAGAGACTTCCAGGTAGCACGGCCTGGCAAGACAGGACACACCCTCTTCAAACCCTTCCCAGACCTGGCTGAGCACTAACACGCTCCTGAACGACAGGGGGCAGTAGAGAGACACACTCCGCAGGCGCTAATTAAAAGAGATTTTTCTGTTTCAGGCAGGGTTGTACCCAATGCTGCTTAAAGGAAAGGATTGGAGAGCAAATAAAACGCAGCCTGATCCAAGTTCCTTTGCCTGCCCTGTTCTGTTTCTCCTGGTCACACCGAGCTCAGCTATTGTCTCCTACCACCTCCTTTTCTTATTTAAAGAGCTCACCTTGGGCCCTAGCCGGTTTGGCTCAGTGGATAGAGCATTGGCCTGCGGGACTGAAGGGTCCCGGGTTCCATTCCTGTCAAGGGCACATGCCGGGGTTGCGGGCTCCATCCCCAATAGGGGGCGTGCAAGTGGCAGCCAATCAATGATTCTCTCTCATCATGGATGTTTCTCTCTCTCCCTCTCCCTTCCTCTCTTGAAATCAATAAAAAAAAAAAAAAGTAAAAAAAATTTAATGAAATAAAGAGCTCACCTTGGGATAAAAATAAATAGTTTCCTCGCTGTGGAGACCTCCAGCTTCTGCAATTAACAGACCCCCAACCACCAACTCTCTCCTCTCTCTCTCTCTCACACACACACACACGCACATGCACACGCACACGCACACGCACACACAGGAGCCCTTGAGCTTGTGGAAAGCACGGATTCCGACGCGACAGAGCGAGAGGGTGCTCCGGGAGGGAGCTGCCATCTGATGGGAACATTTGGTTTCTGAACTGCCTTAAAACGCTGACCTTTTCCCCGTTGCCAAATAAATACGCCGCAAGCTGCACTCGTGCGGAACAAAGGGCTCATCCGTGCGCCCAGCTCGCTGATCAAAGCGGCCACTTTCAGGTCCTGTCGTCATTTGGACCGGAACAGGCACTTGTGTGAATTCTGCGGCAGAGAACGGACCACTTTGCTTTTAATGCATATCTCACATTTAAAAAAAAAAAAATCGTGCAGGAGTGCACAGCACACACACACAGAGATGGGGCGGCGGGGGGGGGGGGGGGGGGCGTCCTGAAACATGCCGAAGACGTCTGTTCCCGTGGGAACTGGCCCCAACGATTAGCCATTGCGAACGTGAGTCATGAAGACATGGAAGATACAGCCTGCCGCTCATCCAGGACACGTGCCCAAAAGTATAACCTACAGAATGCGGCGTCACCCATGTTGCTGCAGCATGTCACCCGATGACACCCACTTCAATTCTGCAGGCAAACCTGCCAGTTTTACTGGTTCCTCCAGTTCTCTGGGCAGCTCCCTCTACACCGAGGGGGACTCATGGACCACCCTCTATCCACCCTCTATCCATCCTATATCCATTTCCCCGTATCCATTCTGTTTAGCCCGCAGCCACACACACATGGCCTGCTTCTGTTACTGTGGGTTCAAATGGAAGAAAAGGAAACCTTTAGAATGAAGGTCAACACCGGACATGAGAGTCTTCGCTAGCTCGGTCAGCCACTCTGCACAGCGGTGTCTTGGTGACCAGAGCATAGAGGTGGCTTTTTTTCATTGATTCATGTCAACAGTCCCAAGCTCGCGGGGTTGACCATTTTGAAGTTGTATCGACGACCACTGTGGTGGGGTCACTCACTTCTAAAAGTGGCTGCTTTGCCCTAGCTGGTGTGGCTCAGTGGATAGAGCGTCGGCCTGTGGATTTAAGGGTCCTGGGTTCGATTCCAGTCAAGGGCATGTACCTTGGTTGCAGGCTCTTCCCCATCCCGGGCCCTGGTTGGGCTCATGCAGGAGGCAGCCAATCGATGTGTTTCTCTCACATCAATGTTGCTCTGTCTTTCCCTCCCTCTTCTCTCCCTAAAAATCAAAGGAAAAATATCCTCAGGTGAGGATTAACCAAAATAATAATAATAATCATCATCATCATTATCATCTACACTAGTAAAAGAGAAACATGCAAATTGACCATCACTCCGCTACGCCCACCAGCCAATCAGGAGGGAATATGCAAATTAGAAGACAAAGATGGTTGCTGCCCAGCTGCTCCAGGCGCAGAGTGGCCAGGCGGGGCAGGATGCCTACTATGACAGGGAGGGTGGCGGCGGGGAGGGGGAACGAAGATCTACAGGAGCGGTACTCCGACCACAGTGAAGATAAAAACGGCAGACTCCGGCCTGAGTCTGCAGCGAAGATGGCAGACTCAGGCCCGAGTCTGCAGCAAAGGCGGCAGGCTCCAGCCAGAGCAAAGGCCTGGGTCCCGGGTGCCAGAGGAAAACCGGTGCTGGAAACCAAGGAAAGGAAGGCCAATTGCACAAATCTCTTCGTGCAATGGGCCTCTAGTAATAATAATAAAAGTAGCTGCTTTGAAGGCCCAAGACTAGTCTCCTGCTGCATCCAACGAGGCAGTTGCCATGCCAGAAATCTACAAATCACCTTTCATTCCTTCCTCCACTGCTCCCCCGTATTCTCTACCCAACAGCCAACCTCCTAAGTATATCACCTGGCTACGGAACTCACACTCTTTTTCCCAGGTTCACCAAAAGCATCAGTTCCTCCTGAAAACTGGGTCCCTTCCTCTCCTGACCCTAAGTAAGCCCTGCCTCTGAGGACTTCCACAGTCCCCCGTGCCCACCTCTATCCCAGCAAAGTCATAATGTATGATCATCCTCTAGTTGCAAGCCTGTCTGCTCTCAGAGGCTGTGAGTTCCTGAAAGAATAACTGCATCCGTTTTCTCTCTCTTGACTCCATATGTGCCCAACCCAGGTGCTGAGCAGATGGACAGAGGGACGGCCATGTGGGTGGATGGACAGTTAGGTCCCAACAAGAGGCCCTTGGCTTCCCCTGGTCCTGCAGACTTGCCAAGGACGCCATCACATCCGTCATGCGGGCTTCCTCGGCCACACAGCTTGGACGATTCTTGAGAACAAACTACTCTTTCTTCTTTTTTTTAAAATATATTTTTATCGATTTTTTACAGAGAGGAAGGGAGAGGGAGAGAGAGTTAGAAACGTCGATGAGAGAGAAACATCCATCAGCTGCCTCCTGCACACCCCCTTCTGGGAATGTGCCCGCAACCAAGGTATATGCCCTTGACCGGAATCGAACCTGGGACCCTTCAGTCCACAGGCTGACGCTCTATCCACTGAGCCAAACCAGTTAGGGCAAACTATTCTTAAAGAAAATATAATCTACATTCAAAGACTGTCCTGGAACGTGTTGGCTGATGCATTCTCCCTGAATTCTCCGAAAACCATCCTCTGACAACGAAAATCATGCCACGAATCCTGCACACAGCTGTGCAGATGGAGAAACCTCAGGGAAATGAGGAGCCATCCCCAAAACCCTTTCCGATAATCATCAGGCTTTATGGCAGCGGTGCAAGCAAGACATCCTCCATGCCTACGTCCTTCTCTTTGGCCCCAAGTTCAAGTGGGAGGGTCTGGACCAGGTGTCCTCAAACTACGGCCCACGGGCCACATGCGGGTGTTTTTGCCGTTTTGTTGTGTGTTTTTTTTTACTTCAAAATAAGATATATGCAGTGTGCATAGGAATTTGTTCATAGTTTTTTTTTAAACTATAGTCCGGCCCTCCAACGGTCTGAGGGACAGTGAACTGGCCCCCTGTTTAAAAAGTTTGAGGACCCCTGGTCTGGACCATGGGGAAGGCTCAAGAGGCACATAGGGGATGTGGTTTAAGGGGGCACGGAGTTTGACAACCAGTGCCAGTGCAGAGTCAGCGCCTGAGAGCAGGGGCCTCCTTAAATGTTGCCTCTCAGGTGTCTTACTGCCTCTCCTGAGTCCTGACCCTGCAAATACATGTACTTCTCTTTGGGAGACAAGAAATGAACTTTCCCACTACACACTATTGGACCAAGATGGCTGCTGCACAGGCTTGTTGGGATATTCAATGTAAAACGGCCCACTCTGTGGCACACCTACTCCAAGAGCAGTAGCTCTCAGTTCCCTTGATGGCTTCCCTGGAGGACTTTTTACATGGAACTCCAGCCCGGCCCATGCTGCTCAGTGGTTGAGCGTCGACCTATGAACCAGGAGGTCATGGGTTCGATTCCCAGTCAGGGCACATGACCGGGTTGTGGGCTCCATCCCTAGTAGGGGGCGTGCAGGAGGCGGCCGATCCATGATTCTCTCATCATTGATGTTTCTCTCTCTCCCTCTCCCTTCTCTCTGACATCAATAAACATATATTTTTAAAAAATAAATAAATGAAACTCCTTTCTTGCAGAGACATCCATGATGCCCAGTGGAGGGGCAAGGAGAAGGGCTGAAAGGAGGGTGGGGGGATGCTCAGGCGAGCAGTCCTGGCTGCTGTCCATGGTACCGATTCTGTTGGGATCCATGGTTGGGGCCTCTGGGTACAGAGAGGAGGACCAGGATGCGAGAGGCTCACGCAGGGGCCCTTTCCAGAGAAGGGTCGGGAATGATGCACGATCACATCCAAGGATGCTGAGAAATGCACTTCGTCTTTTGGCAAAAGATGTCACCGGGATGCTGGTGATTTCATAAACCCAGAGGAAACGCGGCGCTGCGCTGTGCAAGCTCGGCACCGCGCCCGGCCGCCGCTAGGTGGCGCCGCTCAGCAAGGCAGCCGGAGGCGGCTGCTCAGCTCTGGGAAGGGGGCGGTGCCCGCAGGACAGGCTCTGCCTGGTCCTGGCCTTCCCGTGACTGTCTGCCGGGTAAAACCCCATCTTTTATTTTACTTTTTTTTAACACTTCTATTTTCCCAACCTGCAGCAACGACGTACAGGCAACACTTGATGAACACAAGACTCTGATGCCTTTGTCAGTTCCTCCTTAGTTACAAGGGGATTTGAAGAACTGGTCACCAGGAAAACGAAAGGATAGGACATTATTCCAAATTTTGTGAGTCTTGCCTGTGGGTGATGTCTGAGTTGAACCATTAACATTTCTAAAGTGCAGTAAAAATTTCAGAACTAGCTAAAATGCCTGCCCTAGATGGTCTGGCGCAGTGGCTACAGCGTCGGCCTGCGGACTGAAGGGTCCCGGGTTCAATTCCAGTCAAGGGCACATGCCCGGGGTTGCGGGCTCGGTCCCCAGTAGGGGGCGTGCAGGAGGCAGCTGATCCATGATTCTCTCTCACCATTGGTGTTTTTCTCTCTCTCCCTCTCCCTTCCTCTTTGAAATCAATAAAAAATGTATTTTTTTTTTTTAAAAAAAAGAACTAGCTAAAATTTCTTGTATCACTTGCCAATGCAATTAGACAGCTCACCCTGCAGGCCAGGAATTCTGGTCCCCGCGAGGAGCTTGTCCACAAATGTGGATGCGGTCGCAATGCTCACAGCAGCTTCATTCATAATAGCCCAGAGCTGGAAATAATCCAAATGCCTATCAACGGGAGGACGGATGAACAAATTGCAGTGTGTTCATAACACGGGCTCATTCTCGGCAATAAAACGGGCTGACGTCCTGATTTGGACCACGGCGAGGCTTTCTGTTGAGTGAAAGGATCCAGACACCGAGACCTGCATACGCTAGGATCCCATGCATAGGAAGTTTTAGAACAGGCAACGTCACCTGCAGTGACAGAAAGCAGATCAGCGGTTGCCTCTGGGGGGGTACCAACCGCCTGGAAAGAGGCAGGTGGAACCTACTAGAATAATGGAAATGTTCTTGTTGTGTTTTTTTAAATATATTTTTTATTGATTTCAGAGAGGAGGGAGAGAGAGAGAGACAGAAACATCAATGATGAGAGAGATTCATTGATCAGCTGCCTCTTGCACGCCCCCTACTGGGAATCGAGTCCCGGGCATGTGCCCTTGACAAGAATCAAACCCAGGACCCTTCAGTCCACATGCCGAAGCTCTAGCCACTGAGCCAAACCAGCTAGGGCGAAATGTCCTTGTTCCTGATTTGAGGTAGCTACACAGTTGTGTACATATGTGTCCAGAGGCATGGAGCTGTGTGCTTTGATTGGTAAAATATGTGCATTTTACTGTAGGCAATTGCACCTCAATTCAAAGAAAGCGACAGACAGAGGAAGGAGGGGTAGAGAGGTGACCTCCAGCTCCTGTATTTCCTGTGTCGGTTTCTATTGTTCCTAAAAGGTCCCTCCAGAAGAATGCACCTGGGCCCTTGGAGTGGACAGGTGGACAGGTGGACAGGTGGGAAGATGGACATTTGGTCAGTTAACTGGGTATCTCTGGGCAAGTGGCTCTACCTCTCTGATCCTCCCCAGCTGAGCGGCACCCACCTAACTAATGGGGGCATATTGAGGCCAACAGAAGCTGTTCAGCCCAGTAGAAACTGTGCCTCCTGGCCCTGACCGGTTTGGCTCAGTGGCTAGTGTTGGCCTGTGGACTCAAGGGTCCCAGGTTCAATTCCGGTCAAGGGCATTTACCTTGGTTGTGGGCATATCCCCAGTAGGGTGTGTGCAAGAGGCAGCTGATTGATGTTTCTCTCTCATCGATATTTCTAACTCTCTATCCCTCTCCCTTCCTCTCTGTAAAAAATCAATAAAATATATTAAAAAAAAAAAAGAAAGAAACTGTGCCTCCTGGTAGACATATGTGGTGGAATTGAACCATCCAGTGATGGCAAGATTTCCAACCATCCTGACTCTCTGTTCTTACATCCTGTTTAAGGACTGCTCTCAGCACATCCCCTGCCCCGAACCTAATGTGAAGAAAATGGCCTATTTCTGGCATTTGCCACCCGCCCCCCCCCCCCCCCCCCCCGTCTCCAATTTTTTGTTTGGTTTTGAATAATTTAGCTCAAATCTTCATTCATTTTCTAAACTAATGCTTCCAATGGATGAATTGTCCCAGTACCCATCCTCTAACGTCCATGTCACTCACTAGAACCTTCATTGTCAAGCAGCTGAAATGACTCTTCCTGTTTATTCCACTAGTAACTACTGTCAGGAAGGAGTGCCAGAATGATACGTAAGTTATGAGTCACATAAAAGTAACGAGGGGCAAGTCAGGTTATCTTCCCTGAAGTTATTCTCAAGGTACAGGGAGGGGCAGCTGACGCACGGCTGCTCGGGGCATCCCTGGCAGGAGAGGCCTGTCTCTGGGCATCCCGACCTGCCTTTCTGATCATCAGAGTCCCTCTTGCCCCACCCGCTTCAAGGCACTTGGGGCTTTCAAGGGGTTGCTCCCTGTTGCCTTCATCAAAACCCACTCTTGGGTCTTAGCCAGTGTTCCTCAGTGGTTACATCAACGCAGGGTCTCAGGTTTGATTCCCAGTCAAGGTCACGGACCTGGGTTGCAAGTTTGATCCCCAGCCCCAGTCAGGGCATGTGGGAGAGGCAACCAATCAGTGTGTCTCTCTCACATCAATATTTCTGTCTCTCTCTCTTTCTCTCCCTCCCTCTCTCCTCCACCCTTCCCGCCCTCCCTTCCGCTCTCTCTAAAAATCAATGGGGAAAATAGCCTCGGGTGAGGATTAATAATAACAACAACAAACAAACAAAAAATCTTAGGAGGATCTGGTGTTGGCCTTCATCTCTCCACGCCAATGGGGCCCCTACTTGCTATTTTTCCCCAATGTCAGGGATCCAGGTATAAGAGAGATGAGGTAACTGTGTTCAGGGATCAGGAACCTGGAGCTCATAACCTAGGCCTTCTATGGGGTAGAGGTACCCAGTGGCTGTGCTGAACACGGTGCCTAACAAGAGGCAAGTGGGGACCGAGCCCAAAGCCACAGAGCCCAGAGCAGGGTCTAGACTGGGTACCTTTTCCTCCACCCACACTCAGGGTCTGAGAGAGATGTCTAGAGAAAAAGAGGAAGGGAGGGAGGGTGGGAGGAAGGGGGGAAGAGAGAAAGAGAGAGAGAGAGAGAGAGAGAGAGAGAGAAAGAGAGAGAGAGAGAGAGAGAGAATACCCAGAATCCAATCAGGCCCCCTGGGCAAGCCAGCTTACATTCCCATCAGAAAATACCTACAACTGGACTGGCTTTGTTAACACCCACTGGGCAATCACTTGAAGAGAAATTATTCGAGGTTTAGCATGAAAGTAAAAAGTGGTAGGTAAATGTTATACAGGTAAGCACATGGCAATTATAGAAAAGCGATCCCAGTTATTCTTGGAGTCTAAATTCCATGGTTCTCTTAAGCAGTGGTCGGCAAACTGCGGCTCGCGAGCCACATGCGGCTCTTTGGCCCCTTGAGTGTGTGGCTCTTCCACAAAATACCACGGCCTGGGCGAGTCTATTTTGAAGAAGTGGCGTTAGAAGAAGTTTAAGTTTAAAAAATGTGGCTCTCCAAAGAAATTTCAATCGTTGTCCTGTTGATATTTGGCTCTGTTGACTAACGAGTTTGCCGACCACTGGCTTAAAGCAATGTTGCTGGTCTCCACTCTCAGGGAAAGGTGTCCGAGATTCAGTCCATGAAAGAAAGAAAGATGGTCCTGGGAATAAAGAAAATCCACTTCACTACACAGAAAGCTATTTCTCTCTCTCTCTTCTCCGCCCCCGCGCACCAGCACCCCCCCCTCGCCATTCCGACTGCTAAGGTTAATGGGACAGAAGCAACCAGAGGACAATTAAAACGCGAGTGCAGTTAACGTGACTGCCATGAGAGGGCAGTCTAACACGATTCCTGCAAGAGTCAGGGATGCTCAGGGCTCAGAGGTGTCGAATGCTTAAGGCTTCAGAAACACAAACATTCACAATCCCACTTAGTGGGCTCTCTTATTGCAAAAGTAATGCAAAATATGGGGTTGGAGCTATATCCTTAAAAACAGTGATTACAGTGAACATTCAAGAGAGGAAAACTGGAAGCCTTCAGAACATCCAATGGTGGCCCTGACCAGTTTGGCTCAGTGGATAGAGCGTCGGCCTGCGGACTGAAGGGTCCCAGGTTCGATTCCGGTCAAGGGCATGTACCTTGGTTGCGGGCACATCCCCAGTAGGGGGTGTGCAGGAGGCAGCTGATCCATGTTTCTCTCTCATCGATGTTTCTAACTCTCTATCCTTCTCCCTTCCTCTCTGTAAAAAATCAATAAAATATATATTTTTTTTAAAAAAGAACATCCAATGATGAAGGAATAGCCAAGTAAATTATGATCTACGTAAAATCCTATGCTTGCTTTCATCAAACACATGGAAGAACAAAATGGTCGTGTTTAGTTTTGTTGTTGTTGCTAATCCTCACCCCAGGACATTTTTTTCCACTGATTTTTAGAGAGAGTGGGAGGGAGAGAGGGAGACACATGGAGCTTTCTCCCTCGGTACATACAGAATGATCAGTTGAAAGGGACCATAGTGCCGAGTATGAGAAACCCTGCTTTGACAGAATTTGAGGGTGAGTCATGGGCTGCCCACGTGTGGCTCCTTATCACTGAGTTCCTCAGTGGGACGTGAGCAGACGGCAGCCGCCTCCCGAGATGCGGAGAAAAGACCAGTCATCACAGTGGGATGGACTATTCATTGCTTTTTCCAATTAAAACGGAATCAAACTGGCCGGGTTGCTCAGTAGGCTGGAGCTTCGTCCCATACACCAAAAGGTTGCAGGTTCATCTCCCAGTCATGGCACGTATCTAGGTTCTGGGTTCAATCCCGGATTCGAAAGGCAACCAATTGATGTTTCTCTCTCTCTCCCTTCCTCTCTTTCTAAAAAAAAATCAATAGAAAAGCATATCCTTGGGTGAGAATTTTTAAAAAGTATTAAAACTGGATCAAACTGTATTGATTAAAACAGCGTAATAATGCCATGTAATACATTTGGTTCCCCGTATGCCAGTGATTTTCAACTGGGGCGCCACAAGGATTTTTAAAAGATGCAATACCCAACTAGTTAGTCAGGGGCACTGACCTCTTTTCCCTTCGATTGTCAAATGAAAAAAAAAATTAAAAAAATGACCACAGCCAATGCAACAATAGCTGCCAGGTATAAATAAATCAAAATAAT
This sequence comes from Ia io, assembly GCA_025583905.1. Taxonomy (NCBI): domain Eukaryota; kingdom Metazoa; phylum Chordata; class Mammalia; order Chiroptera; family Vespertilionidae; genus Ia; species Ia io. The sequence continues at coordinate 25,298,541 of JAJQQW010000024.1, forward strand.
ACCTTTATTTTTTCTCAGATAAGCAAAAAACACATTTTTTTTGGTGGGCCACAGAATTTTAGTAATTGGCTTATGTGTGCTGTGAGATGAAAAAGGTTGAAAACCACTGCTTTATGCATTGAAATCCCTCGAACAAGATTCTCTCTGCAATAAATATTTGCTTCATCAGTGAATGAAGAAAGCCCATCACACAGAGTTCCAATGCATTTCTTTTACAATCAGGTTGCCTGGAGATGGAGCAATAAACAGATGAAACCTTGGGTTTATTAGCTTTCAAAAATCTTAAGCCCGCCTGGCCAGCGTGGCTCAGTGGTTGAGCATCGAGTATGAGCCAGGAGGTCACGGTTCTATTCTGCGTCAGGGCACATGCCGGGGTTGTGGGCTCCACCCTCCGTTGGGGGGGCTTGCAGGAGGCAGCCGATCCATGATTCTCTCTCTCCCTCCCTCTGAAATCAATAAAGACATATTTAAATTTAAAAAACAAAAGAAAGGTAAGCTTTGCATGGAACAACAAATTCAGAAAACCGTGGTAAAGGTCATATTTACTATTTCATTCTAAACTTTAGAATCTAAAGGAACTCCATGCCATGAATAACAGTGTGTTACCAAAGTAGACTTCTTAGAAAAACTTCTTAAAAAAATCATGATGAGGACAACGGATTCAGCCTTTGTAAAGAATGGCGTGTAGACCACAGATGGGGTACGGAGAGCTGTGCTCAATCACAGATGGTCTATTTTTTCCTATATTTCACAAAACAGGCAATTTCTACCACTCTTTTTTTTTTTCCTTTTCCATTTTGCTCTTGGTAATCCTGTAGATGGAGGGGGAAAAAAACAAAAACCACCTAAACTGAATGGAAACGTGAACACATTTACTTTTAGTGCTGTTTATAATCTTTCTCTTTGGTGGGTAGGAACATCACTGAATATTCTAGCTGTCATTTACTTTAAAAAAATAAACGTGGAGTGTAATTCATTTTAGGTGAGCCATTTGTTTTATGAGCCGTGCATGTTTATTTGGGGTTGCGCCGTTTGGGGGTGTTGTGTTTTTATTGAGCGCCATAAAGACACTTCTTATCAATTGATTTGTTGTATCAGCAACGGGCGTCTTTCCAGACTGAGACGTGGCAGCTTTTCCGAGGACATTACCCGGCTCGTAACGCCAGCGCCGACAGGAACCCGGGTGCAGCAGGGCCCACTCGCTCTGCCTGTGAGATCTCCTCTCTAGGATTCCTCCTTGTCTTTTCCGGCGCGAGCGGAGCATCACATGGCTGTCAAACGGCTTCTCTCTTTGTTGATGGTTCATCGCAGACAGGGTTTTGAATTGTGCTGACTTGCGTGCCAAACTGGTAAAACCGGGAGTTCAAAAGTTCACGTCTAATCTCACGTGACGTGGGAACTTCAAATATGGTAGAGCTTTGTACCTTTAATAAATAACTAATTGCAGCTCTGGCCAGGTGGCTCAGGTGGCTGGAGAATTATTTTTTTGCACCAAAAGGTGCAAGAGTCAGCGCACATGCCTAGGTTGTGGGTTCAATAGGGGGAGAGAGAGAAAGAGAAAGGTATTATTTTGATTTATTTATACCTGATCTTTCTCTCTTGCTTTCTCTAACCTTCCTCTAAGTTTAAAAAAAATCAATGAAAACAGATACAAGGGTGAGGATAAAAATAATTATAATTCATTGCAATGCAGGGCAGAAATTGAAGGAATTGGTTTATTGTTTTGAGGGTGTTAAAAAAAACTATCAGGAGGAGTTCTTTTTTAAATATATATATATATATATATATATATATTTTTTTTTATTGATTTCAGAGAGGAAGGGAGAGGGAGAGAGATAGAAACATCAATGATGAGAGAGAATCATCGATCAGCTGCCTCCTGCACGCTCCCTACTGGGGATTGAGCTTTGCAACCTGACTGGGAATCGAACCGTGACCTCCTGGTTCATAGGTCGATGCTCAACCACTGAGCCGCACCAGCCGGCCCGGAGGAGTTCTTAACTCAAATGTGAATTTGTACCTTTCAGCTCTACGTTACAGCCACCTTCTATCTAGCCTGGGTACGATGAATACTGTCCTTTAGGGCTGGGCGACCTTACCACAACTCCCAGACCCCCCAGGGGCAGGCACCTTGCAGAGCCTGATAGTAATGTGGACACAGGATCACATTAATGTGTGTGTGTGTGTGTGTGTGTGTGTGTGTGTGTGTGTGCAGAGTGAGGAGATCAGGCCATGGTGCAGATCTCCCAGAAATGCCCATCAGCTGTCCAGGGAAATGTCCTTCGGCACTTCAGTCCCGCCCGGCCTGAAGCAGGACAGGGGTGACCTACCCCCTACGAAGGGGGAGCAGCCAGACGCCACAGCGGTGCGCACCGGCTCCGAACGCCGCACCAGGACGCTGCGTCTTCGGCAAAGTCTTTCTTTTAAATCCCCGAATATCATCACATCTGGTCGGATCCCGTTGTCCTTATGACAGAGTATTTAAGATGATTTAACGGGTTGTTGCGGGGGAATCTCGGCGTTGGCTTAACTACTGTGCGTTTAAGAGAATGGAGCCATTGAGAGCAAAGGCAGAGAAGGCGCTGTTCTTGGTGCTGAATGGCTTCCTTATGCACGTCGGTGACCGTGGTCACTGTCAATGTAGATGCTCAGACGTACACAGAATATACACAGGGAGAGAAGAGTGAAACGAGGCGCCGTGATCGATGACCTCCGAAGTGAGCAGCAAACAGCAAAACGCAGAAGACGGTCCCCCCGTGGGAAATGAGGGAGCGGTGCTGAGCACGGGAACCAAGACGCGAATGTCACGCTGCCAAGGGATCACTTTTCTGTTTTGTTTTTAAATATATTTGTACTGATTTCAGAGAGGACGAGACAGGGAGAGAGAGCAAGAGAGAAACGTCAATAATAAGAGAGAATCACTGATCGACTGCCTCCTGCACGCCCCAGGATGTGGATCGAGCCTGCAACCTGGGCATGTGCCCTTGACCGGAACCTGGGACCCTTCAGTCTGCAGGCTGACACTCTATCCACTGAGCCAAACCAGCTAAGGCTATATCTCTTAAGAAAAAAAATACACACACACACACATATATGTTATTGATTTCAGAGAGGAAAAGAGAAACATCAATGGTGAGAGAGAGTAATTGACTGGCTGCCTCCTGCACGCCCCATGCTGGGGATCGAGCCCACAACCCGGGCATGTGCTCTGACCGGGAATCGAACCATGACCTCTTGGTTCATAGGTCAATGCCCAACCACTAAGCCACGCCAGCCGGGCTGGAGAGGTATCACTTATCTGCTGTCCCTTGTTGGCAAGTCCCCCGGCTGGGCCTCTGCCTGCTAACAGGTCGGTCCCCGGTTTGACGGCGGGTGGCTTGAATCTGCTGCTTCCATCCCATGACCAGAAACTTCCCCCCTGCAGCCACATCCAGCTGCAAAGAACAGGCCGGGGTAGTTCACTTTTATGCCGAGGGACCATGTTCCCAGGCACAATCCTACTGCTAGGAAAGAATGACATGCTACCCCAAGCAATGTCCGCCTACAGGTACTGTTCCCATCCTAGCGGCTTTCCTAGGAGATAACAAAGTATTTCTGAGATCTCTAATTGGCAGCGAATGGGTGAAGTTTTAAGTAGAACAGTAGGCTTCTGCTGAGGTCGCTTAATAATAAAGGGCAGATCCAGAATCCGGGTTTGGTCTGTTCAGCAACAACAAAGTGTTCTTTTCACTCCCCTGCACTATAACAGTATAGGAAGGAAAGGAGGGAGGGAGGGAGGGAGGAAGGGAGGGAGGGAGGGAGGAAAAGGGAAAGGGAAAGGGAAGGGAAAGAAGGAAGGAAGGGAAGGAGGGAGAGAGGGGAGGGGGAGGGAGGGAGGGAGGGAGAGAGGGAGGGGGAGGGAGGGAGGGAGGGAGGGGGAGGGAGAGAGAGAGAGGGAGGAGGAGGGGGAGGGGGGAGGGAGGAAGGAAAAGGGGAAGGGAAAGGGAAGGGAAAGAAGGAAGGAAGGGAAGGAGGGAGAAAGGGAGGGGGAGGGAGGGAGGGAGGGAGGAGGGAGGGAAGGAAGGAAAAGGGAAAGGAAAAGGGAAGGGAAGGGAAAGATGGGAGGGAGGGAGGGAGGGAGGGAGGGAGGGAGGAAAGAAAATAAGAATTGTTCTCTTGTAGGATTTCTTGGATCTTTAAAATATTTTGGTACAATATGCTAAAAAAAAAAAAAAAAGAAGGAAGAAGGCAAAGCAACTGTGTATTCTCTACTGACGAATCTTTCTTCCATTTTTGGGTCTCCTGCTAATAAATTTCCCACGGTACCCATACAGGCTGCAATGACACATTCATTCCACCAGCCTAAAATTCAAACAAAGCGTTGACTAACAAGAGGCCTACTGGGAACTGGGCTACAAATTGGAATAAAAAAATTTCGTTTCTAACTATGGGAGGCTTACAAGCACGTAGACAAGTAAGGGAGCCGCAGTGTGGGAAGAACGGTGGCAAGGGGAAGTTCAAGGACCCATGGCGGCCAGGAGCCCACCGCCACCGGACTGGGTGTGAGCAGGCAGGGCAGGGTGAAGCAGCATCAAGTCTCTAAGCAGAAAAAGGGGCCGTGACCCGGTCATAGGGCAAATGTGGAAAGAAAAATCTACATCCGGTGTTCTCAACCTTTATGGGATCACAGGCCCCAACCCTCGGAACCTCGGAGAGGTTGCTGAGTACTACAGACCTCCTACAAAAACTGTTCACCCAGGACCTGGCTGGTTTGGCTTAGTGGATAGAGGGTCGGCCTAAAGACTGAAGGGTCCCAGGTTCGATTCCTATCAAGGGCACATGCTGGGTTGTGGGCTTGATCTGCAGTAGGGGGCGTGCAGGAAGCAGACAATCAATGATTCCCCCTCACCATTGATGTTTCTCTCTCTCCCTCTCCCTTCCTTTCTGATAAATAAAAATATATTTTTAAAAAAACAACAATTCACATGGGTATTTTTCCCCCAGATTTTAATTTTGAGCCTCCATGTTAACTGTCTTTCCGTACCCTGTAGCAGCTGTTACATTGCCAATAGAAAGCACAAATATCCAAAGGTGAATATACTTGCCTTAGCCTCCCTTCCCATCAAACTCCTTCTGGAACGTGGTTCGATTTCCTTTTCTAGTTTTCTTGTTATGTGTGTACCAGAGATGTGCCCTTGACCAGAATCGAACCCGGGGCCCTTTGGTCTGCAGGCCGACGCTCTATCCACTGACACAAAACGGCTAGGGCTCCACTGTATTTGTCCCTAACGTCTCATAGTCTAGCATCAAACATTGACACGGCCTGAGAAATATCCACAGGCAACCCCAGAACCGAAATAACTGCTGGCATCCTCTTCATCCCTGACATTCTCATTGTTTTCCAACTTGCTTCTACACAGGCTATTAACCCGACCGGAGACTCATGGAAGTTTGGTTTTACACCACCAGTGCTTGTTCAAAAGAAACTTGGACATAAAGATAATTAAAGAGGCATTTTGTCAGGCAGGTGTGGCTCAGTGTCTGAACATCGACCTATGAACCAGGAGGTCAGGGTTCGATTCCCAGTCAGGGCACATGCCCGGGTTGCACACTCAGTCCCCAGTAGGGGGCGTGCAGGAGGCAGCCGATCAATGATTCTCTCTCATCACTGATATTTCTCTCTCTCTCTCCTTCTCCCTTCCTCTCTGAAATCAATAAAAATATATTTTTTAAAAAGGACATATATACATGTTATATCAGAACATGTATACACACTGTGGACTCAGTTGGACCACTCTGCAGGCTCGATGAAGAGGAATTTTAACCTCTGGCCTAAGTTAAAAAGTAGGCAACATACCTTAACCTATTTTACATGTGACATTTCTGCTCGCTTGTGACCTCCGACCTTCCCACACAGGTATGTTCTTAGGCAATTGTGCACACGATATCAACAGGTTCATGGAGACCCTCCAGCCAAGAACACGGATGTGGCCCTGGACACCAGCCTCAGAGCCCCCGTTCTCGATAATTCCCCTTTCCCTCCACAGACATTCTGAGACCACTGTTTTCACCGACATTAGCCCGACTAATGTTGACATTGCCTGGTTTTTACTGATCCCATTCACTCTGCAATTACCCTCACGTTTCCTGCACGCCCGGCGCCTCCATCAGCTATTACATCACAAAGTCCACAAGGAGATCGATTCCAGTGCCCACTCCATTCCAACCAGTGCCCAGATGGCATGCAAAGTGCCCAGTGGATTTCTAAGCCTAGACTAGACTAGAAAACACTGGGCTGGCTATGTTCAAGCTTTGTAAAAATTTCGTCCCCTCTTAGAATTGGTACCTGTATTTGAATTCTGGTCTACTGTGTGAGTGTGTGTGTGTGTGTGTGTGTGTGCGTGTGCATGTGTGTGTGTGCACATGTGTGTGTTTTCTTTAACATTCTCTACACTACAAAGGAAATTATATAAACTTTCAAAATAAGTTGAGCCCTAGCTCAGTGGTTAGAGCAACGGCCCACAGACTAAAGGGTCACGGGTTTGATTCCGGTCAAGGGCATGTAACTTGGTTACAGGCTTGATCCCCGGCCCTGATCGGGACAGGTGCGGGAGACAACCAATCCATGTGTCTCTCTCACATCTATGTTTCTCTCTCTCTGCCCTCCTCCCCTCCACTCTCTCTAAAAAGTATATATCTATAGATCAATGGAAAAAATACCCTTGGGTGAGCATTAACAAAAATAAAAATAAATTTTAAAAAACTTGAAACTCACCAATGGCCTTGAATTTTTAATGGATTAGGGCCGTGGTCGGCAAACTGCGGCTCGCGAGCTACATGCGGCTCTTTGGCCCCTGAGTGTGGCTCTTCCACAAAATACCAGGCCTGGGCAAGTCTATTTGGAAGAAGTGGCGTTAGAAGAAGTTTAAGTTTAAACAATTTGGCTCTCCAAAGAAATTTCAATCGTTGTACTGTTGATATTTGGCTCTGTTGACTAATGAGTTTGCCGACCACTGGATTAGGGAAAAGGATGATTTGAAGGGAAAATGACAGCAAATTCTCTATTGCTTCTTTCTCACTCTTTGCAGTTACGGAAAACCTTTGATCAGACCTCTGACAAAGACCACACACTCGATCATTTGAAGCAAAAGGTTAATGGTGTTGTCACAACCACCATCCCCCCCCCTTTTTAAATCATTATCCTCGTGGTTTTTATGGCGATATTACCTTCACCTTTGCATGAACCCACTTCGCCAGCTGTTCCCCTCCGCTGTAAAGTTGGCTGAGCACCCTCGTCGGAACAGGATAAATGCCACGTTTTATCAACCAACCCCAAGGGGCTCTGGAGCTTCTTCGAACCACAACTGTAAGGGGAGTTTATTGCAAGTTTCCGTTTTGATTTGTAAATTGTCCTTAAGTCAAATACATACCTGATGCCAAGGTACAGAATGTAGAAACGCAAGACGGCGTAGGCGCAGAAATCTGCGTCGTAAACTTTGATAGGTTGACAAATGAGAAAGCTAAAGACTCCTGAGGAAGGCACGGTGAGCTCACACCTCAGGCACCTCTGAGTCTACGCGCCCCGAATTCCGGATCCTTCCCTCCACACCGCCCCAGCACCCCAAGGAATCGAGGAGACAAATAGCAGATGCTTTTCACTTACACAGCGCTACACAGCAAGTCTCCACACAGTTCCAAATTTGGCAAAGTGAAGACATTATTTAATCCTGAGGCAATAAAATAAAAAATTTAGCCCGGCCAGCGTGGCTCAGCAGTTGAGCATCGACTTATGAACCAGGAGGTCACGGTTCAATTCCTGGTCAAGGGCACCTGCCTGAGTGGCGGCTGGATCCCCAGTAGGGGGCGTGCAGGAGGCAGCTGATCAATGATTCTCAGCACTGATGTTTCTATCTCTCTCCCTCTTCCATCCTCTCTGAAATCAATAAAATATATATTTTTTAAATTTGTAATAATAGGTCTAAAATACCACCATACAATGGGGACTAAGAAACATATGCCTACATTATAAGACATTATAAAATATTTATAGCTAAATGGCAGCAAATATCAAACATGTAGGTTACAAGGAAATGGGTATTTTGAAGAAATTCTGCAGCATTAATAAGCATGTTAAAAGACTGAAAGTAAATTAGTGATATGTTCAGCGAAAGATGACATAACAAGGGCAAGAGAACAAGTCCAAATAAGGCAGTGGAAAGTAAAATGAGAGTAGAAAGTCATACTTTTAAGAAAAAAAATAGAGATGAACAACAAAACTGAAATTTAGTTTCCTGAAAAGATGAGTACTATTTACAAATCTCTAGCAAGACTGACCAAGAAAAAAAAAAGAGAGAGAAACCCAAATGACCAAAATTAGGAACAGGAAAGAAACATAACTACAGATAAGTTATATGCTATACTTATAGGAATACATTATAACTAATGCATAACTATAGCTAGGCAGTAAGTTCATACTATACCCTGTTTTGCACCAATACATTTGAAAACAGATAAAATTTTCTAAAATATATTTTAACCACCAAAATGACTCATTTAAAAAATGCTTTAGTCCTAACTGGTGTGGCTCAGTGGATAGAGCGTCGGCCTGTGGACTGAAGGGTCCCAGGTTCGATTCCAGTCAAGGGCATGTACCTTGGTTGCAGGCACATCCCCAGTAGGGGTGTGCACGAGGTGGCTGATCGATGTTTCTCTCTCATCGATGTTTCTAACTCTCTATCCCTCTCCCTTCCTCTCTGTAAAAAATTAATAAAATATATTTAAAAAAATACTTTAGCCAACTGGCATGGCTCAGTGGTTGAGCATCGACCTATGAACCAGAAGGTCACAGTTCTATTCCTGGTCAGGGCACATGCTCAGATTGTGGCCTGGTGGGGGGCATACAGGGGGCAGCCGATCAGTGATTCTCTCTCATATTGATGTTTCTATCTCTCTCTCCCTCTACCTTCCGCTCTGAAATCAATAAAAAAAAAAATTAAAAAATACTTTAAAAACCCGTTAAACATCCTAACAGACAAATGTAAACATAACCACAAAGCAAGAGCATCAAATGCTATAGAAACGACTCCGAAATGTTATTTTCGGCAAAGGCTGAGTTGTCCAGCAAAATGGCCATGTGGCAGGTCTGCGCATGCCAGCGCTCTCCAATGCCAGGAGAGGCCTAAGTTTCTGGCAATTGGACCAAATATTCACATTCAGGCTATGAAGGCAACTGCCTCAAGTTTCCTGCTTTCCACAGACATATGGCAGCTTCGGCTGCCGTTCTATTCGCTCCTCGATGGCAAGGCCGTTTACAATCATGCAGGCGTGGAATACTTAACTGCTGCTATTTCCTGCTGGTCACGTTCCCTTACTAATTCGCGCTGCCAACTGGGGAGGACAGAAGGCGCCCACCCCCTTCCCGGGCATTTAAGCCACAAGCAGTCATGTATATGCACAAAGTGTGCCCACAAACTTTGGAGAATGCAGAGTCCAGAGGGCAAATGCCACCCAATCAGATGCCTCCCCCCAAATATTTACCCAACTGCCGCTCAGCGGCTTCTCACAGAAACTCACTCGTGGCTTTTTAGGCTGAAGTTCCAGCCGTTGTCAGGCAGGGATGAGCTTGAGCACGTGGCAGCCGAGACAGTGCAGCTAGTGCTCCCTTTGAATCAGAAAACTGTGAGGTACCATCTCAGCTCCACCTCTTTTTTAAAAATGTATTTTATTGATTTCAGAGAGGAAGGGGGAGGGAGAGAGAAAGAGAAACATAAATGATGAGAGAGAATCATTGACCAGCTGCCTTCTGCATGCCCCCTACTAGGGATTGAGCCTGCAACCCAGGCATGTGCCCTTGACCGGAATCAAACCCGGGACCCTTCGGTCTGCAGGCCGAAGCTCTATCCACTGAGCCAAGCCGGCTAGGGCAGCTCCACCTCTGTCTGTCTGAGTGAACTTGCACAAGTTACTTAACCTTTCCCGGCCTCAGTTTCCCCATTGGAAAAACTGTCCAAAATATTAACTACCCGATAGGGTTCTCCTGAGAATTAAATGTAACAATATATGCAATACACCTGGTCCAGAGCTCGCAACATAGAAAGCACTCAATACATACTCATTGTTACTGCTTTTAGTATCTACACTAATAAAAGAGTAACATGCTAATTGACCGTACCTTCACGATGCCCACCAGCCAATCAGGAGCGTGCATGAAAATTAACCCAACAAAGATGGTGGGTTAATTTGCATACACAGGCGCCAAGTGGCCAGGAGCAGGTCTGGACGCTTGCGTCATTGCCATGGCGATGATGCAGGCGTTCTGCACCACCCCAGCCACTCCAGGCCTTTGGGCAGCGTGGGAAGGCAGAAAGGCAGCTCCGGCCAGAGCGAAGGTGGTGCCAGCAGCCAGGGGAAGGAAGGCCCATTCTTGGACGAATCTTCGTGCATCGAGCCTCTTGTCACTAATAATAAGTTAACATGCCCACACCTCCCAGGGCTGGAACAGCAAGGCCCAGCAATGTTTGCCTCGCCTACTCGCAGTAGCGAAGCTAATGCTGGTCCAGGCAGGGTTGGCATCAGCCCCCAAGGGCAGCTGTGTGCGAAGGTGGGGAAGACGCCATGGCTCGGAGTCCAAGTCCCAGCCGATGTCAGCATCTCACTCACCTTCACACGCCAACTGGTTTGAAGCAGCAATAACAGAAGCCAAGACAGACTTCAGCACGAAGAAGGCAAGCACAGGGCTGGGCTCCGGACCCCGGCAGATGCCCGGACAGGGGGCAAAACACAAAACAGCCAGAAGGGCTGCAGACGGATGCCCATGGGACACCCAGGGCTCAGGCCACACTGCACTGGCTGGAGCAGGAGGAACTCTCCAGACCCGTCCAGAATCAGCAGAAGGGAGCGAGCTCGCACCAAGCTGCCGAGACCCGCTCCCCATAGACTGAAGGCAGCGCTGTACTGACGCTATCCCTGGATTGTAGGGACACACCCATCTCCCCCTCTGAGCCAAAGGAAGGAATAAAGTCCTCCATGAAGGGGCAGCCCAGAGTGCACACCAGAAACAGCAGTTATCATCTGGAATGTCCAATTCGGGGCGCCCCCGAGCCCTAAGATAAGACGAGGCCCCAGGATCCCAGCCTCAGAGTCATTCTCAGCAGAACCCGCTGAAGACATTGCCACTCCCAGCAGCTCGCCGAGGGAGACGGACTATGCATTGTTGCAAGATGCTACGGATTCAGACACATGGTCCAGTTGGAGAAATGCTGTTAGGATGCCCTTAACAGTCAAGGGATCTTGCATGGGTGTGTTCAGACCTATTTGCTCTCTCAAGTGGAGGGGTGCTGAAGGCTGGAAGCCTGCCCCCCATTTCAGAGACTGTCACGGTCTCTTTGTGGTCTGCCACAGGCTTTTGGCTCACTAGGTTGTCCCTATGTAGCCGGAGCTAAGACGGTCCCAGCCAAGTGGAGACGGAGTGTTGAGGGTCAGCCAGTTCAGGTATCTGGGAAATGGAACAGAAATTTGGAGCCGGGGTAGAGTTAGAATTTTAAGATTCTCCATTTGACCCTTGATTCTGACTCTATATCTGAAGGTATTTCCTTCATTGTTTTCTCATCTTGGTTATGTGTTCCACTTCATCATTTGTGAATCTGAGAAGGCCAACAAACATTTATGGAGCGCTTCTTGTATGCTGAACTCTTAGGTACCAGAGGGAACAACGATGATGAGACAAAGTTCTGCGTTTCAAGTGGGGGTGATGGACAATATGCAAATAAATACATCAGGCCCGTTTGTAAGAGGCTTAGTATAGCACTTGTTGGAGGTTAGTCTAGATAAATACAATGCTCAGAGAAGAACAGCTACTTCTGAACTTTATGCAGGACTGATTTTCTGACCTTTTCCACTTTCTTCAAGAGGAGATAAGAAAACCTGGAACTATGAAACCTTATTAAAGTCTCACATTAGCCCTAGCCGGTGTGGCTCGGTGGATAGAGCGTCGGCCTGTGAACTGAAAGGTCCCAGGTTTGATTCCGGTCAAAGGCACATGCCCGGGTTGTGGGCTCGATCCCCAGTGGGGGGACTTGCAGGAGGCAGCCGAGCCATGGTTCTCTCTCATCGTGGATGTTTCTATCTCTCTCTCCCTCTTCCTTCCTCTCTGAAATCAACAAAAATATATTTTAAAAAAATAAAATATATAAATAAAGTCTCACTTTAGCCATCTAAACTCAAAGAGAACAGTAGAGCAACCTTTAGTTTGGGATCCTTAGAAAAGAAAAGAAAAAAAAGGGAAAGAAAAGAAAAGAAGAGAAAAGAAAAAAGAAAAGAAAAGAAAAGAAAAGAAAGGAAAAGAAAAAAGAAAAGAAAAGAAAAATAGTTATACCAGGCAAGGTCTTAAAATCTCAATATGAGATTAAGCCATCATTATTAGCTCACTCACTGACTTGGAATTTTTGTAAGGGATGCATTTCAAAGGGTTAGATAATAATGATGGCCAGATAGTGGCGGCTATGCTAGATGGAATGGATAAGGCATGGAAGATTAAAGAAAACAATGGGAGCGAGGACAGGGGGAAAGAGCTCTGGGCGTGGACGAGTCATCAAAAACAACTGGTCATTTTTCTGGGTCTATGATACGGAAGTCACGAAATCCTTTTGGGTGGAGCAGAAACTGGGGTGGCTGGTTTAGAAGCAACCTGATTCACGGCCTGACCTTATTTACAGCAGGAAGAGTGACCCGTCCCAGCCATTCCCATCTGAGAGAGGCGGCGAGCCCAGCAGCAGAACTGGTTCCAGTGGTACCAGGTTGGGAGCCACGGCCTTCACCCCCCACCCTGCGAAAGAGGGCCAATTCTGAAACCTGGAGGCTACTTGCATGCCACCTTGCCCATTCAAGTTCCCCAATCTCCTAAGGAAATGTTACCGAGTTCCACTTTCCAGGACCTCTATTTCCTCTCGAAAACTGCAGATGTAATCATAACCGCAGCCAGTTCGGCCACAACTTCTGGTTCTGGTCTTGAACCCAGTGACTCCGGCAAAAGGCTGCCCACGTGCCAGAAACCCCGCCCCCGCCCGTAACCATGGGAACGGTGACAAGCCGCGAGCCCTGGGATTCCCGGTCCCGCCCCCTCCCTCCCGAATATTGTTTCTCACTATCTGTCCACATGGGCGCACCACCTCCCTATTGGCCAGTGCCCCGGGGCTGTGCCTCGCCCCAGCCAATAAGCGGCCTGTGCACGTGCACAGCTGCGTATCCCGATAGGTCACTACGGGCCGATCACGCACTGCCTACCTGCGCCGGCCACCGCGTGGGGCGCCAATGAAATGACTCAGTAGCCACTTCCAACCAATCGGCACCAGGCGGGGTTCGCCGCCGACCTATGGGCGCGCGCCGGGGGCGGGCAGTCCCGGCCGGTTTCCAGTCCCAGCGGGGTTTGTTAAAGTGACAGGCCCCACGGCGCGCCAGGGCTCCACGGGCCATCGCACCGCGGCCACTGCGGCGGCCCTCCGTGTGCGGCTGGCGCCCGTGACAGCGGCGCCGCTCTGCTCCCGACCCCGGGTCCCGGGCGCTGCCGATCTCCTCGGCGGGATGGGCGGTGAAGCGGGGTCGGCAGCGGCCCTGGGCTCCGAGGGTCGCGTGAAGAGCCTGGGTCTGGTGTTCCAGGACGAGGGCAAGGGCTGCTACGCGAGCGGCGAGACGGTGGCGGGGCGTGTGCTGCTGGAGGCGGCCGAGCCCGTGGCCCTGAGCGCGCTGCGCCTGGAGGCCCTCGGCCGCGCCACTGCCGCCTGGGGCCCGAGCGCTGGCTCCGCAGCCCCGGCCGCCGCCTCGGAGGTGGAATACCTGAACGTGCGCCTGAACCTGCGCGAGGCCCCGGCTGGTGAGCGCGGGGACAGCCCCGAGGTCCGGGTGACAGCAGGGACGCTTGGGAGGGGGCGCGGCGCCGGTAGATGCCCACCTGCCCGGTGGGCAGCGGCGGGGGGGGGGGGGGGGGGGGGGGGGGGGGTTCGCCCTCGCCGGTCACGTGCAGGTAACAATGCCTGCACCCACCCACCCCCACCCCACCCCCACCCCCACCTCACAGCACCGGGGAGATCCTGCGAGGTGGGTGCATCCCTCTTCCTGGCATCCCAGACCTTCTAGGAGCGCTCTCGGGGAGTGAACCGGTTGCCATGGAAACCTGTGATGCACTGTCAGGAACCCAGCGTCTGGGGCTCCAGGTCTTGTCCCTTCAGGCCTGGGGAAGGGAGGGCGCAACCCTGAGGTGCCATGCCCTGGCGCCCCGTGTTTTATGGGCCTCCCCTTCTGCCAGTCCAGAATCTGGGTGCTGGCTGGTTCAGGGTGAATTAGCAAAACCTGTCTGGCGGGGTCGTAGTTCAAAGAAGTGTTTATTGGCCATCCTACTTGGTGTCCCTCTCCGGGGACACTTAAGAGTTCTGCCTCTACCTTTCATTCTTTTTCTTTATTCTTTTTGCTGCTTTTGTTTCCTTTTCACGCCGCCCACCCCATCCCGTTAGAGACAGTAGGGTCTGGACATGGTAAGAGTCTCTGGAGGGCCCTAGCTGGTTTGGCTCAGTGGATAGAGCATCAGCCTGCAGACTCAAGGATACCAGGTTCGATTCCGGTCAAGGGCATGTACCTTGGTTGCGGGCACATCCCCAGTGGGGGGTGTGCAGGAGGCAGCCGATCAATGAGTCTCTCTCATCATGGATGTTTCCGTCTCTCTCTCCCCTCTCCCTTCCTCTCTGAAATCAATAAAAATATATTTTTTTTAAAAATCCTCTGGAGGAAAGGTCACCCTTCCTTTCCACTCTGGTGAAGTCCAGTTTAATAGTCTAGGCCAGTGGTCGGCAAACTCGTTAGTCCACAGAGCCAAATACCAACAGGACCACGATTGAAATTTCTCTGGAGAGCCAAATGTTTTAAACTTAAACTTTTCTTCTAACGCCACTTCTTCAAAACAGAGTCGCCCAGGCCGTGGTATTTTGTGGAAGAGCCACACTCCAGGGGCCAAAGAGCCGCAGTTTGCCGACCACGGGGCTAGGCTTTTCCAGGAGTCTCCATGTGGGAACCCACTATATGGCTGCACCATTAGCATTACGTGCAATCACTGATTTCCTTCAATCGTGAAATTACTAGGAACATTGAGTCTTAGTCTTCTTGTAGTTGGTAGAAGCTATCTTACTTTTTTTTTTTCCCTGCTTCATGAGCTTCACCCTTTAGCTATTAAATAATGGTACAAGTCCCCTCTCCCCCACCAAGAGTAAGGTGCACTGTATTTTTGCTTGACCCTTGGTATGTCTTATACAAAATCAACAGACTGTGCAGTTTTGCCTGGTCCTACTATGTGAAAGTAGACTGCCCACAGGTAAATCCTAAAGGTGTGTAAGCATGGAGTGATCCCCAAAACTGTAGTGAGGAAAAACATATTTGGAACCAAAGCTCTCTTTTGATTGGTTATGTTTTTGTTTGTTTGTTTTTAAATTTATTTTTATTAATTTCAGAGAGGAAGGGAGAGGGAGAAAGAGATAGAAACATCAATGATGACAGTCAATGATCGGCTGCCTCCTGCACGCCCCCTACTGGGGATCGAGCCCACAACCCGGGCATGTGCCCTTGACCGGAATCGAACCCGGGACCCTTCAGTCTGCAGGCCGACGCTCTATCCACTGAGCCAAATGGGCCAAGGCCGAAGCTCTCTTTTGAATGACCAAGAGCAGTGTGTTAGGTGACAGCTGTTACCTGCCTTTGTGCCCTTTCATCATGAATGTGGTTTCCGGGGGCAGTCAGCTCCCACCTGCTTCCCCCAAAGGTGAGAGACCACAGATTCTCAGGATGGCTGAAAGGGCCGTGGAGAGAGAAGTTGTTTTTGTCAGGGACTTTGGACTCTGTCTCTGGGCCCATGATGACTGAGTAAATAGATGTAAGATTAACAGCAGTGAGACCTACCTAGCAAAAATAAAAATAAAATTAAAATACTTTGCTAAAATCTGGGCTAACAAATAACATGATGATTCACAAGTCAAATTTTGTGTTTTCATTCTGATGGGATGGAATGTCCAAATCTAAACAACTTGACTCGCTTGTTTTCAGAATGCATCCTAACAAACATTGGCAAAAAATATGTTCTACTTTAAAAACAGTCATAGTTTTAGTGGCTTTCATGCAGAAATAAAAAGAGGTCACTCCTGGATCTGGAAGACGCTTGGAAGAAGTCGGCAACTTTGCATGGTCACAGATCCTCAGGGTCACTTAATTCCAAAGCATAACGGATTGCAATCATCCGAACAGATTTTCAGAAATACTGAGAGTTTGGGGAAGGGATCTATTTTCAGAAAACCTCCTCAGCTCATTCTTGGGCATTGCTCATCTAACCCAACTACTTATTTTCATGGCGACTGATTTTCTTCAGAATTTTATTGCGAAATTGTGGTAGAGAGACCAGACCGGCTGGAGAGTTGGTTTCAGTTCTTGGTCACCCACCCGCAGGGTGACCTTGTGCGCACCCCTCATCCTTCCTGAGCCCCCCTCTAACTCTGAAGGGCTTCTAGCTCCCACAGCCCAGCGGTGCCTGAGTTTTGGGCTTTGGCTGTAAGACCATTAGCAAATGGAACATCTCCCCGTGATATAAGGGAAAGGACGCGTGAGTCAGCCTGGGAAACTTTTAAATTCTAAACAAATAAATGAGAAAGAGAAAGAGAAAGAGAACGAAGACAAATATTAGAGTCCAAATACTGTCACCCACACATTTATCAACTTTCTCAACTGTTTTTCCTGTCTGTGTTTTGAGGTAATTACATGTCTCTTTTAAAGATTCCTTTTTTAAAAATATATATATATTTTTTTTATCAATTTCAGAGAGGACAGGAGAGGAAGAGAGAGAGAGAAACATTAATGATGAGAAAGAATCATTGATCAGCTGCCTCTGGGGACTGAGCCTGCAACCTGGACATGTGCCCTTGACCGGAATCGAACCCGGGACCTTTCAGTCTGCAGGCCGATGCTCTAACCACTGACAGTTCCTATGTTGGTTAGTTTTGTCTTGAAGAGGGAACTTCATCTCTCTCTTACCCTCTTTTGAAATCCTGGACCACTTCCCCCACTCGTCTATCATGCCCTGCTTCCTGCGTTCCCTTCATCTGAGCCCCCCCCCCACTCACCTCCATGCCAACCCCAACATGCCATGGGTGTGCTCCTCAGGGTGCCAGTCCCCGGCCCCTCAGGCTCCAGCACTCCGTGGTCACTACCAAGGCCCTGTTTGAGGACTGAAGTTATTCATCCTTATAGCCAACTGCCTGCCCTCTGAGCACTATCAACTTTGACCTCAAATGAAACCCACCATTTTAAACATTTTACAGTACTTTAAGTTGGCCTATTCAGCCCTAGCTGGCGTGGCTCAGTGGATAGAGTGTTGGCCTGGGGACTGAAGGGTCCCGGGTTCAATTCTGGTCAAGGGCACATGCCCAGGTTGTGGGCTCGATCCCCGGTAGGGGGCGTGCAGGAGGCAGCCGATCATTGATTCTCTCTCATCATTGATGTTTCTCTCTCTCCTTCTCCCTTCCTCTCTGAAATCAATAATCAATAATATACATTGATTACAAATTAGAATCTAGCCCAGCTCTCAGGAGCCCGGGGCCTGCCCTGAGGCTTCCCTTGCTGGCTGCGCAGTGAGTGGTGTGGCTTCGCTGCTCAGGCTCAAGGGCACACCTGGGCCCAGGACTCCGTCTCTCACTGTCACTTACCGTGCTCACATCCCTGTGACCTGTTCCTTTTGCCTCCAAGTCAACCCCCCCCCCCCCGCCCCGTGGATTTAGTTGAATGACCTTAGATGGCAAACGTTTTGCTTATTTTCCCCAATATATCACACATGGGAAATTGGGGACAGGTTCAGGAGACAATGGGCCAGGACAGTGGGTGTTCCTGTTTTCTAAAAGCACAAGGTTGAAATGTTCACTGAGCTGGTTTAAGGCCTCAGAACTCCCGTGACACACTATCCCGTCTCACTAGTGATTCCTGCCTTTTAACTGCTTTCAGTGAACGGATGCAGTCGTATCAAGTGGCCAGGCACTGCTCAGACAGAGGGTTCCCAGTCTCTGCGGCCCTTTCTTTGTCCTAGTCACCCCACCCTGGAGGGAATTTCATTGTAAACTTGAACCTGTGAGCGTGGGAAGAAGGGAATGTTTACAGGGTTCCCTGGAGGGCCCCCGACCAGCACTGCCAGCGTGGAGCTGGCCTTGGACCTGAACGACACAGGTGCAACCTGTGTGTTCATCCAAGTGCCCGCAGGGCCTGTGGCCTCTCGCGGTCCGTCCACACCTTGCATCTTGGCCTTCCCACAACCAGGGCTAAGCCTCGGCGTGAAATAATGGGGCTGGCTGACCCCGAGCAGGAGGAAGGGGTCATGGCCGCACGTGGCAAAGCCCCTCTCTATATCCCAAGCTAACCACCAAGACACCCATTCATCAGCAGACCTGGGATATAATCAATACGTGGTTCTCGCTTAATAACTGGTCCTGTTGGCTGTGTAGTATTATGTTCAATATGCATAATAGTCGACGTTAATTTTTCTCCTCTTTTTCCACCTCTGCCCAAGGAATACACACCCTGACTTTTGTGATATACCCAAAATAGATAGGTCTATTTTTTGCTTAGTTTGTTTTCAGTCAAATTTAATATTGGTATCTGATGTTAGCATAATAGTGTACTGATGTTGGTATACCCGTGCTAATATAAGAGTGGGTGGTATCCATACAAATGTTTATGTATATACATGTAAGTGTGTGTACACATGTTTATATATAAACATATGTGCATACAAATGTTTAGGTACATACACATGTGTGTACACGTTTGTGTATATGCATACATGTATGTATACAAATGTTTATGTGTATACACATAAGTATTACACATGTTAATGTGTATACATATGTATGCATACAAATGTTTATGTATATACACATAAGTGTGTGTACACGTTTATATATATACATATATGTGTGGATACAAATGTTTATGTATACACACATACATGTGTGTGCACACGTTTATGCATATGGGAGCGCTGGGGTCTCACACTTTCTGGTTGGTACTTGTGTAATTGTCTGTTTGAAGACAGAAGCTGTATACATGTTGAAACTTGGTACAAACTGATTCAAATTTTAATTCTCAAAATCTCAGTTCAATGAACTTTTTGGAGTACTAGCCAGGGAAACCTCCTTTTTAAAAAACATGTGACTTAGGTGGTGACACTTCTTGACCTAGTACTAACCCTAGTCAAAATAAAACGTCTCCTCTTTTTTAGGTGAAGGCATCCTCCTATTACAGCCTGGAAAACACGAATTTCCATTTAGCTTTCAACTCCCATCTGAGTAAGTGGAACAACTGTAACTTTCTAAAATTTTCTTCCCTGCCCCCCGTCCATCCTGCCCCCCATCCATCCACACGTGTGGGTACCAGTACTTCCGACTCTCAGGTGCACTTGCTTACCCCGAAGAGCCCCCAAACAGCCCCGCCCCTGCTCAGGCTCCCGGGCACGCCTGGGCCCGCCCCTGCTCTCACTCATGTTTCTTTTAACCAAACCAACATGCTTAGAGCTTTGCCTGGTGTGTGTGTGTGTGTGTGTGTGTGTGTGTGTGTGTGTGTGTGTGTGTGTGTGTGTGTGTGTTTAACTTGTCTTTTTAATCTTTATTGCTGGAAGTATTACATAGGTCCTCCTTTTCCCCCCATTCACCTCCTCCAGCCGCTCTGGTTTTGTTTACCTGAGCAGTAAACTTAGACATTCATTTCTTTGGCGGCGCTCAGGCTGTTAGTAACCTCCTTCACCGGCAAGTACGGCCGCATTCAGTACTGCGTGAGGGCGGTTTTGGAAAGGCCCAAGCTACCTGACCAGAGTGTCAAGCGGGAACTCCAGGTGATCAGTCATATCGATGTCAACACACCAGCCTTACTCGTAAGTCCTTCCTCCTTCCTTCCCGCCCCTGCCCTCTCTTCCTCCTTCCTCTCTGTGGCGGAATCCACACCGAGCCACTTAGGGCTGGTCTGTCCTGTCCCTTCCCTGATACGATCTCATAACCCCGTGGTCGGCAAACCGAGGCTCGCGAGCCACCTACGGCTCTTTGGCCCCTTGAGTGTGGCTCTTCCACAAAATACCACGGCCTGGGCGAGTCTATTTTGAAGAAGCGGCATTAGAAGAAGTTTAAGTTTAAAAAATGTGGCTCTCCAAAGAAATTTCAGTCGTTGTCCTGTTGATATTTGGCTCTGTGGACTCATGAGTTTGCCGACCACGGTCGTAACCCATAGGCATTCATCCTACACATGTGCTCCCAGGTTGAGCAAATTACAAACCGCGTGTGTTAACCAATGACGCAGGCGGGAACGCATGAATAAGGCTTAGTAATAATAATATAATAACGCGTACCCGGACAGCGTTACTGCTACCAGAGCCGCCACACGCACGGGGCTGGGGTATTCTCAAGCCTCCAATAATAGCAGGTTGGGGAGCAGTAATTACGCAAGAGTATTAATCATGCCCAGCCTGTGATTGAGGCTTGGGCCATTATGCTATGCATCCTTCCATCCGGCGTGTCATTTTCTAACATTAAGTAAGTGCAGGCAGCTGTGTGGGGACCCTTTCACTTATCATTTCCTTATGACAGATTTGGCCACATCACAGCATTGAACTTCTAATAACCACCCGAAATACTGTAGCCCGAGGAGAAAGATTAGGCTATAAGTAACAACAGAACGGCCGCGATGGGGGCTAACGAGCGAGATTCTTTTATCTAAACCCACATTATCAAAATCATATAAAATTATACCTTGTACTTTCATGATAGCTAGTGGGACTGAATGGTACTTCATTTCAATATGAATGAATGATTTTTTTTTTTACTTCATAAAACATACTGGGATAATTTAAACTTTTCATCATGACACACTGGTCACAAAGATGTACTTTAATATGGGAGGTTTCTTTTTTAGCCAATGCTTTTAAAGATAAGGGGAAAAAAAAGCCAGGAGTTAGAGGAGTTGTTTAACTCTATTTCCGCATGAAAATGGAATAGAATTTACTCTAATGTTCACCTTTAGATTGTGAAATTATTAACAGATATGCCCTGTTGGCACATTTCAGAACCAAATCATAAACTAACCAGCACCCAGCGATCCGGTTTATAGCTATGGCTTACCCCCGGCTTAACACCTTTGAAAACTGACAATGCTAACTGTCTTGTATTTTTAAAAACTACTTCGAATTGGGAAGTAAACTATTTATGGGACCATTGTGGCAAATGATTTAAAGAGATTTTATATTTTTGCCAAAAAAAAATACTATTATCCTTTATTATTCTTTCTTTTTTTTAAATATATTTTTTTATTGATTTCAGAGAGGAAGGGGGAGGGAGAGAGATATTGAAACATCAATGATGAGAGAGAATCATTGATTCGCTGCCTCCTACTGGGAATGGAGCCCTCAACCCAGGCATCTGCCCTTGGCCGGAATCCAACTTTGGGACCCTTCAGTCCGCAGGCCGATGCTCCACTGAGCCAAACCGGCCAGGGCTACTATTCTTTCTATAAACGAAGAAGAGAAACATTGTAACTTCGGGCTTTACAATGAACTTGTGATCTGTGCATCCTGTAACCCGAGCCTTAGGAGTCCTGCATCATTTTCTTTCTACTGTGGAGTGGAAAGTGAGGTGGTGTGTTCAGTCATCATTTGGATCCATAACCCTGGGTATGTTTTCCTGCATTACACAGAAACCAAAAGCCATTCTAAGTTAAAAACACTGGAAATGTCTGCCTAATAAAAGTGGGAGGAAAAAGGGCAGTTGGCTTATTCCACAGTTTAAATGCCAACACATAGAACATGATGATTATTGATTTTTCTGCCATTTCTCCTTTGACCTGATCTCCATATAAAGTCTTAAAATAAAATAGTAGTTCTGCCCTCACTGGTTTGGCTCAGTGGATAGAGCGTCGGCCTGTGGACTGAAGGGTCCCAGCTTTGATTCTGGTCAAGGGCATGTACCTTGGTTGCAGACACATCCCCAGTAGGGGGTGTGCAGGAGGCAGCTGATCGATGTTTCTCTCTCATCGATGTTTCTAACTCTCTATCCCTCTCCCTTCCTCTCTGTAAAAAAAATCAATAAAATATGTATTTTTTTTAAAAAGTAGTCCTCACATGTTAATAGGAATCTCTAGAGGTGCTGGTTGCTTTTGTAAGGGATGGTGTATCATTTCCCAGAAACATAATGACAAGGATGGTCCCACCCTAATCTGAACATTCACCTTAGTTTTCCCAAAAAGGGCATGATTTTCAATGCTTCGTGTTTCAGTAAGTATTCTACCTAAAATGTCACAGGAGATCAGGAAGGTTGATCTGCCTTTTGGAAGACATTCCTTTACAACTCCGTCATGAAGAATCACATCACTTTCTAAGTTTTGTGAATTTCCTGGACTGGTTTCATTAAAGCTGTTTTATTCTTTGAAATTTCCAAGAGCCCTGTATTGAAAACTCAAGAGAAAATGGTTGGCTGCTGGTTCTTCACTTCGGGTCCAGTCTCGCTGAGTGCCAAAATCGAAAGGAAGGGATATTGTAACGGTAAGCGCAATGTTTTTGAACGTTCACATGGCAGATTCATTCACTTTATTAGCTAAAAATTAAAGTGACCTTAAATAGTGTGTTTTGTCATTTCTGAAGTAGACGCTATTTTAAAACATGTATAATAAATGTGGCTGTTTTTAATGTAAATAATTGATATTTAGCCCGGCCGGCGTGGCTCAGTGATTGAGCGTCGACCTATGAACCAGGAGGTCACAGTTCAATTCCTGGTCAAGGGCACATGCCTGGGTTTCGGGCTCGATCCCCAGTAAGGGGCATGCAGGAGGCAGCCGATCCATGATTCTCTCTCATCATGGATGTTTTTCTCTCTCTCTCTCTCTTCCTCTCCCTTCCTCTCTGAAATCAATAAAAATATATTTTTTAAAAAAGTAAATAATTGATATTAAATATTTTTTAGTGGACAAGTAGATTCCAATAAAAACGCCAGATATTCCTGACTTCAGTCCTGTTACTCTTACACCTGGAAAAGCGGGTAAATACTGGCATCTTGTTTTCATGTAAAAGAACGTCCAGGGCAGTGTTGCTCAGTAGAGAGCTATTGTATGAAAGGCGCTGCTAGGCATTCTGTTTCCACGCTGGGAATACAAACATCCAGGGCTAGAATGTAGAACACTGGCCAGCTTAACAGCCCGGCTGATATTAGAACTCCCATTTGTGAAGGGCCCAATTCCGTTCCAGGGATCTGGCCCCCACCCCAGGGTCCCGGCTTATCAGAAACGAATGGGGGATGGTAGGTAGGATGGTGGGCGTACCATGCGCATGTAAAACTTGCCCACCATGCATTGTTTTATTTGTGCCTTACCATCTAGTCCTTAAAAACCAAGGCTCGGTTCTTGGTGGGGGGGGGGATTTTAATTGGGTGGGCACTGAGCTTGTTAGTGAGCTTTTGTACTTAATATGGCATTCAATAATTAACTTTTATGTCTTACCTTAATTTTTTAAGTTATTAGTCATTTGCATCACTTTAGAACTGGTAACCTAATATCACAACATTAGAAAGTGAATAATCTATAATAATAAAAGCATAATATGCTAATTAGACCGGACGTCCTTCCGGACGACCTTCCAGACAAAGCCGGGGCTGGGAGGGAAGCCCGGGTGCCAGGTGCCTGCAAGAGGCCAGAGGGAAGCCCGGATTCCGGGTGCTAGAAGGAAGCCGGTGCTGGCAGCTGGGGGAAGGAAGGCCTACTCTTGCACGAATTTCATGCATCAGGTCTCTAGTCCTATATAATAAAAGTTAATATGCAAACTGTACCCTAGCCAACCAACTGCCCACGGCCCCTATCCCCCCGCCGGCCCTGCCCCTGATCGGCCCCCCCAACCTGTGCATGAATTCGTGCACCGGGCCTCTAGTGCAATAATAAAACAATGTCCGCCACAACCTGCAGTGAAAATTCAATCCTCCAACTCAGATTTACAATAAGTTTTCCTTCAGGGCTTCTCAAAACTTGTAGCAGTTTTGTTGCGAACCTTCCAGCTTTCAGGGGTAACATCTCTACTCCGCCGTGGGGAGAACTTCCTGCAAAGTCTCTGAAGGTTTTAGTGTGTGTTTTTTCCATTTTAGGAGAAGCTATTCCAATCTATGCAGAAATAGAGAATTGCTCCTCCCGCCTGATTGTTCCCAAAGCTGCTATTTTCCAAACCCAGACGTATTTGGCCAGTGGGAAGACGAAGACCATCAGGCACATGGTCGCCAACGTGCGAGGAAACCACATCGCTTCTGGGAGTACCGACACGTGGAACGGGAAGATGCTGAAAATCCCGCCCCTCCCGCCGTCCATCCTGGACTGTTGCATCATCAGAGTGGACTACTCCCTGGCGGTAAGCAGAGCTCTTGGCAAAACCAACAGTGTGCAGGATGGAGCGATGAGGGTGCCGTGGTCCTGGGACTATGCGCGCTCGATCCCTAGTCAGTTCAGGTCAGCAGCACTGCACCACATTGTGGGCCAGATGAGCACTGGCCTTAGCTTTTGAGCAAAACTATCCGCCTACGGGATTTAACTAAATGACGTGAAAGAATGCAGATGCATTGTGGGTGCTTATTGTATCGAAGGGCATGTAATCCTTTTCTATGGTTATTACGTAAGCCACGCTCACCAGCAGTGAAGTGTGTTAAGGCCACGGTTCCCCGGCCCTGAGGGTGGACTGTATGTGGTGCGCCCCTCCTGCGGTCCGTCCTTCCTCTTATTGGGTCTGGACAATAGACAATTGTATTACGGGGCGGTGGCAGGCGACAAAGGCATTTGTTTCTATGAAAAAATAAATGAACCAGCAATTTCTTGTAATGCTTCACTTTGTTGGTGCCTTTTTTTTTCTTTTTAAATATACTTTTATTGATTTCAGAGAGGAAGGAAGAGGGAGAGAGAGAGAAACACCAATGATGAGAATCACTGATCGGCTGCCTCCTGCACGCCCCCTACTGGGGATCGAGCCCACAACCCGGGCATGTGCCCTTGACCGGAATCGAACTCAGGACCCTTCAATCCCTAGGCCGACGCTCTATCCACAGAGCCAAAGAGGTTGTTGGTGCCTTTCTGTCTCATTCATTTCCTTTTTCTTTTTTGATAATAGGTGTATATTCACATTCCTGGTGCTAAAAAACTGATGCTGGAACTGCCCCTCGTGATCGGGACGGTCCCGTACAACGGCTTTGCCAGCAGGAACTGCAGCATGGCCAGCCAGTTCAGCGTGGACATGAGCTGGTGGGCCCTGGCGCTGCCGGAACAGCCCGAAGGTAAAAGGTTTGGGGTTCTCGCAGAATGAAGCTTTGCACACGAAGTACCTACAAATAGGACGTGGAACATAGTGAGCGCTCAGATGGGAATTCCTGCTGCCACCATAACTAAGCTTTCCCTTCCTCTTACTAAACCATCAGGCATTTTACGAGAAGCCTCTGAGAGTTTAGCTTGCCCAGGAATAAAGTCTATATTCCCTGATTCTGGTGTAGAATAGAAAAGCAACAAAAGGTAGTCAGCATAAAAGTACAGTGTCATATACACTGAGTGACCAGATTATTATGATCTCTGAACGCATAATAATCTGGCCACTCCGTGTGTGTGTGTGTGTGTGTGTGTGTGTGTGTGTGTGTGTGTGTGTGTGTGTGTGTGTGTATTAGAGGCCCAGTGCATGAATTTGTGCATGGGTGGGGTCTGGCCAGCCTGGCCAGGGGGAGGGGACATGGGCGGTTGGCCGGCCTGCCTGCTGGTCGAGGGGACAATTTGCATATTAGCTTTTTATTATATAGGATATACAATGAGTGGCCAGATTATTATGCGTTCAGAGATCATAATAATCTGGCCACTCGGTGTATTTTCTGTAGCCACATTTCTTTTTTTGGTTTTAAATATATATCTTTATTGACTTCAGAGAGGAAGGGAGAGGGAGAGAGAGATAGAAACATCAATGATGAGAGAAAACCATGGATCAGCTGCCTCCTGCACACCCCACACGGGATGGAGCCCACAACCTGGGCATGTGTCTTGACGGGGAATTGAACCATGCCCTCCTGGTTCATAGGTTGACGCTCAGCCAGGCTGTAGCCACATTTCAATGATTTTTTTTTAACCTAGATTATAATACCTCAAAAGCATAGAGTATCATCAATGTCCGTAGTTTCATCCAAGCAGACTCTCCTAACTGCTTGTTGGTGCAATGTGCATAAAAACTTGCTGATCAGAGGGAAGCCGACCACTGCTTTAGCGTCAACTTGAGAGAGAATTCTTGTTCACGTGAGAGTTCAGAGGGGTTCGTGGAATTGGGTTTTGCACGGGTGTCTTAGTCCCGCCCCCTTTCCACTTCAGCTCCCCCAGATTACACGGACGTGGTGTCAGAGGAAGAAGTCTCCAGGCACGGCCCCCCTTACCCACGGCCGCCCAGCTGGGAGGGCGAGGCCCGCTGCCCTGCGTTCGCCTGCATCCAGGACTTCCGGCTGCAGCCTCCACCTCTTTATTCAGAGGTAAACAGAGAGAAAGCAGATCCATTCGCCCTGCGTTGTGCTGTTGGTGCATGCTAGGTAGTAGGGGGTCCATATTTAAAACAAGTTTCTGTTTTGTTTTGTTTTTGTTTTGTTTTGCTTTTACGGTGATTGGAGATGAGCACTGGGTCATTGGCCACCTTCTCCAGTGGAGCACTTCCCTTGTGCTCCATTACCGTGGTTACCGTGTGGGACGTGGCCGAGGACCACAGAGCATCAAAGCGCCTCCTGGGACTTGGTGGTCCTCCCCATCGCGTCCTTAGAAACGGGTCCCGGAGTCGTTGTCAAGGAGTAACCCGGCTGCTCTCTCTTGCAGGTCGATCCGCATCCCAGTCGCGTAGGAGAGGCCCAGCCCGTCTCCTTCATTCTCTGAAGGCACCTCAGAAATCACTGTGACCCGCACCAGAGGACGCTGGCTCTCTCCCCCGCCTTTTCGGGGACTTAGAGGGGGGAAGATTCGCTTAAGAACATAAATAGGTCAACACCAAGGAATTAAAAACTACGTGAACTTTTCCAGGGCCCGACGGGACTGTTGCCTGAGCTGATGGCAGGGCCGAGTGTCCCCGTGGAAGAGGGGGTGACCTTGGGAAGCCGCAGCGTGTAACAGGAGTCCCGATGGGGACCCAGTAAGTGAGGGGCCAGGAATGTGCGTGACCAGGGCAGCACGCCTCTCAGAGGGAGCCCAGAGCGAAACCAAGGGATCCCGAGCCTCCGGGCTGTATGGGCGCGCTGGGAGGGCACTTGATTTTGGAGAAGTTGGCAGCACAGGGATGTGCAGGCCCCGGGAGCCAGGGGTCGCCTGATTTCTCCCCGCCTGGGACTCAAGTCCAGGAAAGACCTTTCCTGAGATCAGGGTCCCGGGAGGTCCCGATGAGGCGATTTGGCACTCACTCTCCTGGGGGCTGGTGGGCGATGTGGTTTGTAAGTGGGCAAGTAGGATGAAATGCAGCAAGAGTCCCTCCCAAGCCCGTCAGTTCCAAGGGGAAAGATGAACTTCCACACGGAACCCGTCTGTGGAAGGCTGGAGTTTTTACCCTCTTTAAGTACCTGGACCAGATATGTGTTTGCTTTTCCTCACGTCTTACTTATAGGAGCATGTCAGAAAGAGAAGGGGGCGGGGGGGGGGGGATGTTGCATCCTTAGAATGCCTGGATAACTACTCCAGAAAGAGAAAAAGAAGGTCTTTTCCTAACCTACCTCTAGGGGGTGATCGGACTGGTTTGAAACCTCAAACTGACAAGTTTTTGGAGGGTCTATACCAGTGATCAGCAAACATTGGCTCTCGAGCCACATGCGGCTCTTTGGCCCCTTGAGTGTGGCTCTTCCACAAAATACCATGTGCGGGCGCACACGTACAGTGCGATTGAAACTTCGTGGCCCATGCGCAGAAGTCGGTTTTCAGCTCTCCAAAGAAATTTCAGTCGTTGTACTGTTGATATTTGGCTCTGTTGACTAATGAGTTTGCCGACCACTGGTCTATATGTTGCAGTGGTGTCTTACCACACCTGAAACCGCACCCAGGGAAAAAGCCCCTACAGTTAGTGTTGGATGGAAGTGCGCCAATAAACATATATACAAAGGGCATTTCAAAATAAATGCAAAATCGAAGAGGGTAGATATGCCATTCCTTCCTGTGGGGAAGACTCAGTGGCTCCTGATGACAGGCACCGCCTGGTACCGCATTAGTCCAGTTCTTCAGTGATTCTGCCTAAACTGTGATTTCCTTTCTCATTTCGGTGCGATATTTGATTAGCATTTAACCTCAGGGGAGTGAGACCAGCAGGCTAGTGTCGCTGCTAAAATCCTGAGGAGTGTTTCCCTCTCCCCCTGGCCCCCCCCGCCCCCAGCCATGGTCTCACGGTCCCTTGCTCTGTCCTCTCATCTGTCGGTTCTGTGGCCTGGGACCATGTCTGCACAGGAGGGGACAGGAGGTGGGGCTCCTGCGAGGGAGACTTGGGACCAGCTGAGGCCTTGTAGGGTTTGATCTAGAAACCCCGGTGCTCCATTCAACAGAACCGTTTACCTTCCAATCAGTGTGTTCGGTGAGAAATCGAAAAAATATTCTCTCCGGTTAAATTCAGAATTTAAAAAATTAGTCGGCCACCTGATCAGGGATTTTTCTACAAACATTAGATACGTGTATGTTTTTTCACCCCTCTCTTCTCTGTGGTCACGGAAGCCTCACGTATGTCTTTCTGTGTGAGCCACTGTTTAAAAACTGCCAGGCAAGATGGTTACCCCAACACGTGTGCGTGGGACTGAAATTGTCAGAGCGCTATTTCCCCGCCTTGGTTTCCGGCTCTGCTTGTTTCGGTGTTCGCTGTAAAACCGGGATCTGCGTTTAAGCCCTGTCGAAACGGTTTCGGTTTTACTTTGAAAGAAATCACCTCCCACTATTGGTTGAAATCTCAGTGAGTTCGCGCGCCCTGCCCAGACTTTGTCCATCTCCACAAACCCCAGACACAGTGAAGAATGAAGTGGAAGAGTGAGGAGTAAGAGAAGGTCTTAGTATCTGGCTCCAGATCGAAAAGCCAGGACTTACTAGACTCTCCCCCTGGCATGGCTTTATCCCCTCGGTTAGAGAAATCTTTTTTCTTTTTTTTTTTTTCAAATATATTTTATTGATTTTTTACAGAGAGGAAGGGAGAGGGTTAGAGAGTCAGAAACATCGATGAGAGAGAAACATCGATCAGCCGCCTCCTGCACACCCCCAACTGGGGATGTGCCCGCAACTAAGGTACATGCCCTTGACCGCAATCAAACCCAGGACCCTTCAGTCCGCAGGCCGGCACTCTATCCACTGAGCCAAACCGGTCAGTGCCGGTTAGAGAAATCTTGACGCGAACCCAGAAAAAGGCAGCACAGCTGACACGGACCTTTAAGAGAAGACCTCAGATGTGGGGTTCGCCTTTTTCATTCCTATCAGTATGTCTGCCCTTCCGTGGGTAGAAACTGCATTCCTTTCCTTACCCATATTTTATGAATGTGGATCATTCTACACCAGGACAGAGAACACTTGGAAATGAAGGTAAAATGTTAGCTGTTGTATTTGCTTGTTTCGTTTCCAAAGAAACCATGGCCTTAGAATTTTCTTTCTGATGCAAAAATTTTGAAATGGAAAATGTGAAACTTTTGGCACACAAAAAAATCTTCTGTGGGTAGAACTTACTTTTTTTTTCCCAATAAAAAACTCAATAGGCACGGGGTTGTGTTTTTGATAAGTTGACTATGAACGCTTTTTTATTTTTATTATTAAAAATGTAGTAATTTAACCCACAGGGGGAAAAAAAAAACGATTGTATTTTGTACTTTTGTTTGAACCCCATGGGTTCCTTTTGTTAATAAAATGATCACAATGATGCTGGGAGTCGCTGGTTTTGTTCTGTTTGGGTGTGACTGTGACTTAAACTGTTACAGACTTAAGGGAAATCAGTACCATAAAACCAACACTCACTGCAGGTAAGATGCCTTTGTGCCCAGAGGGTCCGAGCCTGTTTCTTTTTTATTTTATATTTTGTTGTTGTTCATCCTCACCCGAGGATATATTTCCACTGATTTTTAGGGAGAGAGGGAGAGACAGAGAGACAATCGATGTGAGAGAAACACATCGATTGGTTGCCTCCTACATGAGCCTTCACCAGGGAGGAGGCCGCAACAGAGGTACGTGCCCTTGACCAGAATCGAACCCGGGACCTTTTGGCCCAGAGGCCAACGCTCTCTCCACGGAGCCAAACCAGCTCAGGCATCTGAGCCCGTTTTTACAATAGGCTCGGTTTCCCCAACATCAGTGTAGGAGAAGCAGTCAAGAGGAATAATAGGTGTAAGCTATATGGGTGGATAACAGAGCATTATCTGCCTTTATCCCCAAATGTAGTGGCCACTTTTCAAAACCCTGGATTGATTAGTAGGTCTGGTGGGCAGCTGGTGGGCCCACACACACTAGGGACACAGACCTAAATAAACCTCCCCTTTCCACTAAATACATAGACAAGAGCCATATGTGTTGTTTTGGGAGGGGGTGTTTTGTTTTTATAATATATTTGTATTGATTTCAGGAAGAGGGAGGGAGAGGGAGAGAGAGAGAGAGAAACATCAATGATGAGAAAGAATCAATGCTCGGCTGCCTCCTACACGCCCCCTACTGGGGATCGAGCCTGCAACCTGGGGCCGGGCCCTGACCGGGAATCAAACCGTGACCTCCTGGTTCATAGGTCAACGCTCAACCACTGAGCCACGCCGGCTGGGCAAGCCATATGTTTTATACAAGGAATTAGATACCTGCCCAGACCCTTAGTCTTGGAAAATTAACCTTAGCCAAGTGGTAAAAATGAGCCCAGGCATTTTCTCCTCAAGTGTTTATACTATGTGAGATGGTGTTCAATAAATCAATAATAAATATAGGTCGCATCCGCATTAGCAGTCAACATAAAACACTTGTCCCAGAACTAGTCTAACATCGAGGCCACATTCATTAGCGATACGTAGTTCATATCGGAAAGTCGTGGGCTGTAAATTTTAGAACAAGGCAGGACAGTCCAAAGAATCGAGGACAAAGCCCTCATGTTAC
This sequence comes from Ia io, assembly GCA_025583905.1. Taxonomy (NCBI): domain Eukaryota; kingdom Metazoa; phylum Chordata; class Mammalia; order Chiroptera; family Vespertilionidae; genus Ia; species Ia io. The sequence goes on from JAJQQW010000024.1 coordinate 25,329,672, forward strand.
AAATGAGGATATAGAACCCGGAGGTTTGACCTACATTCTCTGCAGGATCCTTGCTCCCTCTAAAATGTCCTGCTTCCCCGGCCTCCACAGAAGTTAAGGAAACAGTTGCTGCTCGAAACCACACCATGGGAGCCTCGCAGACCTGGATGCTATGCACACGCTGAGTCAAGTCTCTCGAGTTTGTATCTAAACGTCTCATTAGTGCGTTTAATGAGTAGCTGGAACCTGTTCTTCAGCAGAGGGGTTGGTTTCTAACTGTTATTTTGAAATAATTACAGACTCCCAAGAAGGTACCATAACGATAGAGCAATCCTATGTATCCATCACCCAGTCCCGCCCGCAGGGAACCCCTACGTAACTGTAATACATCCTCAAAACCAGGAAATGGTGTTGATACAATATACACTGAGTGGCCAGATTATTAGGGGTGTGTGTGTGTGGGGGGTGGGGGGGGGGACATGGGTGGTTGGCCCGCCTGCCTGCTGGTTGAACTCCTGGTCGAGGGGACAATTTGCATATTAGCCTTTTATTATAGAGGATAGACACTGAGTGGCCAGATTATTATGAGTTCAGAGAGCATCATCATCTGGCCACTCAGTGTATACGATCAACCAGAGCTCAGGCCTTACTGGGATTTCATCGGGTTCTGAATGCACTCAATTGTTCTTGTGTATGTTTATGTGTCTAGTTCTGTGACATTTCATGACACGTCTAGCTTCATCTCGTCACCGCAGTCAAGATAAGAACCCCCTGCCCACCAGGAAACTCCACCGCCCTGGGCAGTCACACCTGCCACTTCCCAAGCCCTCATCATCCGGTCCCCTCCCTATAGTCTCATCATTTGGAGAATGCTACCAAAAAGGAGTCATTCCGTAGGTACCTTCTCAGTTGAATTCTTCACTCGGCATAACACCCTCAAGACCTAGGCAATAGATCAATAATTCCTGCCTTTAGGTTCCAGCTGAGATAATTTTAAAAGACACTCATTGGCCCTAACAGGTTTGGCTCAGTGGGTAGAGCGTCGGCCTGCGGACTGAAAGGTCCCAGGTTCGATTCCGCTCAAGGGCATGTACCTTGGTTGCGGGCACATCCCCAGTAGGGGGTGTGCAACAGGCAGCTGATCGATGTTTCTCTCTCATCGATGTTTCTAACTCTCTCTCCCTCTCCCTTCCTTTCTGTAAAAAAAATCAATAATATATATATATATTTTTAAAAAGACACTAATTGACATATTTTCATTTTGCAACTTGCAAAGAAGACGTGGAACATTTATGCACATGTGATAGCTTAGTAAATATTTTGGCTTTGAATTTGGGAAGTACCTTTGATGCTGAAAAATATATAAATACAGGTTTACACGAACTTTTAGGGGCTCATTTTTAGCTCGCCTAAGCACTTGAAGTGTTTTTCCTCTAAACAGCAAACTATTGCATTATAAATGAGCAAGGTCCACCTGTGATGAGACTAAACCATGGAGAAACTAGCTCGGACTGTTTCTCCTATCCGCTTCTGAATATGCTAAATGTACTGCAAACTACACAGGAAAGAAACTACATTTGCCTTTATGTTTTTCTATTAAATTTTGTTGTTGTTTTTTTCTTTTTTCCTGTCTGTTCTTTAATTCCCTTCTTTCCAGCCCCAACTCCTAATATCTGAGATGAAAGCCCGCTAGGACGCAGAGAAAAGCTAACTGTCGAATACGGTTATATTCATTCTTAATGAAGCAATACCACAGAACAAGGACTGGTTCATTTGGAATATTAAGTCTTTCTCGATAGGAGAACTCACGTTATAGAAGCCACTAGTAGGAATCTAAGGGGCTTTTCCCTAAGACCAGGCATGGATCGGGCAGTGATGGAACGGAGCGGCAAACAGACACACCGTGAATGGGGTGAAGGCATTGGTAAAAAGGGGTGACGGGCCAATTTCCAGAATGCCACTATAACCGAATTCACCAGGACATACACTGAGTAGCCAGATTATTGTGATCTCTGGACGCATAATGATCTGGCCACTCAGTGTATATCTTATATAATAAAAGGCTAATATGCAAATTGTCCCCTCGACCAGGAGTTCAACCAGCAGGCAGGCGGGCCAACCACCCATGTCCCCTCCCCCTGGCCAGGCTGGCCAGACCCCACCCATGCACGAATTCATGCACTGGGCCTCTAATATATATATACTGAGTGGCCAGGTTATTATGCGTTCAGAGATCATCATAATCTGGCCACTCAGTGTATTTCTCAGGTGGAGCTTTTTTTCTCCAGCCTCACCCAGCCACGGATCCCAGGCCTTCCGCTTCACGGAGCTGGGGGGAGCTGGTAAGTGTCCCAGGGACCCAAGACCAATCTGAGCCTGGCAGCTGAGCACCCGCTGGCTCAGCCACTGCCTCCCACTGGATGTATGACCCACACACACAGGGCTGGGCAAGTTCCCTGCTCAGAGACGCTCCCCAACCATTTCCCAGGTATCTACATCCATCAGGGACCTCCGGCTGGGGTCAAGCCAGGGTCACCCACACCACGATGGGCGGAATCACAGAAAAGCAGGCTGTAGTCAGAGTGTGACGGCAAGAGGGACGCCAGACACCCAATGGCCCCTCTGAATGAGAGACTGGGCAGACTAGAACGCCCGGTTAGAGCTAAATTTACACGGTGTCTTTCTGAAACGCCCACACCCCGTAGGGAAGTGGGGGGACAGAGGACTAACATATCTTTAGCAAGAGGAGGAGCTTCGGAGCACATGGCTCACTGTCCGATGAGGTCAAGTTCAAGGCCGCCTAGGCCGCAACGGGAAAGCACAAGGTCACCTGCCCGGATGTCTGTTTCTGTTGTTGTTGTTGTTGTTAATCCTCCCCCGAGAATATTTTTCCATTGATTTTTAGAGAGAGTGGAAGAGAGGGGGAATGACAGAGAGAAACACATTGAGCGGTTGCCTCCTGCACGAGCCCCGACCAGCACCTGGGCCAGGGAGGAGCCTGCAACTGAGGTACGTGCCCTTGACTAGAATCAAACCCGGAACCCTTTGGTCCGCAGGCCAACACTCTATCCTCTTCGCCAAACCGGCTAGGGCTCTGGGTGTCTCATAGGAAGGAACTGGGCACCATGTGCCCATATACCCATGCCCAGGCTCTGCACTTCACCTTGGTCCTCGCTGCCTATTCCAAGCATCCATCCCAGCGTGGACAGAGCCACATTAGGCCTGGGGCGCTTATAACAGGTAACTGTGTTTCTCTCTCCTTTTCACCTATTTGCTTGGGGTTCAGGGGTTCAGTCTCTCCTATGACTTGCGTCTGCAGAAGGGCTCCCCCTGTGTGCTGGCACAGACCCGGGAGCCCCAGGAATTTTTATATTTATTACAGAGAGAGGCAAGCACCCACCCCGCCTGTTTCCATAAACACAGACGGGCAATTAATGTGTTTGGTTCAAAAGCCTGCAAACATTTGTACACCCATTTGCACGTTTAAATGGCTCCGTAGAACAGTCAAGCAGGTGGTTAACTATATGTATATTAAATTCATAGAGAAGCTGGTAATTTTCCGTTATAATTGCCAGTTCACAGTTTACATGGTAAGAATTTTTTGAATAGGCCCATTAGCAGAGTTAGTTAGTCGGGGTTTTTATAAATCATGTTTTATTCGCTTGTGCTACTTGAAAAGGAGGGATTTTCAGTGTTCTCCCATGAGTCAATAAATATTTTACTTTGGTCTTTATTCTGCCCAAATGCCAAGTTTGACAATGGATGAAATATCGTCGGGTTTTCCTAAACAGCTGTCTGAATGCGGCTGTTTTACTCGTTGTTTTGTTTAGTATTATTACTCAGCTAATGGCTTAAAAGTCTTATTCATTTGCTATTAATTCGTTTTTATAAATAAAATCAAAACAGGGCTGCATCCCAGTCCCTTGGAATTTTACAACGTATTGCACTTTCCTGGCAATTAGCGTTTGACGATGCAAACTTCTGAGCCAATGAAAAGCAGTCCCATTTCTCTAAATGATACCCTTTAAGAGCCAAACTCTGAAATAGACAGCGCTGACTTATGCATAATAAGATTTGATGATTTTGTCACCATGGATAATATCTCTCTTTCCCAAAAGGCAAGAGACATCATTCGGCTTTTATAGCACAGAAGGCAACGCGGGATGCCAGACCTGTGGGGAGAAACTCGGCTCTGGCGTTGAGTTGCTGGGAGCCACTCGGGGAAGTGGCTCCAACATTCTCAACACTTGCCATTCTCTCAAGTCGCTCCTGGATTTCTCCTTGAAAACAGGATCAGACAGGAACGTCTCATCCCCAAGGCATGTCAAGAGGGCTGGTGGAGGGTTTTCAGGTCGTTTCCAAACACTTGGAACCGCAAACCCCCTCTTCCCAGTTCACGTTTCTGTAATTGCGTGCTCCCATCTCGACATCCCCCCTCCTCAATCCCTCCATCCTCTCCCTGCCCAGCCATCTGAGCTTGCACTCCTTAAACAGTGCAAGAATCAGGAGGCTCACCTTGTTTTCTGTGGGTCCAGCCAGGTTTTTATTATTGTTATTGATTTCAGAGAGGAAGGGAGAGGGAGAGAGAGATAGAAACATCAATGATGAGAGAGAATCATTGATCGGCTGCCTCCTGCATGCCCCCTACTGGGGATCGAGCCCACAACCCCAGGCATGTGCCCTTGGCTGGAATCGAACCTGGGACCCTCCAGTCCGCAGGCCAACGCTCTACCTACTGAGCCAAACCAGCCAGGGCTCAATCTCTCTTTAAATGGGGCAGCAAAGAGGACCTGCAGGCTGCCAGTAGCCACAGCGAAGGGTAGGCACATTCAAAAACAGGAAAACTTTTAAACAAACAGATATGAAGACCATCTTGGGAAACTGAGGGCCGAGCCCCGGGGAAGAAGGCAAAAATCATTAAAGGGCCATCATCCATCTTGATAGACGTTTGCAAACAACACATAAACAACCTCATCTCATGGCATGTGAAATGCAAAACAGTCCTGTCGTGGGTTTTCTTTGGGCCATCCTTAAGGTATAATTAGATCCAGCTGGAGGAAAGCTACAGCTTCCAACATTAGACACCCCCCAGCCAGCCCGGCCCCAACCCCCATCAGCCCCCATCAGGGCGGGCCGGATGGACCCCACCCGTCCACAAATTCATGCACCGGGCCTCTAGTGTTTCTAGAAAAGACCTCAGCCCTCAGCCTTGAAGGTCGAGGCATTATCAGCAGCCGATATGCTATCAGGGTTGGGTAGAAAGTGAGGGGGAAAAAAATAACACAATGTCACCTAATATGAGGAAGTATACCTACAGCAGAAATTACAGCTTTTGAGACCATATCTTTAATAATATATCTGGGTTTTCAAGAGCCTTCCAGGTGTGATTCTGCATGGGTCGACAAAGCCCCCAGCACATTCCTTCTGCACGTATGGGCGGGAACCTTCTGGAAATAAACACCTGGGCACAGGTCAAACCTGTGGGCAGGTTGGTGCTTGAACCAACAGAGTCCAGTCAGGGCATCTAGCCAGAGGAGACCTCATGAGCAGCTATCAATCCTTTTTTTCTTTTGAGCCAACAGTTGACATATTTTATCTCACTTCAGCCTTAAGATAATGCTGCCAGGTGATTCGATCATCGTCCTTGCACACACGGGAAACCCTCAGTTCAGGGAACATAGGAGATGTTTTCAAAGGTCTCAAAAGTAGGGACAGTTGGAATTTCATGTGCAAGCCAGGTTTCCTGGATTTGGGAGCTGTGTGTCTGTCCACCCACCCTGGCACCAAATAATGACGCCAGGCCCCAGGAGAGAAACTTGCCAGCGGACAGAGGAACTGTACCTCCTCCATAAAAAGGAGCTGAATGAGCACAGGAGTGAAAGAGGGAGAGCATAAAGGTGTATGCAGACCCTCATCGGTTTGGCTCAGTGGGTAGAGTGTCGGCCTGCAGACTGAAAGGTCCCAGGTTCGGTACCGGTCAAGGGCATGTACCTTGGTTGCGGACACATCCCCAGTAGGAGGTGTGCAGGAGGCAGCTGATCGATGTTTCTCTCTCCTCGATGTTTCTAGCTCTCTGTCCCTCTCCCTTCCTCTCTGTAAACAATCAATAAAATATATTTTTTAAAAAAAGAAAGAGGGAGAGCATAAAGGTGTATGCAGACCCTACAGCCGGTGTCGCTCAGTGGGTAGAACGTCAACCTGTGGACCAAAGGGTCCTGGGTTCGATTCCGGTCAAGGGCACGTACCTCGGTTACAGGCTCCTCCCCGGCCCGGGCCCTGGTCGGGGCACATGCAGGAGGCAACCAATCGATGTGTTTCTCTCACATCCATGTTTCTCTCTGTCTTCCCCTCTCTCTTGCGCTCTCTCTAGTCAATGGAAAAATACTCTCTGGTGAGGCTTAACAACAACAAAAAAAGATGTAGGCAGGACAGGGGGAGGGAGCCCAGAGGAGGGGATGTTGGCAGCTGTCAGAGCAACATTCTTTCCCGTGACTGTGTACCTTTCATATCTGTATGTGGGAAGGGACCCAGAGGGCCACGACCTTCACTTTCCTTCTGTTATTACGACCTTGGGCCTCTCCCCATGTACCCTCTGTGCATTCAGCAGAGCTCCCCTAAGTCCTGCTGGGGGTTTCCAAGCTCAGGGAGAAGGGACCCAGGAAATCACTGAAACCAACCAAGTTACCCATTTCTAGGCGAGGACGCCAAGGCTGGAGACGGTGAGGAATGTGCCCAAGGTCGCCGGGCACCCCCTCCTCCCTGGCATTTTCCACTGCTAATGCTAGAGCTGACCTTCGTTTTTTTTAGACTTGAGATACTGGCTGTGCATATATTGAGGAGGGGGGTCAAAAAGCATAGTCAAGAAATGGGCTGCCCTAGCTGGTGTGGCTCAGTGGATAGAGCGCCGGCCCATGGACTGAAGGGTCCCGGGTTCGATTCCGGTCAAGGGCACATACTTGGTTGCAGGTTCCCCGGCCCTGGTCGGGGGTGCGTGCAGGAGGCAACCCATTGATGTGTCTCTCTCACATCGATGTTTCTCTCGGTCTCTCCCTCTCCCTTCCACTCTCTCTAAAAATCAATGGGAAAAGATCCTCGAGTAAGAATTAACAACAACAACAAAGCAAGTCTCTCCCTTAGCTCTTGGACACGGATTCTATCTCAACGACCCCCGGGGGGAACAGGACACGGAGCAGGGGTGGGGTGGAAACTTGGACGGATTTAAGTCGAGGAAACGTACAACAATCCTTGACATCGATTCGGGAGGCGACAAAGCCGTCATTGTCTCAGCGGCCACGACACAGTGTCCTGGAGACACCCTTGCCCTTTTACAGACGAGCTCAGGAAACCCACAGACCAAGAACGCCAAGCCCAAGGCGCCTCACCATGACACACCGATTAGAGCTCCAGTCTCCTCGCGCCTCATCTAGAGGCTCCCTCCCTGCCCCCTTTTCCCCTCAAGGGTCCACATGGTCTCCTTCGTGCACAATCAGCTCCCTGGCTGGAACCTCGAACCCTCGCCGCTAGCAACGCGAACTGTCAGAATCATCCCCATGGCTCTCCAGTCCTTGTAGATAAAACCTTCTCTTCCTGCCCGGCCGGTGTGGCTCAGTGGTTGAGCGTCGACCTATGAACCAGGAGGTCACGGTTCGATTCCTGGTCAGGGCACATGCCCGGGTTATGGGCTCAATCCTCAGTATGGGGGTGTGCCGGAGGCCAATCAGTGATTCTCTCTCCTCATTGATGTTTCTCTCTCTCTCTCCCTCTCTTGGTCTCTGAAATCTATAGAAATAAAACCTTCTCTTCTTCGTATCATTTAAGATGTCAACTCTTACAAAGTTAAGCATGGGTTTCTGGTCGGCACCGCATGAAACATCATAAAAGGGGGGCCTTTTCAGAATTCTGAATTCAGCCAGAGAACGCTCACACGGACATGCCATGCAGGGGTCTTGTGTTGTGAGAGTCTCATCCAATATTTCAGAGCAGAAAGCTTGGTTTGGTGACGTTAGGGGGAGCCCTATCCCAGCCCTCAGGACCCGGACACCCCTCATCCTTGTGTGGAAATAGTGTCTCCGTGAAGACAGAGCTACGCCTGGCTCGTCACAAGGACATTTCCATAGCCGAAAGCAGTGTCCACCACTGGGTGGCTCATCAAAAATGCTTGCCACTGCCCTACCCGGTGTGGCTCAGTGGATAGAGCACTGGACTGCAGGTTCGATTCCGGTCAAGAGCGAGTACCTGGGTTGCAGGCTCCTCCCCGACCTGGGCCCTGTTCAGGGCTCGTGCAGGAGGCAACCAATTGATGTGTCTCTCTTACATCGATGCTTCTCTCTGTCTCTCCCTCTCTTTTCCACTCTCCCTAAAAATCAATGGAAAAATATCCTCGGATGAGGATTAACAACAACAACAAATACTTGCTACTGCTGTTCTTGCTTAGAGGGGGAGTTTTGGAATAGAAGACAAAGGAGAGTTTAACCAAAAGTCTATCTCCATGGTTGGCAGACTGCGGCTCGTGAGCCACATGCGGCTCTTTGGCCCCTTGAGTGTGGCTCTTCCACAAAATACCATGGCCTGGGCGAGTCTATTTTGAAGAAGTGGCGTTAGAAGTTTAAGTGTTAAAAATTTGGCTCTCCAAAGAAATTTCAATCGTTGTCCTGTTGATATTTGGCTCTGTGGACGAATGACTTTGCCGACCACTGGTCTATCGGATCTCTCCATAGAGTTTAACAGGTCAACGAGAACAGTAGCCTACACCAAAGCGAGCAGAAATAAACGTGTCCGCGGGGACGGGCCTGCATTGGACAAGCGGCTGAGCGTGCTTTCCTGCTGTTTCTGTGGACTTCTGGGGGTCACTTATTTGGACGGACCTTCCTGTCTTTCGGGTTGGAGGGCACCTCCTAGGAATTAACACCATTGCTGGCTTTGGGGGGACGCCCTCTTGTCCTGAGACTGGCTTCTCTCTGGCTGTTTTTTCAGAACCCAGGTCCGTTTCTATCGGCAGATCTTCCCAGCACTGGTGACCGGATTCCATCTTTGGTTTCCTCCACGGGGCACGGCCCAAACACTGCGTCATCGGTCCGCCCTCTGACTTCAAGCATTTGTTGTTTGTTGTCTCCTTGGGAAAGGTGACCGGCTCGACTTTCACCGCACAAGGCATTGGTGTCAAGCCGGAAACCTGAGCAAATTCCCAGGGATCTGATCCTTGGGAAATGGTTACGGGTCTTTAAAGAGGAGAACAAAGCAAGGGCCACACGCTGACCTGGCAAGCTCAGGGGAGGCCTGCATGGCGGTCTTGCAAACTCAGAGACCTAAAATAACCACAAAGGACGGTCTGAAATTAAACTTGAACTAAAAGCAGTGATGGTGGGTAGTTACATCCTAGGCCGGATTCTTCCCTGATAAGGTCAGCCTTTACCTTCACTGAGCCTATCTTTTTGCATCTATAATAACACACCCTTTGAAACATCTGGGTAACTTGTACCTTCCCTTTTTCCGGACCCTTTGGGGCACAGCCTAATGTGCTGGGCGCCAGGACAGAGACCACAAATTCCTCCATCATCATGTTAATTGTTCCTGCACCCACCTAGTCCAGGGGTCAGCAAACCTCAGCTCGCGAGCCACATGCGGCTCTTTGGCCCCTTGAGTTTTTAGCAAAGGCCAGCTGAGGAGCACCCTAATTAAGTTAATAACACTGTACCCACCTATATAGTTTAAGTTAAAAAAATTTGTCTCTCCAAAGAAATTTCAATCGTTGTACTGTTGATATTTGGCTCTGTTGACGAATGAGTTTGCCGACCACTGCTCTAGTCTATCACCAATGGACTTCATGTCACCCACCTACGTCCCTTCCTTTGATGGCAATGCATAAATACAGATGGGACCCGCCATTCTCCGGAGCATTATCCCAATCCGTTGAGGTTCTGCTTCCCGGCAATTGCCTACAGTTTGGCTCAAACTCCCAAAAATTCTTTACAGGTTTGAATGCGTTCAGGTTAACACACGAGAACAAAATGGCAGGCGGCAGGGCAGCGTTTGCCTGGGAATTAGATTCACCTGTACGGGAATTTCTGGGGACCACTGGCATCGCTCACAGCAAGTCCCACAACCCCCCCTCTCCCCCCCCCCCCCGTCTTGGAATTACTATCAGAGCCGCTTATGGCCCGTCCATGAAAACAAGCCTGACGCCTTTCACCCACTGCAGGATCACTCCGTTGAGTCACGCACTCTTCCCCCCGTTGACTCTGGTGGTTTCTGAAAGATTAAGTTTAGGAATTTTCTGACGCATAAACGGTTTTGCCTTGGGGGGGGGCCGGGGGGGAGCCTTTCTGGGAATTCCCACAGCGCTCCGAGCGCTAGCCTTCCTGGGAAATTTCCCATCCCGTCCGGCTGGGAAGGAGTCCAGGTGCCTAAAATAGGCAGAAGGGCTGCTGGGCGCCTCAGGCCCATAAAACACACAATTTACCTGCCACTTCCAAACGGACTGCTCCCTTCCCTAACATCACCCACCGCGGGGTCCCGCCTGCCCGGTCCCTCTCTAAAGGGGGGAAGCATTGAATGGGCGGCGCGCTGACGCTCAGCCCAGGGCCACCCCGGGAAAGGGAGCCGGACCCATTGCTCCTCATGACACCCCCGAGAGGCAGCTGGGACATTCCCCCAGAAAAAGAGCAACTCTGAAAGTGGCTTCTCAGTGTTTTGTTTGCACACAAAAATATAAAAATGCCTCTGCCTCTCTAATTGAAAGCTTCTTTGCGTCTGATAAAAACAAAGTCTGTAACAGAATCACAGGGGAGGAAGGATGTGAGTGCCAGCCCCTCTGAATGGCGCGTTGGGGCGTCACAGAAGAGGTATGCCCGCCGGCCAGTGTGGCTCAGTGGTTAGGCATCGACCTAGGAACCAGGAGGTCAGGGGGTTTGATTCCTGGTCAGGGGACATGCCCAGGTTGGGGGTTCTCGATCTCTAGGAGGGGGCCTGCAGGAGGCAGCCGATCAGTGGTTCTCTCTCATCATTGATGTTTCTCTCTCTCTCTCTCCCTCTCCCTTCCTCTCTCAAATCAATAAAAATATATTAAAAAGAAAAAAAAGAGAGGAAAAATAAATACTCCAAATCAGTCGTATAACTAGGGCAGTAAACACGCCTCTGGGGGCCCCGATGCCTGAAAACAACACACAGCCCCGGCCAGGTTGCATCCGAGTCACCGCCTCCTTCTAAAGGGATCCTCACCCCAGCGACCGCGCTCCTCAGACATTACCAGGAACAGAGTGTGACCCTGACACCGTGTGTGGGAGGGTGTTGACACCTCCGGGCCCCATGCCAAAGGGCCATTCAAGTCCCAGGCTGTGCATTTTACACCCGCGCTGGGTCCCGACCTCCACCCGCAGGGAGGAGAAACAGGCAGCGCTTTTCTCGGGCTTCTCCCTGGAACGCCCAGCGCGAGCATGAAGAAGAACGTCACAGAAGAGAGATGGCCGCTGGCCAGTGTTGCTAAGTGGTTAGGCATCGACCTAGGAACCAGGAGGTCAGGGGGTTTGATTCCGGTCAGGGGACATGCCCAGGTTGGGGGTTCTCGATCTCTAGGAGGGGGCCTGCAGGAGGCAGCCGATCAGTGGTTCTCTCTCATCATTGAAGTTTCTCCATCTCTCCCACTCCCTCTCTGAAATCAATAAAAATACATTAAAAAGAAAAAAGAGAGAAAAAATAAATACTCCAAATCAATCATAGTGGGGTTTCCTCCAACCAGCACCCCTATTCGCCATCGTAAGAGTGGAACCCCACAGAGCAGGGCAACCCCCGGAAGAGAATGTCCATCACACCCACGTCTTTCCGCCCCTTCTCTCCCGGTTCGCCAGCTTTTACTCAAAGACAAAATAAACGTGAAGATGTGGCAGCCACAGGCACCTCATGGCACAAGAGTCACTTTGGAAATTCATCTCGTGCCCAGACCTCCCTGACCTAGGGCGGTCTGTACCTCCTTCCTGCAACAAAGGGGCTAAGGGGGTGAAAAGAATTCTCTTAATTATCTAAGGGGCTAGGCATGAGCGAATGACTAATGAGTGGGGCTGCCAAAGAATTACAAAAGTGTGTGTGTGTAGCCCTGGCTGGTGTGGCTCAGTGGATAGAGCGTCGGCCTGCAGACTGAAGGGTCTCAGGTTCGATTCCGGTCAAGGGCATGTACCTTGGTTGCGGGCACATACCCAGTGGGGGTGTGCAGGAGGCAGCTGATGGATATTTCTCTCTCATTGATATTTCTGACTCTCTATCCCTCTCCCTTCCTCTCTGTAAAAAAAAAATCAATAAAAAATATTTTTTAAAAAAATAATAAAATAAAAATGTGTGCGTGTAGCCCTGGCTGGTTTGGCTCAGTGGATAGAGCGTTGGCCCGCAGACTGAAGGATCCCAGGTTCGATTCCGGTCAAGGGCACGTACCTGGGTTGCAGGTTCCCTGGCCTTGGTCAGGGTGCATGCAGGAGGCAACAATCAATGTGTCTCTCTCACATCGATGTTTCTCTCTCTGTCTCTCCCTCTCCCTTCCACTCTCTCTAAAAATCAATGGGAAAATATCCTCAGGTGAGGATTAACAACAAAAAGCCTGTGTATGTGTGTGCACATATGTTTGTGTGCAAGAGTCGTGAGGGCACGGGTGTGACTCCATTGCCCTGTTCCAGGGCACCCTTTGGGCTGTTTAAGGAGGGAGGTTGCTGCCCCTGGTTCCCCTTGCTAATGGGATCAGCAAACCCAGCTACTCCGGGCAACTGCCTGGGTTTTCCAGCAGCCCCTCACTTTCCATCAGCCGGGAAGCTTAAGACAGGAAGACAAAGCGGGGCGGGGGGGTGCGGGGGAGGAAAGGGCTAATCAGAGGGACAAGGGATCTCTAGGACAAGGCTGAGCAGCTCATCTGTGTGTGCCCCGGGTGTACACAGCAGTCAGCTCACATCCAGCGCCCAGTATGGCCACAAGGCACAGGGGACCACGGAGCATAGGAACGGAGAACAGAAAACCATCTGTCAATGGCCAGCCAGGATGAGGACACGAAGTTCAAGTATTTGGCTCACCCTTCCCCGTGCTGGGGACAGGCACCGGGTTTTAGAAGAAGGCTGTCCATCATCTCACCCCTAAACCCCAGGCCCTGTCCCACTTGACCTCATCAAGGTCAAGGGCTGGGCAAGCATTCGGGAGGGACTTGCCGACAAGTAGGACGGAGAATGTAGGACGGAGCCACGGGAGTCAGAAACCAGGGCAGGTCAGCGTTCATGGCGTGTCACCTGAGCATCAGGCCCCGTGCTGGGGGGTCAGCTACTCGGAAATCACGAGACCAGGGCCCTGCTCAGGGAGATTTCAGAGTTTTATCCCGCAGGCGGGCACACGGTCTTGCGGTGACGGCTGCCGTGGAACAATGCCCAGGGTGCCCGGGGATTCACCCAGGAGTTTCAGGAAAGCTTTCTGCCTGATGTCATGCCTGAGTGTATTCCTGAAAGATGAGTAAGAACTGGCCTTGTGCCCACAAGTGGGCGGAGCCCTGGGGGAAGAGGCGGGACCCTAAAGAAAGGGATGGCACCCACAGAGCGCTGCGGGCGGCCTGCTTTCTGGGCACACCGCCCAGGCGGTGAGGCAATGCAGGGCCGGGAGGTGGACAGACAGGTCAGACAGAGGGAGGCGGGTCCGATCTGCAATTCAGGTTGTTGCTGAGCTTGAATGGCAGCTGGGAGGTTGAGCAGAGGCCAAAAGGAGAGAGCAGGCAGGGGACTATGGGGGCAATGGCAAACCTATCCGGGCCACCAGGACACACACCACTTGCAATGGGGCTCCAGGCTGCAGAGCTGACACCTGGGCTCGTATGTTTCTAACACAGTGGTTCTCAGCTTTCCTAATGCCGCGCCCCTTGAATACAGTTCCTCATGTTGTGGTGACCCCCCCACCATAACATTATTCTCGTTGCTCCTTCCTAACTGTCATTTTGCTGCTGTTAATGAGTCGTCATGTAAATATCTGTGTTTTCCGATGGTCTTAGGCGACCCTGATAGCAGTTCTCACAGCTGCTGTAGAGCCTAAGACCATCAGAAAACACAGATATTTACATGACGATTCATTAACAGTAGCAAAATGACAGTTAGGAAGGAGCAACGAGAATAATGTTATGGTTGGGGGGTCACCACAACATGAGGAGATGTATTAAAGGGGCGCGGCGTTAGGAAGGTTGAGAACCAGGCTCTAGGATGAGGGATCAAGTGAGTGGGCATGGCCACTGCCTGGGGAAAGAGACTCTCTTGACTGGCGTGACGCATGGCCCTCTAATGGTACAGGATTTAGCCACCTCCATCACTCATCCACTAAGGCTCACCTATTGTGCCAGAGTATGACTGGCTCCTCACGCCTCTTGGTGATTAACCAACAAAGCCAGCAAAGGCATCGCCCACACTGAGGTGAGACAGCAGGGAAGTCTATTTTCCTTTCTTTTCCCCCCTTAAGTACAGTTTTATTGACTTCCTAGAGGAAGGGAGAGGGAGAGAGAAACATCAATGATGAGAGAGAATCATGGAGCGGCTGCCTCCTGCACACCCTCCACTGGGGATCGAGCCCGCAACCCGGGCATGTGCCCTTGACCGGGAATGGAACCGTGACCTCCTGGTTCATAGGTCGGCGCTCAACCACTGAGCCATGCTGGCCGGCCAGAAGTCTATTTTAAACCCAGAGGAAAGGCTGACAGAGGGAGAGGATTGATTGGGTTTCACAAACAATAATATTTCCATATAGTGAGGAGTGTAAGAACTCTTTGAATGGGTGATTATCGGTCACCTAAACCATCTTTTTGGAAAAAGGTGCCATTGGTATTATTTTAGGCTTAGCAACGACTCAGGGATTAAAAAACTGTGGTACATCTACACGATGGGATACTACTCAGCTGTGAAAAAGAAGGGACTCTTACCATTCGCAACAGCATGGGGGGACCTGGAGAGCATTATGCTAAGCGAAATAAGCCAGTTGGAGAAAGATAAGCATCACATGATCGCACTCCTTTGTGGAATATAATGAACAACATAAACTGAGGAACAAAACTAGAGCCAGAGACACAGCAGCATCGAACAGACCGTCAAACCTCAAAGGGAAGGCAGGGGTGGATGGAAGGGGAGGGAGGGTAAGAGATCAACCAAAGGACTTGTGTGCATGCATATAAGCACTACCCATGGGCACAGACAGTAGTGGGGGTGAGGGCCTGAGCTGGAGGGCAGGAGCGAGCGGGAAGAGGTCAATGGGGGGGACAAGGAGACATAGGTAATACTTTCAACACCAGCTGGGTGTCCTATAATGAATTCAGTCCTGACGCTATCTACCCAGGGAGAGGATCAGATCCCACAGGTTAAGGGCTCAGTCCCACAACACTGCCCCACTCACATGCCAACTGCAAGCCTTCGGTTGCCACCTGTGCTCCCCGCTGACTGGTATAAGTCAGGGCTCCCATGGCCCCCTCCTTGGGTTCAATACTTCGCTAGAATGGCTCGCGGGACTCCGAGAAACACTTATGTTGGCTGGTTTATTCCAAAGGATGTAATAAAGGAGACAGATGAGCAGCCACAAGAAGAGATCCGTAGGGCAAGATCCAGGAGGGTCCTGAGGTCAGGAGTTCATGTCCCTGTGGAGTTGGGGTGCCCAACTCTCATCCACCCAGACGCAGCCTGAACCCCATATTTTTGGTATTTTTGATGGAGGCTTCACCACACAGGCAGGATAGATCATTAACTCCCAGAAGTTACAGTGAGGGGGGCTGAAGGGTCTAAGCTTCTAATCAAGGCTTGGTCATTCTGTTGGCCAACCAGGAGCCCAGCCAGAGTCACCTCGTTCGAACAAAAGACACGTCTGTCACCCCCGGAAATCCCAAGGGAATTGGGAGCTCCATGCCAGAAACTAGGGGGCAGAGGCCAATATGTGTATTTTTTTTATTATTTCACAAAGCCCCATAACTTTGTCCCCCTAGACCAGTGGTCGGCAAACTCATTAGTCAACAGAGCCAAATATCAACAGTACAAGGATTGAAATTTCTTTTGAGAGCCAAATTTTTTAAACTTAAACTATATACGTAGGTACGTTGTTATTAACTTAATTAGGGTACTCCTAAGCTGGCCTTTGCTAAAAACTCAAGGGGCCAAAGAGCCACATGTGGCTCGCGAGCTGCAGTTTGCCGACCACGGCCCTAGACTGATGATGTCATTTTTCAGTCTCTATTCTCACCTCTTAGTTTAAAAAAAAAAAAAAAAAGGCTAGTGTTAGCCGGTGTGGCTCAATGGATAGAGCCTTGGCCTTCAGACTGAAAAGTCCTGGGTTCGATTCCCGGTTAAGGGCATGTACCTCGGTTGCAGGCTCAATCCCCTGGTCGGGGTGTGTGCAGGAGGCAACCAATCAATGTGTCTCTCTCACATCGATGTTTCTCTCTCTGTGTCTCTCCCCCTCCCTTCAACTCTCTATAAAAATCAACAGAAAAATATCCTCAGGTAAGGATTAAAAAAAAATAAAGGCTAGTTGTCCCCCCACAAAAATTGATTTCAATGGAAAATGGACATTTTACAAGGAATAAGTGTGTATGGTTACATCAACCAGGTTGATAGGACAAAGAAAAACTCTAGCGTTTGGTCCATAAGAAATAGGCACACCAACACAAAGAGACAAATGTACTTCATCTGAATCACTCCTTTCGTTCATTAAAATCAACAACAAAGCTCGGCCGGCGTGGCTCAGTGGTTGAGCATCAACCTATAACCAGGAGGTCACGGTTCGATTCCCGGTCAGGGCACATGCCCGGGTTGTGGGCTGGATCCCCAGTGTGGGGCGTGCAGGAGGCAGCCGATCCATGATTCTCTCTCATCATTGATGCTTCTATCTCTCTCTCCCTCTCCCTTCCTCTCTGAAATCAATAAAATATATTTTTTAAAAATTATAATCCCAGCAGCTATCTACCTGAACCAAAAAATGACTTTAACTCAGGAGTCTAGTTCAGTGGTCGGCAAACCGTGGCTCGCGAGCCACATGCGGCTCTTTGGCCCCTTGAGTGTGGCTCTTCCACAAAATACCACGTGCGGGCGCGCACGTACAGTGCGATTGAAACTTCGTGGCCCATGCGCAGAAGTCGGTTTTCGGCTCTCCAAAGAAATTCCAGTCGTTGTACTGTTGGTACTTGGCTCTGTTGACCAATGAGTTTGCCCACCACTGGTCTAGTTCAATCGCGAGCCACCCTCTGCCCAGGGCCTGTGCCCGCGTGTAGCACGCACAGTCCTCTTTGCCAGGATGCCTCAGTTGCCCTCAACAGAAGACCAAAACCTGGGCCACAGGAGACAGGAGCAGACAGCCCCAGGGTTGACGCCGATGACAGAGTGGGGAGGGACCGAGTTAGTCACGGAAGCCTCCTGTCATCGCGGCCAAAGTGCCACTTCCTGCCCTTCATCCTTTGATCCTCTGGGTGTGGGTGTCAGAGACTCGGGGAGGGAACCACAGGGGCTGCCAGTCCTGGGATCTTGAATTCCGGGCCTTGCGTCATTTAAACACTCAGTATGTCACTTAGAAGCTCAATCAGATGTTGTCCCTTTTGAGCACCTAAGATCTCGCCATGGCTGTGTGGGGTGTGAAAGGAGCAAGGCCCAGGAGGCGCCCTGAACCATCATCGTCATGGTAACAGGAGCAAACGTTTCCCGGGCTTGCGCAGCACCAGGCGTCATGGCGAGGCTGACATTCACTACCTCATTGGGCCTTCAGCCCTGCGACCATGATACAAGGGACATCATGTCATTGCTCTGGGAATGGCGCCTCCCGTGGCTCTGTCCGACTCCCTCAGGAGCCCAAGTCCTTGGTCAGGTCTCTCGGCTCTAAGACCTGATCGCCACCTCTCTGACCCCATCTCCTGCCTCCTGACCCTGCTCTCACCACTTCAACCTCATGGGCTCCTTAAGTAATGACTTTGCCCATTTTGTGGACAAAGAAACTGAGTGATGGGGGTGAAGGCACTGGCTGAGGCCAATGTTTATTTTTCCTTTTTTTATAGATAGATTTTTATTGATTTCGGAGAGGGAGAGAGAGATAGAAACATCGATGATGAGAGAGAATCATGGATCGGCTGCCTCCTGCATGCCCCCTACTAGGGATCGAACCCGCAACCCGGGGCCATGTGCCCTGACCGGGAATCGAACCGTGACCTCCTGGTTCAGAGGGTGACGCTCAACCACTGAGCCACGCCAGGCTCACCAGTCTCTTTATCTTCATTATTGCCATAGCCTCATCCTGGCCCTCTTGCCTCCGCCCTTTCTCTGCAGCCAGAATGCAATTCTTTGAAAAGCAAGTCACATCATGTCATTGCTCTGGGAACGGCTCCCTGAGTGGCTCTGTCCAACTCCGTCAGGAGCCCAAGTCCTTGGTCTGGTCTCTCGGCTCTAAGACCTGATCACCACCTCTCTCTGACCCCATCTCCTGCCTCCTGCCCCTGCTCTCTCTGCTTCAACCTCACGGGCTCCTTCAACACGTCCAAGGTCATTCCACAGCAGCTCCCTTTCTCTGGGACACTCTCCCTGGGAATTCGCAGGGCTCGCCCCGCACTTCCCCATCTCTGCTCAACGTCTCCCGCAGGACGTATACCAGGTGCCCTCCACGTTGAGGACTGATCCCCTTGCTCATTCCACGAAGGCCACGTCCCCGGCACATCCCCTGGATGCTGTCTGAACGCCAGAAAGTGCTGGTTCAGCTTATCTGGCACCCCAGAGAGATGCATTCCAATTTCATCGCTGGAATGGATGCCCTAACTACTGGGCCTGGGTTCCAGCTGGAAATGGACCAGGTAGCTCTGTCTCACCTCGTGTCTGCGAGGGAGGACGTCGCTGGCTTTGGCATGCATCCCTCTAGCCCCGTGGTCGGCAAACTCATTAGTCAACAGAGCCAAACATCAACCGTACAACGATTGAAATTTCTTTGGAGAGCCAAATTTTTTAAACTTAAACTTCTTCTAACGCCACTTCTTCAAAATAGACTCGCCCAGGCCGTGGTATTTTGTGGAAGAGCACACTCAAGGGGCCCAAGAGCCACAGGTGGCTCGCGAGCCGCAGTTTGCCGACCACGGCTCTAAGGCCATCCAAAGGGATGGACGTCAAGGTCCCAGCACGAAGATCCGTTTGTCGGTGAGCTCCAGGAGACAGCCGAGCCCTGAGCAGTGCCTCCTGATTTGGTTATCTTCCCACAGAGCACCACACTAAGTTGGGCTATTAACGCAAATGAACGGTTTCGGATTCATTTCACTGGCAGATGGGAATGAATTTGCAAAGACCCAACCAGCCCAGGCTGGAGAGTGTACTGGATTCTATTTACTTTTTAATTGCACAGCAACCCATGAGTGTTGTCACTTTTTAAAATGGAAACAATTCAGACAGAGTCGAAGGCCCTCTTGACCACTCACTGACTTTCCCATTCCCCCCTCCCTGGGAGTTACCGCTGCTATCAGTGGGAAGTGTGTCATCAGATATGTACATGTGTGTACGTGTGTGTGTGTGTGCGCACAAGTGCACGCATGCACACATTCAGATGAAACTCTTTAACCTTGGCTGTGGCCCAAGACAGCAGATGCTCTATTCCAAAGTGAGTACGGGATTATTATGAAGGACATCAGCGGTTTCTGACCATGGACCATGTCTGGGGCACAAAGGGATTTGGGGACTGGTATTAGGAAGGGAGAAAAGGCAGGGGATGAAAGCTGTCAGCCCCACATCCATGGGGTAGGGAGAGGTGACATGTCTCTGTTCACCTCGAATCCAGGAAAAGGCTCCACTGGGACCAAGCTTGACATGTGTCCCTGACACGGTCATATGTGGCCTCTTTCTCTGTGTTGCTTTTGCATTTTGTTTCTTATAGCATCCTTTCCCTACTCTGCAGGTTAGAAATATATTCAACGTTTCCACTAATACTTTTTTTTAAAATATATTTTATTACTTTTTTACAGAGAGGAAGGGAGAGGGATAGAGAGTTAGAAATATCGATGAGGGAGAAACATCGATCAGCTGCCTCCTACACACTCCCCACTGGGGATGTGCGGGATGTGCCTGCAACCAAGGTACATGCCCTTGACTGGAATCAAACCTGGGACCCTTCAGTCCGCAGGCCGATGCTCCATCCACTGAGCCACACCGGTTAGGGCTCCACTAATACTTTTTATGATGTTTTCATTGCTTGGGCACCTTATTTGTAGAGAATTTGCAAATTCTCCCCAAACTTCCCCCCTCCAAAAAAAAAAATGGATTAATTTGACTTGGACAGCACTCTGGTTTGAAAGGCCACCTTTATCCTGCATGAAAGTTGCAAATATTTGTGGGTTACTTTCTGACTTGCACTGTGCAGCGAGAATCTATACGTATTGGGTCGTTTTCCCCGTCCATTTATGAGAATCCAATATCGCTTCCTACATGACGTGCCACACGGAGAATTTATACGGATTACTGTGTGTTTTCCAGGCCGCACCGGGCAAAATCAGGTTCATAGCAAGACAACGGCACCGGGGATCTGAGTCAGCCCCTGCCCACGAAGGCAGGCCCTGAGCTTGCCCCGTCCCCGGCCCTCGGCTCAGAATGCTCAGCGTCTCTGAAAAGCCTGGCCCCTCTGCTCTCACCCCGACTGGGGCCAGAGATCAAACCCGCAACCAAGCCCCAACCAGTTTGGCTCAGTGAATAGAGCATCGGCCTGTGGACTGAAGGGCCCCAGGTTCGATTCTGGTCAAGGGCATGTACGTTGGTTGCAGGCACATCCCCAGTAGGGGGTGTGCAGGAGGCAGCTGATCGATGTTTCTCTCTCATCCATGTTTCTAACTCTCTCTCCCTCTCCCTTCCTCTCTGTAAAAAAATCAATAAAATATATTTTAAAAAAACGAAACCCTGCAACCAAGGTACGTGCCCTTGACCAGGAATCGAACCCACGGGCCGATGCTCTAACCACTGGTGCTCTGTTGGTGCTCTGGGCCCTGGGCCTGTAAGGATGCCACGTGGTGAATTGCTGCCTCCCTCTATCCCAAAAGCAAGGGGCCTCCAAAGGCGTGGACAGGAAAACCCAGCCCGACTCATTATTCCAAACCCATGCTTATGTTCATAGCGTAGGAAGCACCTCGGGGCGCTCTGGGGTAAGAAAAGCTGCCTGCATCTTAGCTGATAGCATTCACCAGATTTCCTTGGGGCTGCCACAGAGTGCGAGACCCCTGGAGGAGGCTGGATTATTTGCTGCCATCTCCACCACTTGTGTTTTGAAGAGTCTCTCACCGAACCCCTGGCATGCCCTAGCAGGGCCCGCCATCCTGTTGCTATGGCTACAACAATTAATTACATGCTCAACTAGCCTTACCGGCACGTTGCAGCAATTCAATTAAAATCTGACTCTATTCTTCCTGTCCTTTCGAGGGTTTTTGGTGGGTTTTTTTTTTTGGCCTCCAGCTCTGAAAACTGCCCATTCTGTGTTGAGTCTGCTTCCCAGGGGTATCTTGGGTTTCGAACTTGATGGGACGAGGCCCTGTGGCCCTGAAACAGACCTCGGTACCGGAGCCAAACGTTTGGGAGGTTTGGACCCAACAGCTGAGCAAATCATAAGAGGAGTGCCCCGTGGGGACAAGGCTGCCGTGAAGAGGTTGTTTTGCCCTCCTTAGTGTTAATAACGTATTTAAATTGCAAGGAGGTCACTCGGGCTTCCTAAATTCGTGGCTGTGCTCCATCGCTGATAGGACATCTAGAGACACATCTACTGCCGAAGCTGGTTTGGCTCAGTGGATAGAGCATCGGCCTGCAGACTGAAAGGTCCCAGGTTCGATTCCCGGTCAAGGGCATGTACCTTGGTTGTGGGCACATCCCCAGTAGGCAGTGTGCAGGAGGCAGCTGATCGATGTTCCTAACTTTCTATCCCTCTCCCTTCCTCTCTGTAAAAAATCAATAAAATGTATAAAATAAATAAATAAAATGTTTTTTTAAAAAAATAGAGACGCATCTACTTTATTTTTTAAAAAATTTTATTGATTTTTTTACAGAGAGGAAGGGAGAAGGATAGAGAGTTAGAAACATCAATGAGAGAGAAACACCGATCAGCCGCCTGTTGCACACCCCCTACTGGGGATGTGCCCGCAACCAAGGTACATGCCCTTGACTGGAATCCAACATGGACCTTTCAGTCCGCAGGCCGACGCTCTATCCACTGAGCCAAACCGGCCAGGGCGAGACGCATCTACTTTAAACTTTTAGTGAAATGAAGTTGCTCACAATATCCTCTCATTACTTTTGCTACATATTTTATTTTTTTTATTAAATCTTTATTGTTGAAAGTATTACATATGTTCCTTTTTTCCCCCCTATTGACCCCTTCTAGCTCGCCCTTGACCCCACCCTAGGCCTTCACTGCCCTAGAGTCTGTGTCCATGGGTTATGCACATATGCATACAAGATCTTTGATTGATCTCTTCCTACCACTCACTCTCCTCTGCCTTCCCTCTGAGATCCATCAGTCTGTTCGATGCTTCTCTGCTCCTGGATCTATTTTGTTCATCAGTTTATTTTGTTCATTAGATTCCACCTCTGAGTGAGATCATGTTGATGCTTATCTTTCTCCGACTTGCTTATTTTGCTTAGCGTCATACTCTCCAGGTCCCTCCATGCTGCCCCGACGGGTCAGAGATCCTTCTTTTTTATACCACTGCATAGTATTCCATGGTATAAATGTACCACAGCTTTTTTTATCCACTCCTCTACCGATGGGCACGTGAGCTGTTTCCAGAACTCTTTAAATGTCTGTAGAACCCGGTAGTTCCTTTTTTATTCCTGATATTGACAAATATGTATTTTATCTTCCACACAATGGTTTTCCCATGAAAGAGAAACATGGATGCATACAACAGAGACCCCTTCAGACTGTCACAAACGGTTCCAAGTCTCACATGCCTGGGAGACACGTCCCTCATACAAGTTGCCATAAACCCCGATCCTGAGCACAGAGCTTCGTGTGGGAAATTGCACCCCACACCTGCTTCCTCTGGGGGTACACAGACTTCCTCTAGTGTCTGCCTCCCTTCAAACAGAGTCCACGTTGCTTCCTAAACCTCATTAGATCGGTTCTCATGCTTCACGACAGGAATTAATTTTATGCTAATCACACATGGCAGGGACGCTCACGGCCGCCCCACAGAAGCCAGGGTTTTGCAAATGAGTAGCTTTTCTTATTTGGCGAAGGTGTGGGAGAGGCCAGACACGCAGGCATTGCGGGGCCCCAGGTAATGTGTTCGGACTGGCTAATTAGCTCAGACGTCTCGTCTTATCATTTCATCAGAAGATGGTTTGGGGGCATAAGCCGTGGGGGGGGGGGGTCATCTATTCTGACTCAGCTGATTAACACCAGGCTTGTCTGATAATTGGAAAGGTCGAAAACCACAGTGTCTCGTCTTTCTCCGAGAGCTAAAATTAGTGTTAGGAAAACGTCTGAGAGATATTCCCAGAGCATCTTCCTGGAATTGGGCCTATCTGAATTTGGATCGGTGGGTGGTATGCGCCCTCGTGCTGTGTGGCCCCGGGAAAGGGCTTATCTTTGTGAATCTGAAGTTCCTTCTCTGTGAAAATTGAAAGAGAAATGCCTCTCTCCTTGGGAGGGCCCGGACAGCGAACACTCGTTGAGGTTACAGATCACTGAGGGAGGAAGACCACAAGCAAATGAAACCAGAAATGAAATGTGCTGCCCAGCACGCAGCAACGGGACAAGACCAAGACTCAATGTCTAAACTAACTGGACCCTTTAAAAAATTTTTTTTTATTTTATTTTATCGATTTCAGAGAGGAAGGGAGAGGGAGAGAGAGAATAACATCCATGAGGAGAGAAAATCATGGATCGACTGCCTCCTGCACGCCTCTCACTGGGGATCGAGCCCGCAACCCGGGCGTGTGCCCTTGACCAGAATTGAAGCTGGGACCTTTCAGTCCACAGGCTGACGCTCTATCCACTGAGCCACACCAGCTAGGGCTAACCGGACGCTTTTCAGCCCCCAGCTTACATGTGGAATGGGATACTGGCATGGGCGCCGGGAGTGGGTGGGAATGGTCCAGGGAGAGAGGCCGATGCGATGGGTAGTCAGGATTCAGGCAAAGTACAAAAACCTGACAAGAAGTCCAATGGAGAGATGGTGCGTACTGGTTTTATTTATTTTTATTATTATTATTTATTTTTTAAAATATATTTTATTGATTTTTTGCAGAGAAGAAGGGAGAAGGATAGAGAGGTAGAGACATCGATGAGAGACATCGATCAGCCGCCTCCTGCACACCCCCCACTGGTGATGTGCCCGCAACCAAGGTACATGCCCTTGACCGGAATCAAACATGGGACCCTTCAGTCCGCAGGCCGACGCTCTATCCACTGAGCCAAACTGGTTTCAGCTGGTTTTATTTCTTTAAGGAACCAGCATTTATTGAGCACCTGCTATGTGATGGGCACAGAGGTCATTTCAGAGTTTACAGTGGGGAACAAGAGAGCTTACGCACGACTGGGGGAAGCAGGTGTGAAGACGGGACGGCATTGGCTGTGGCGTGCGACGAGCTGGTGGGCCTGCATGTTACCAGGAAGGTCTTGGGTTGGAAGAACTTTGGAGGGGGGAAAAAAGGAATCAAGCCCAGCCGGTGTGGCTCAGTGGTTGAGCATTGACCTATGAACTAGGAGGTCACGGTTCGATTCCCGGTCAGGGCACATGCCCAGGTTGCGGGCTCCATCCCCAGTGTGGGACGTGCTGGAGGCAGCCGATCGATGATTCTCTCTCATCATTGATGTTTCTATCTCTCTCTTTCCCTCTCCCTTCCTCTCTGAAATGAATAAAAATATATATTTTTAAAAAGCGGGGGGTGGGGATAGGTGGTGGCAATCAACTGCTTCTTTTCTAGGACAGGAGAAAATGAGCTGCCACCTGCCCTGGGCTGCCTCACCAATGCCACAGGTCTGGCTGGCGGCCAGCAGCTGCCTCAATGTTCCTGTCTGGCCAAAGCAGGGAATCAGAGAGAGAGATATTTCTGGCCCTAGACCTTCCTCCAGAGATCAGAGAATCCCTCACGCAATTTCTGTCCTTTCTGCCGCGGTCAGAGCTTTCTCTTTCCCAGCGAAAGCCTCGGGCTGTTTGAGGGCCACCCGCAAGCAGGTGGGGACAAGTCACAGATATGGTACGTGCCTTTCTCCACAGCCCCTCCTGACACCGCCGTGACATCCTGTAGGAACGCACGTTTAAAACCCTCTCTGCGCTCATCTGTGCAAAATGGCAATACCGCCCCAGCCGGCTTGGCTCAGTGGATAGAGCGTTGGCCTTCAGACCAAAGGATCCCGGTTCGATTCCAGTCAAGGGCACGTACCTCGGTTGCAGGCTCCTCCCCGGCCCGGGCCCTGGTCGGGGCACGTGCAGGAGGCAACCAATCGATGTGTTTCTCTCCCTAAAAAAAAAAAAAAAAATCAATGGGAAAAATATCCTCAGGTGAGGATTAACAACAACAACATCAAAAACACATCATGGCAATATCAAAACTTTAAATGAAGCAAAGCTGCTGCCCCCCCCCAAAAAAAAAACAGAGGTTTCAGAAGGTCCAAGGAGGGGTGCAATGATCAGAGAATCACAGAGGTGGAAGGTAAGGGGGGGGGGGGGGGTTTGAATTACCACCGCCCCTCGTCATCGGTGGATGCGATGACGTCACACTCGGGGAGGTGAAGGGCGCAATGGTGAAGTGCTTATTACACTGAGGTGTTCATTCTTTCTCTCTACCCACCACCCCTCCACCCCCCACCCCCACTTTCCTGCAGACAACCAGCCTTACTCACATCTCCCTGGGAGGGTCCTGGGCAGGGCAAAGGCGGGGTCTTCCTGTGGGGCCCCCTGGCATTGGTTACCCAAGGGAGCTGGGGGAGTCAGAAATATCAACGTCCTAAACAGAAACAGAAATGCGTAAAAGGAGACTTTTCTGGAAACCGGTGGGGGAGGGGAGCGTAGGGGGGTGAGTGCTTTTTGTTTTCTGAACAGCACAGGCCAGAGGGAGGGTGACTGAGGATTGCTGGGGGCACACAGGGCCCAGGGTTCGGAGGTCGGCGGGGAAGGCGGAGGCTGGGGGCCCAGGCCCTCTGCAGACCAGGAGGCAGACAGCTCCGAGGGAGCTGGAGTTTCTGGGGTCCTGGTGCCCCTGGGAAGGGACCGATGCTTGGAGGAGGGGTCGGCATGCAAACCGCTATGTCCGAAGCCGGCTGCTTCTCCCCTGGGCTTGAGGCCTGCGGTTCGCTGGGGACCCCCGGGGACTTGGCCGTGTGCCCCCAGGGGTCCTGACCGCACCCTGGGAGGCAGAAGAGTGGGCTTTAGGGTCACGGGGGACCCCGCACCCAGGCGGCCCTGCCTACCTGCCGGGGTGGCTGGTGAAACACGCCCCGGGTGCAACACGCCCCATCCTTCCCTCGGATCATCCGCCCAGACCTGATCCCAGCCCCGAAGTCAATGCCTGAGAGTGAAGAAACGCCTTAGGCTTCTGCCTTCCTCCTCCTTCTGTCCCTGTGCCTCCTCGGAGGGAAGAGGAGAGAACAGGCTGCTGCCTCTTGAACAGCCCGCTCACCCCTCCCTCGCTCACTGCGTCCGCATTGGCATGTGAACATGACCTTCCCCGGCTCCCAAACTGCCCTGTGCACATGCAAGCAGACAGGCCCCTGTCTCCGCGGCTGGAGCGGACACGGGCATAAAAGGTAATTACGATTTCCGTGCCGAAGCTCGCCCGGTGGCCCGCCGGGAAGCCACAGGCCGGCAAGCGTTCAAGTGTGCATTTCAGCTGGAGCGCGGGCCCTGGAGAGAAGCAGGTGCTGCTCCCCTCGGATCATCCGCCCAGACCTCCCCCGGCCACTCCACGCCTCATGTCTGCCTGGTTCGTGTCACTGCCTGGCCTCAGCTCGGGTAGGGTCCCAGTCTCCAGAGCCACTGTCAGCACTGGGACGCCCCTCTTCCTCTGTAGATCAAAATAGGAACCTGGGCCCAAGGGGTGGGAATAGCTCCGCCCAATCCCCGCCCCGGCGCCCCCCGCAACACAGTGCACCCGAAACGCATTCAGGGGGAGCCCCTCGGGGCCCCACAGGCTCCTCCGAGGTCTCACCTCTCTGCGCCCCCCACAGCGGGACCCCTGGCCCATCCTTTGGCTGAACGGCGCCAAAGCTGTGTCCTCCCTGGTCAGCTCCTGGGAGTTCCCATTCCAGGGGCTGTTTCTCAGAATCCGACTCTCTTCCCCCCCCGCAAGGAGTTCTGGATCCCCCTCATTCCCTCACACCCCCTGCCTCTGGCTAGGATGAGGACAATGGGGGATCCATTATGTTCACCGGGCGCCTACTTTAACGTTTCAACTTCACCAGCACACACGTGCAGAGAGAATCCTAGACCAGGCATGTCAAACTCTCAGCCCACAACGAATACTTTTGTGGGCCAGCCAATATAATGGTATGAACAGTTATTTACAACGAGAGGCCCGGTGCAGGAATTTGGGTGGGGTCCCGCTGGCCCGCCCCGATAGTGGTCATTGGTGCCAGGCCAGCAGGGGGAGGGGACACGGGAGGTTGGCCAGCTGGCCCTGCCCCCGATTGGGGTGGGGGCGCTGATCGGGGCAGGGCCAGCCAGGGGGGGGCGGGCCAGTTGGGGACGGGGCCGACCTGGGGGGAGGGGCCACAGGAGGTTGGGGGACCGATCGGGGCCCCAATTGGGCCGGTTGGCTGGCTGAGTGCATGTCATAGTGACCAGTCACTCTGTCATTCCAGTTGCTTAGCTTTTATATAGGTAGATCATGAAAGGAAATAAGTCTCCTGTCAGATCCAGAATTGCTGACATTCACCGTGGGTCGGTTTTGAACGCAATCACTGCGAACAAGATTTCCCCCAAGTAGAAAAGGCAGTAGCAGAGAGGAGATGCCAAGTGTTAGGAAGAAAACATGAATTTTATCATTGCTCCTGTGCTTTTTTTTATACGATACTTTTCGAAATACATCTACGTTTCTATGAGAATGGAAGCTTTTGTTTTTTTTGCGGCCCACATAAACGTAAACCTTGTTTATTGGGCCCAGGTTAGCCTTTGAGTTGGACATGCTTGGTCTAGACCCGTGGTCGGCAAACCGGCTCGCGAGCCACATGTGGCTCTTTTGCCCCTTGAGTGTGGCTCTTCCACAAAATATCACGGCCTGGGCGAGTCTATTTTGAAGAAGTGGCGTTAGAAGAAGCTTAAGTCTAAAAAATGTGGCTCTCCAAAGAAATGTCAATCGTTGTCCTGTTGATATTTGGCTCTGTGGACGAATGAGTTTGCCGACCACTGCTCTAGACTGAAACCGGAGAGCAGACTGAAAACTGGCGGTTAACATGTTACAGCTGAAAACTGTGGAGAAGGAGGGAGAGGAAGCAAAGGGAGGGGTTGTTGCGGTTGAAGTTGGTGGTGGTGGTTTTCCATGCGACCACCCCATGGCTATTTCAGCAACGCTTCCTCGGAACCCACGAGTCTTCCTGGGAAGAGCACAGGGTGGGGGTGAGGGGGCCCCCCAGGGGCCCTGCCGTTCATTCCCTCCCAAACCTCCACAAACTGAACTCAACCTCCCTCCGGGACAATCCGGGGAACTGGAACTTCTTTTCTTTAGTCCATTTGATAAAAGAAAAGGCAAATTCCAATAGAACAAGTTCCTGTGAGAGCTGGTGGGATTGGTGGATTGAGCCACTGAAATGGTAAAAAAGAAACTTTTTAAAATAAATCTTTATTGTTGAAAAGTATTACATATGTCCCTTTTCTCCCCTTCCCCCATTGACTCCCTCCAGCTTGCTGCCCGCCCCAGGCCCTCACCACCCTATTGTCTGTGCCCATGGACCATGCATATATGCATACAAGGTCTTTGGTTGATTCCTCCCACCCACCCACCCTCCCCCGCCTTCCCTCTGAGGTTCCGCCCTCTGTTCCATGCTTCCATGTCTCTGGATCCACTCCATTCATCAGTTTATTTTGTTACTTAGCTCCCACATATGAGTGCAATCATGTGAGACTTGTCTTTCTCTGACTGGCTTATTGCACTTAGCATGATGCTCTCCAGGTCCCTCCATGCTGTCTCAGAGGGTAAGAGATCCTTCAAAAAGAAATTTTTAAGGAGGTTGAATGACAAGGATAAAGAGAGGAGAGCGAGCCACAGTGGAGACAGAGGTCGGATGGAAGGCTGGCCCAGCAAAATCCTGGGAACTCAGACAGCAGGGCAGGCACCCCAGCTGGGAGGGGGAGGCAGAAGCCTGGACGTTCTCTCTGGTCCTGAAATGAAGGGGCTTTGGACTCCAGGGCCCCACCCAACCCCACACAGCCACTGCCGCCCTTCGAATCCTCAAGGCCTGAGATCACTGTGGAAAAACGGAAGCACAGAAAGCCTGGCTCAGGGCACTGGTCACAGCAGTGTCAGGTAGAGCCCTGGAATCAGGGACCAGCGCACAGCCTACACCGGAAAGGTGGGGAGATGGATACCACTGCGAGTTGCAATGCCCCCTGTGCCATTGGCACCTGCGGCCAGGTAAGCGGAAAACCAGCACAAGGGATTTCCTCCTCCAAAAGCCTTTCTCGGTATTTAGCTTTTTTCCTAATTTGGTTAAATATTTATGAAAAGTATCATGATATGCCCAGCTGGCCTGGCTCAGTGGTTGAGCATCAACCTATGAACTAGGAGGTCACAGTTTAATTCCCCGTCAGGGCACATGCCTGGGTTGTGGGCTGGTCCCCAGTAGGGGGTGTGAAGGAGGCAGCCGATCCATGATTCTCTCATCACTGATATTTCTCTCTTTCTCCCTTTCCCTTCCTCTCAGAAATCAATAAAAATACACTGGGTGGCCAAATGATGATGATCTCTGAACGCATAATAATCTGGCTACTCGGTGTATATCCTATATAATAAAAGGCTAATATCCAAATTGTCCCCTCGACCAGGAGTTTGACCAGCAGGCAGGCCGGTCAACCGTCCCTGTCCCTTCCCCCTGGCCAGGCTGGCCAGACCCCACCCATGCACAAATTCATGCACCAGGCCTCTAATATACTACATACACACACACACACACACACACACACACACACACACACACACACACTGAGTGGCCAGATTATTATGCATTCAGAGATCATAATAATTTGGCCACTCAGTGTATATTTTAAAAAAATGTCATGATGTGTCAGGAGAGAGGGTGCATGGAGGAGGTGGCTATTCAGAGTATGTAATACCTGATAGTATACATAGAGATACTGTGTGTATCAGAGTTATAATCTCATAATCGTGAAATGGGACCACTTAGTCGTCCCCCCACCACCACCTCTTGGTGGGGATGATAAGAAAATTGAATGGACACAGACAACAGGGGGTTGAGGGCATGAGTGGGGGGGGTTGGGGGGGTAATGGGGGAATAAGGACACATACGTAATACCTTAATCAATAAAGAAATTTAAAAAATATATAAATAAATAAATAAAAAGAAAAGGAAGTTGAACGTATAGGCTTATATAGTCTGCGGCTAAGAAAAGAGAAAACACATAATGTATTCATATTAATCAGAAGCTAGATCAATGCATCCCTAAATCGCTTGGTTCAAACTTGCCCCTGACAAAATCCAGCCCAGTCGAAACTGTATCTCTTGAGAAAAGGGGCTTTCGTTGTCTAAAACTGCAACACACACCCACGCCGTACAGAGGAGAATATAATAAGCTCGCAGGTACTCTCCATTCACAAGTAAACGAGTATTGTTTCCGCCCCTAAACGCAACAGATCTGCTAAATTCTAATTCTCCAAAGGGGCCTTCTGAGAAATGTTTTCATCGACGCCACCTGGTGGCGTGAGCCTAGACGTGCTCTCTTTTCTCGCAATTAAACTGACTCCAGGACAAATTCTAGCACATTGGAGACAGTTGGCCCCTCACCTCCCTCCTTTGCTTTATCTTCTCGCTGGCACCCTCAGCCCCCTTTCTGTCCCACTACAATCGGCGGGTCCTTGAAACTCCCCCATTTCACAGCATGGCCATTCTGCTCATTGCAGCCATTTTACGGCAAGATTGACAGCATCGCCAGGCAGAAAGAAAACGGTTGTAAAATAACCTTGGGGAGCACGATACACTGGCAATCGAACGAGCTGTAATGCACGGTGGGCATCTATGTAGGCCACCTGTTCCACGGTCAGCCACTCGGGATCGCCACTTTCGCCTGTTCCCTGTGCTTTGAGAGACCTTTCACTTTGCCCCTCCCCGCCTGAAAGGTCTTCAGAGGCAACGGTACTTTCCAGAAGGTGCTGAGGCCTCACATCAGGCTAACCTTGTTGGCCACGTAGCCACAACCAGGCCTGGAGGCCCATCGTGGCCGATCCTTGCTCTGAGTCCTCAAGTTCTGCCGAAACCCAGATATCAGACAGAGAAAAGTTTCACCAAAACTCACAGTCCGGCTACAAGATACTTCTGAATCCAAACACACATCTATATATATATAAAAGCCAAGCGACCTGAACAACGGAGTGACCGGGATGACTGGTTGCTATGACGTGCACTGCGGCAGCCAACCGGCCCGATCGGCTCCCCCGCAACCCTGATCGGGAATGAGGCCAGCGGCCAACCTCACATCCCCTCCTCCCCGCTGGCCTGGCCCAATCGGCCCCCAGCAGGGCTGGCTGGCCGGACCCCACCCATGCACGAATTCGTGCACCGGGCCTCTAGTATTCTTATATATATAAAAAAAAAAGAAATGAAATCTTCAAGGAAGCTATGGAGTGTGCTCCACTGTGGAGAAGATACCAGAGCCATGATTAGTAGGAGCACTTCCCATTTAATGAGCACCTAATCGGCACTAGCTCCAAGTTTCACATATATTACCTCTAATCTTACAAGGTTGGTTGAATCAACCACTCCTTACCTCCGTGACTTCAGTATATAATTTTCTCAACATCACTTTAGACGTTGGCCTACTAACTGCTCAGGAATGTGGTGAGAATCCTGAGGGACGGTAGTAACAGCTAAGACGCACCAAATCCTTATTCCGTGCTAAGCGTCCTCACATCTTAATTCATTTTATATGGTTGCAGCCCACCGATTAACCGAGTATTATCAATAATGCCCCGTTCGTAAGCGAATGCTGAGATACAAAGATGTTCAGTAACTTGCCAAAGGCCACAGTTCGTAAGTGGACCCAAAAAGTCACACTCCGGAACAATGTTCTTTTGGCAACTCATCGTGGCTACTGTTTTGATGAATAATTTTTTTAAAAAATTGATGAGTAAAGTTGGCAGTAAAGACTTCCAAAAATTCTCTTCTCCAAAAAAGGAATGAGAAAGTTGATGAAAATTGACAGTGTCAATCAACTGTTTTCAAAACTCCAGGAATTCATCCAAGGCTCCGAGCCACAGGCAAAGCATGTATTTTTTTTTTTTAAAGCAACTAAGAGCAGTGAGCTTAGAGATTTTTCACTTGCGTTAGTACCCTGGCTCACTCTCTGGCTCTGCAGTGGCCTTGAGAATTGACAATCCACCTTCCCGGGGCAGCCTAGGAGCCACAAGAGGGAGCACATGGAGTTGGAGCTGTCTCAAAGCCTCCTTCCCCAGGAACCATTGGTACCTGGCCTGTCTGGTCAGACCTGTCTGGTGATTTTTTTTTTGGAAAGACTTCACTTAAAAGGTTATTTTGTATTTGGACCGATTTAGAGATTTACTGGCTCCAGGCACTTGAGGAAACCTGCCCCATCAGCTGACCACTAAGAAAACCAAGTAGAGACTAACAGCTGATTTTTCATCAGAAGCCGTGGAGGCCAGAAGACATAGGATGACATATTCAAAGTGCCAACAGGGGGGAAAAAGAAATGCTGGCCAAGAATTCTATAGCCAGCAAAATTATCCTTCAACAATGAAGAAGAAATTAGGACATTCCAACACCAGCAAAATCCTTGCTCTACAAGGAGTCCTTCAGACTGAAATGAAAGGACATTAGGAAATAATTCTTTATCTCCAGATAAAAGAGAAAGTATGTCAGGAAAGGTAACTATAGACATACCTCAGAGACATTGTGGCTTTGGTTCCAGACCATCACTATAAAGCAAATATCGCAATAAAGCAAGTCACACATTTTCTGGTTTCCCAGTATACATAAAAGTGATGTTTACACTCCACCATAGTCTATTATGTCTGCAACAGCATTAAAAAATCAATCTACATACATTAATTAAAAATTGTTACTATAAAATTCTTACCAGTATCTGAGCCATCAGCAAGTTGTAGGGACTTGCCTGCTGGAGGGTCTTGCCTCGATGTTGATGAAATATCTGCAATGCACAATGAGGTAAAACTCAATGAAATAAGGTACACCTGTCCATAGGGAGATATAAAGAACAATATACACTGAGTGGCCAGATTATTATGATCTCTGAACGCATAATAATCTGGCCACTCAGTATACATATACATATATTTTAGAGGCCCAGTGCATGAATTCGTGCATGGGTGGGGCCCAGCCAGCCTGGCCAGGGGGAGGGGACATGGGTGGTTGGCCAGCCTGCCCGCTGGTCGAACTCCTGGTCGAGGGGACAATTTGCATATTCGCCTTTTATTATATAGGCTATACACTGAGTGGCCAGATTATTATGCATTCGGAAATCATAATAATCTGGCCACTCAGTGTAAATTTATTTTGGTTTATAACGCTCTGTTTCTCCTATCTGATTTAAAACAAAACTGCATAGTCATAACTAGAAGTCTGTATTGATGGACACACACATGTAACGATGTCATTTTTATGGTAATAACAGCACCGAGGAGGAGAGAGGAAACATAGCTATACCTATATAAAGGAGCAAAATCTTTGTGCAACTTCCCAGAAGTCTTTTAACGAGAAAGGCACATCCCTCCTTTCTCCATCCTCTTGCTGACTGGTACCAGGATGTGATGGCTGGAGCCTTGGCAGCCATTCTGGGCCATGAGGAAGCAGCCTGGGAGGCTGATGACTTCATGGAGCTGCCACCCCTGCCCAGGAACACACAGCTCTGCGCTTTTGCAAGAGAGGGAAGTATCTGATGTAGGGGTTTTGTTCTGCTAGGAGCCACCAAACCTAATTGGAACGGATACTAGTCTGTAAGCTTCGCCTCCCACTGTAGAAACTTTTTCCTATAGAAAGCGTTGTCACATCCACTCTCCGGTTTGATCCTCGCAACAACCTTAGTGAAAGGCGTGTAAAATCCTTTTGTAAACCACAGAGGGGAAGACTGTAAGGCCCACAGCTGGCTGAAGGCCAGAGGCATGGGTGAGGACTCCGACGTCTGGCCCCGAGCCCACGCCCCAGCTCAAACTCAGTACGCAACGGCCCCAAGCTGGTGAGGCTCAGCCCTGACCTGACTGCTCCCCAGGCCCCCACCTCAGCCCGTGTCTGCGTTCTCCAAGCACCATCTGTACACTATTAGAGGAAGCCACCCCGCCACAGCCACACACACACACACACACACACACACACACACACACACACACAGCCAAAAGCCATGCTCTCTGCTTGCATTCAGTGTTGGAGTAAGAAGGTACCCGAGGCAGCCTTTCACATTTGGTTATGACAGATCCACAGTGGCCCCTCATACCAGCCACGGGGTCATGAGGACGTTCGCGTCCTGGTGCCTGGGAGCATTTCAGGGGTGTGGGGTGAGGCTATGCCGGCTGGTGTAGGTCTGCGTCAGCCCACGACAAC
Organism: Ia io; assembly: GCA_025583905.1. Taxonomy (NCBI): domain Eukaryota; kingdom Metazoa; phylum Chordata; class Mammalia; order Chiroptera; family Vespertilionidae; genus Ia; species Ia io. The sequence continues at coordinate 25,364,364 of JAJQQW010000024.1, forward strand.
ACAGCCTGGACAGAGCGAAACCCTCCTAGCATCCTCTGTGCTGTGTCTTTTTTTTTTTTTTTAATTTATTTTAAATCCTCACCTGAAGATATTTTTCCCATTGATTTTTAAAGAGAGTGGAAGAGAGCGGGAAAGACAGAGAGAAACATCGATGCGAGAGAAACGCATCGATTGGTGGCCTCCTGCAAGCACCCTGACCAGGGCCCAGGCTGGGGAGGAGCCTGCAACCGAGGTACGTGCCCTTGACCGGAATCGAACCCGGGACCCTTCAGTCTGCAGGCCAACGCTCTATCCACTGAGCCAAACCGGTCAGGGCTGTTCAGTGTCTTGAGGCGACCACACCCCCACCTAGCTTCTTTGAGTACCTTTGCTTACAAGCTGGATGAAGTCACGGGGAGTTTGCAGAATGTTAAGTGAGATTCAATTGCAGGCAAGATGTAAAATAAAAGAGCTCTACTCGAAGCAGATGGAGACACTGGGGAAGGCAGCCTGATCCTGAGCAGAGGCCACGCCACCGCCACGGAGGCAGGAGCGCGGCATGCTGGGCCGGGGAGCAGCGCAGCGAAGAAAGCACCGAGGGTCAGGGAGGACCCCTGTCTGGACGCGAGGGAGCTCCCTGGACGTGCCTTCCGAAGCTGGGATGAATTAGCCGCCTGTGCAGGGGCCAGGAATTAATCCTCCTAATGGACTCCACATTATTCCTCTGCTCATTAGCGTCCTCTCCCCCGTTTTTGGCCCCTTGGTTTTAAGAGAGATGTCGAGACCTGAAGATGCTCCAGGGAAAAGCCACAAAGATGATGAAAGGGCTGGGACGCGGGTCGCAGGAAAGGTGAGCGGCACGTGAGCGACCGGAGCACGCGAGGCCGCGCGTGACTCCCGCCGTGGCCTCTGTCTGGACAAAAAGGCCAGGAGCATCCGAACCCCAGGAAACGCACCCCGCATCCGTGGCCCCGATGGCACCCCAACGTCAGTGTATTTGGAAAGAGCCCCTTTAAAAGCGTTTTTTCCCGTGTCCATCCAGGCGGTGTTGTGTGACCCCAGCCTGAGTCTAAATCAAGTGCAGACATTTGCCTCCTGCGAGTGATCTCTCCCAGGTGTTGGCCCCTGAATTGGGGTTCCATCCATTGGAATGAACACAGAGACTGGCTGGGTCTGACATTTTAAGGTAAAAAGAGGGTGAAGAGAGACATAAGAATCCCCAGATTGGTTTCAGCGGGGACATGAGACCAAAGGAGGGGGAGGAAGGAGAAGAGGTCCCGGCTTTGTGCACCAGCCACGGTCAATGTCTTAGGCAGGGGTCCTCAAACTTTTTAAACAGGGGGCCAGTTCACTGTCCCTCAGACCGTTGGAGGCTGGACTATAGTTTAAAAAAAAAAAACTATGAACAAATTCCTGTGCACACTGCACATATCTCATTTTGAAGTAAAAAAACAAAACGGCAAAAACACCCGCATGTGGCCCGCGGGCCGTAGTTTGAGGACGCCTGCCTTAGGGAGTACAGACATAGAATTCGATGAAGCTGATAAAAAACCTGTGGCAGCCCTAGCCGGTGTGGCACAGTGGGTAGAGCATCAGCCTGTGGACCAAAAGGGTCCCGAGTTCGATTCCGGTCAAGGGCACGTACCTTGGATGCAGGCTCCTCCCCGGTCTGGGCCCTGGGCAGGCTCGTGCAGAAGGCAACCAATCGATGTGTTTCTCTCACGTCGATGTTTCTCTCTGTCTTTCCCTCTCTCTCTCCCCTTCTCCCTAAAAATCAATGGAAAAATATCCTCGGGCGAGGAGTAACATAAAAATAAAAAGAAATAAAAACCTATGCTACAATATGAGCATAAGTAGAGAGACCGCTCAGAGCTACAGAGGAGGAAAGAGGAATGAAAAATAATGGCACTGAGCACAAAAAGATCAGTCCCGGGGATGCTACCCATCTATGAACCATGAGCCACAAGCTCTATCGGACGCCTCTTGGCGACCACCAGCAAGAGGAAAACTGAGCGTCTCTGAGACTCAGAATCCACAAGATGGGAATGCCTCACACCTTCAGAGCAGGCATGTCAAACTCGCGGCCTGAGGGCCGCATGCGGCCCACAAAGAATTTTTTCTTTCTTTTATTGACTTTTTACAGAGAGGAAGGGAGAAGGATAGAGAGCCAGAAACATCGATGCAAGAGAAACACCAATCAGCTGCCTCCTGCACACCCCCCACTGGGGATGTGCCCGCAACCAAGGTACATGCCCTTGACCAGAACCGAACCCGGGACCCCTCAGTCCACAGGCCGACGCTCCATCCACTGAGCCAAACCGGTTAGGGCCACAACGAATATTTTTGTGGCCCACCCAATATAACGGTATGTAAGAAACATTTTAGTAAAATTTCGTAACTTAACTTTTACAATATCCTGTTATACATAATTAGTAATAACGAACTGCAACATTCGCTAATGACTGATGACTGTCAACGTGTTGCATTCGTTTCCCTCACGCGCCTTACGCGCAGGCGCACCATTTCTCTCCACTAACACCAGCAGCGAATATTTTAGCAGCCGATGGCCACGTCGTTCGCCTTGGACTGACTTGTTTGGTGTGCGCAACAGGAAATATGTCACTTTCCGGGAACAAGAAAAATAGCTTTATTGGCATTACGCTTATTCATGTGTGCAGTGAGTCAGTGTCTGGTGAGTTAATGTTCAAGAAAACATATTAATTTTTATCAAAATGTTCTATGATTTTTATATTAACGATGACTTATTTATTTCAGCCCTTTGCATTCAGCACGTCTCTATCAAAATAAACCCACATTTCTATGAACATGGAGACTTTTCTTTGCGGCCACATGCACGTCAACCTTGTTTATTGGGCCCGTGTGAGCCTGTGAGTTTGACTTGCTTGGTCAAGAGCATGGCTGCTTCTGCTGGTGGTGAAGTCCCAAAGAGTGTGTCTCTCCCTCCCGCCCCCGCCCGGGGTCCTGGCAGAGGACGGGCTTTGTGAAATGGACAAGATCTCGGGGGGGGGGGGGGCGCGGGGGGGGGGGGACATGGGAAGCTCACCCCAGGCCCAGGACCACAGCACACAGCATAAGCAGGTTGAGAGTCTGCATTTTTCTCCAAACAGCCCGGCTGCACCTGGAACTCATCCCTGCGGGGCCATCCCATCTCCAGCTCCGCCCCCCCGCAGACAGCAATGCCTGAAAACACCCTCCGAACCCCTGCCCATCCGCTGGCAAATGCTTTGGAAACACAGGTACCGCCGTTGCGATCACCTGTTGCCTTTTTCAAAACGCGTGTTCGGCCAACGGCCTTTTAAAAAGCCAATCGTTTCCATGTGGCTTCGAGGCTGGTAGTAAATCAAGCCTTTCCTGCCCATCGCCGGCGTGCTGTGTGTGTGTGCTTTTGGGGGGTTTCATTTCCCGGGGTCCCCCTGTCAGCGTTGAGAGAGGCATATTTATAGAGAAAGCCAAAGAGATGATGCGGATGGGCGCTGCGGGAGCCACATCTGTGTCCAAGGCCAGCCAGCCACTAACCCAGGATGGATCGCCCTGTCCCCCGGGAGAGCGCCAGGTCCTCCCGGCTCCCAGCTCCGTCCCCACACAGACACATCTCCACACTGGACTGGGGTCCCAGCCACCCCAATGGTCCCCAGCATCTGGTGACCCCTGCCCCCTTCTCCCTGGAGATTCACCCCCATCTGTTCTTCCCTTCGGTCCTCAGCCCACGACGGTCCTTTCCAATTATAGGAGGTCAGGTTCCTCCTCTCGAGCATGGTTCTCGAGGTATTTTGCTGCTTTTCTGATTCTTTTTTTGTATTATTATTTTTTTTTTATTATTATTTCCCTTTCTGGAGGACTCCGATGGCTCCCATGAGCCAAAGCGTAGATGGCGACATGTGACGTGGTTTCCAGCCTTCAAGTAGGATCACAGGAGCACTCAGGGGAGGAGCCGGAGCCCGGCCATTCCCGTCCCACGCTCTCAGGAAGGCTTCCCCGTTCCACGTCAGCGAACAGAAAAGCCATCTCCAGACGAAGTCCTCCCGTGGCCCGCCACAGGCCACATCAGTCAGTGAGGCGGCGTCCAAGTCATCTGCAGGCTTCATGGGGGGGGTGAGGGGCGGGCTGGGGAAGAGCAGGGGACCAGGCTCTGGACAAAGCCACGTGCAAAGTCCCCTCGCCTCTCTCATCCTGGGTTCCTCTGTGCTAGCCTGGTCACAAGGATAAGTGAGTGTGGGAGCCCTCATCAGAGTACGCCGGATGTTCAAGGCCCATGCGCCATACGCATGTGCAAAGGCAAGAATGTAGCAGTTTCTGTACACCAAGCATGTCAAACTCACAGCCCGAGGGCTACATGCGGCCCACAACAAATATTTTTGCAGCCCAGCCAATATAACGGTATATAGAAAGGTTTTAATAAAAACTTTGTAACTTAATTTTTACAATATCCTGTTTTACATAATTATTAATAATGAACTACAACGTTCGCTAATGACCGATTACTAGAACCGTGTTGCATTCATTTCCCTTACACGCAGGTGCACCATTTCTCTCCACTAACACTAGCAGCGAATATTTTAGCAGCCGATCGCCACCACGTCATTCGTCTTGGACTGATTTGTTTGGTGTGCGCAACAGGAAATAGTTCACTTTCAGAGAACAAGAAAAATAGGTTTGCCCTAACCGGTTTGGCTCAGTGGATAGAGCGTCGACCTGCGGACTTAAGGGTCCCAGGTTCGATTCCAGTCAAGGGCATGTACCTTGGTTGCGGGCACATCCCCAGTAGGGAGTGTGCAGGAGGCAGCTGATCGATGTTTCTCTCTCATCGATGTTTCTAACTCTCTATCCCTCTCCCTTCCTCTCTGTAAAAAAATCAATAAAATATATTTTTTTAAAAAGAAAGAAAAATAGGTTTATTTGCATTATGCTTATTCATTTGTGCAGTTATTCAGTGTCTGGTGAGTTAATGTTCAAGGAAAAAAACATTAATTTTTATTAAAATGTTCTATTATTTTGTTACCGATGACTCATGTATCTCAGCCCTTTGCATTCAGCACGTCTCTATCAAAATAAACCTACGTTTCTATGAAAATGGAAGCTTTTGCTTTTTTGTGGCCCACGTACACTTAAACCTTGTTTATTGGGCCTGTGTGAACCTGTGAGTTTGACAGGCTTGCCGTGCACAATGCGCAGGCGTACCTTTCTATAACCCAGATATTGATACCACTATCTGGCAAGGCGCCTCTTTCATCGGAGTCGGTATAAAGATGTGTTGCTGCCCTGACCGGTGTGGCTCAGTGGATAGAGCATCGGACTGCGGACTTAAGGGTCCCAGGTTCGAGTCCAGTCAAGGGCATGTACCTTGGTTGCGGGCACATCCCCAGTAGGGAGTGTGCAGGAGGCAGCTGATCGATGTTTCTCTCTCATCGATGTTTCTAACTCTCTAGCCCTCTCCCTTCCTCTCTGTAAAAAATCAATAAAATATATTTTTTTTAAAAAGAAAAAGATGTGTTGCTGACCAGCCGGGATGCGGCTGCTCTGGGGGGCTGCTGTGAAGAACTGCTTTGTCTGATGGCTTCCTGTCATCGATGGCTACTTGGTCCGCAATGAAGTCTCTCCTATACGCCTATGGCTGCTCGTATCTTCTTCCAATACCCGGCGTCCATAGCGGCCCAGTTCCTGGCAGGACAGCGTTTCCCAGGTTCCTGCTTCCACAGACCATGAGGCGGGAGTCCGGGGCCAAGGAATCTGACAGACAGCAGGAATCAAACCACCAGGCGAGCTACCGCCCAGGATTGAGCCAAACCAGCTGAGGCCCCCCACACACACACACAACACTGAGGAGCAGGGCAGCCACCCCCCACTCTGCTCTGTTTGGGTCCCTGGCCCACAAACTCCTGGTCATAAAAGAACAGCAGTGGCTTTAGGCAACTACATTTTGGGCATAGATTTTGCTGCAATATGTACGAGAGGCACTGGGCAAATCCTTCACCTTCCTGGGCCTCTGTGTCTTCATCTATAAAATGGGGCTAAGGGTAGCATCTGTTTATCTGGATTACCTCTCTCCGATGGAATAAATAAAATAATGGTCCCCAAAGGACAGCCCAGCGCTCAGGACAAGGTGGGCCATGGGTCCACACGGGTTCCCTTGATAGAAAATAAAATCTACTCGTGGCAGCCAGGTGTTAAGCTCCTAATTAAGAGGCTGTCAATCATGGCTGAAGCCTCCTTTATCCCTGGGAGCTGAGTTGAAGTCAAGAGGCTTGAGTGTCTCGGGTACCAAGCTGGAAAAGGGGGGCGGGGGGAACATTCACCCTGGAAAGAAACGCAGCTCGTCCGACACCTTAATCTCAGCCCGGTGAGACCGCACGGCACTTCTGACCCCCGGGAACTGTCAGATAACAAATCCGTGTGTTAAGCCACGGAGTTTGCGGGGCTGTGTTACGGCGGCAGTAGGAAAATGCATGCACCGAGGGACATCAAAAATGGAAAATTATCACAAATCGCTCTGCGGCGTTCTGGTGTTCGGCCTGTAATCGGTTTCCCATTTAGGCTGGAATTGTTTTTCCTCGCTGCAGAGCGGAGAGTGGCTGCTCACAGACCAATTAATATACATAAAGGGTGGCATAATTAGTTGCCACAGGTAACCCCGCTCTGGCGGTGTGAGCTGAGCTAATGTGCGCTGCCCGGTGAGCGGGGAGGGGCGAGCAGAAGTCCCCATTTCCTACCAGGAAATATTTGAATAATATGGAAATACACTAGATGTTATTAGCAGGGTGTCAGGTTTGACAGTCCGTGTTATTGTGAAAATAAATGAGTTTTGACACAAATAACTTAGGTATGCATTGATTTTTTTTTTTTAAAAAAAGCAAATCCTGGAACAAGATGTTATGTATGGCGCAGTCGGTTTACAAAGATTTTGACGGCTATTAGGAGAAAATTACGGCCAATGTTTGCTGATTCGTGTACTCATTAAGCTGCTCTAAGGTGTAACAATCATTACTTTCCCCTGAAATGTATACTGTTCCTCTTGCATATTTAACTGACTCTAGCAACCCATATTTATGACAATGACGGAAGCTGTCAGCAATGGGAAGATGGTAAAAGGGAGATCTCAAATCACCATTATCAGTACCAAAAACACCACATTCTGGCCCGGCCAGCATGGCCCAGCAGTTGAACATCAACCTACAAACCAGGAGGTCATGGTTCAATTCCCAGTCAGGGCACACACCCAGGATGTGAGCTCAATCCCCAGTAGGGGTGTGCAGGAGGCAGCCAATCCATGATTCTCATCATCGATGTTTCTATCTCTCCCTCCCTCTTCCTTCCTCTCTGAAATCAATCCTATATAGTAAAAGCCCAGCAACTGAACGGCAGAATGACCAGTCGGCCAGTTGCTATGACGCACACTGACCACTAGGGGGCAGACACTCAACGCAGGAGCTGCCCCTGGTGGTCAGTGAATGGGATGAGCAGCTGCTCCCACAGTGGGCCAATCCCCGCAGGCCACGCCCCCCACCAGTGCATGAAACCTGTGCCCTGGGCTTCTAGTAAAAATATATTTTTTTTTAAAAGTCAATAATTTTACTAGACCATCTTTATTGCTAATCAATCTGCCTAAAGAAATCTCTTTGGCCTATTTCATTTGCTTTCTTTCGGGCCTTTCTCCTTTTGATTTTTTTCCTTCCAAGGCTCTGGTTGCCAGGCAGGATCCGGCGTCCCAGTGGGCACTTCCTGTCACTGGTCAGGGGCCTGGGACTCTCTGCCCAGACTCCCCTGGCATTAGTCCTTGAGAGACAAAGGAGAGAGGTGTACAGGAGGCAGGTCTGCGAAGGTCAAGCCTCTGTGGAGAACCTTGACCTAAGCAACCTGCACTCCTAAGACCCCTGGCCAGCATGTCATGTTCTATTTCACTCACCCCTCATTTCAGCAGTGTGAGGTCGGCACTCTATTGCATCCAACTGACAGATGAGGAAACCAAGGGTCAGGGTGGTTGCATCCAGTCCAGTCCAATGGAGCACGAATGGCAGCAGGGGGGTTGAAACAGGGATGTCTGAGCCTCGACACTCTGCTGCCTCCCGGGATACGGAACAACTTCCCTATTAAAAGGTCCCTTTAGCCCTAGTTGGTTTGGCTCAGGGGATAGAGCATCGGCCTGGGGACTGAAGGGTCCCAGGTTCGATTGGTCAAGGGCACATGCCCAGGTTGCGGGCTCTGTCCCCAATGGGGGGACCTGCAGGAGGCAGCCGATCAATGATTCTTTCTCATCATTGATTTTTCTCTCTCTCTTTCCCCCTTCCTCTCTGAAATCAATAAAAATATATATTTTTTAAAAAAGGTCCCTTTATCTTGATCATATCAAGAGGTTTCTCAAATCAACCACTCAATGACTCCAATAAACGACATCCAGTTTAAAACTGTTGATCAATGCCCTAGCTGGTTTGGCTCCATGGATAGAGTGTTGGCCTGTGGACTGAAGGGTCCCAGGTTTGATTCCGGTCAAGGTCATGTACCTTGATTATAGGCTCCTCCCCAGCCTGGGCCCTGGTTGGGGTGCATGCAAGAGGCAACCAATTGATGTGTTTCTCTTATATCGGTATTCCTCTCTGACTTTCCCTCTCTCTTCCACTCTCTCTAAAAATCAATGGAAAAAATGTCCTTGGGTGAGGATAAATCTACACTAATAAAAGAGAAAGATGCAAATTGACTGTACCTTCGTGATGCCCACCAGCCAATCAGAAGTGAGTATGCAAAGTAACCCAACAAAGATGGTGGGTTAATTTGCATACACAGGCGCCGAGAGGCCGGGGGCAGGACACTTGCATCATCACCATGGCGATGATGCAGGCGTTCCGCACTGCCCCAGCCGCTCTGGGCCTCTGAGCAGTGTGGGAAGGTGGAAAGGCGGCTCCCATTGGAGCGAAGGCAGTGCCGGCAGTCAAGGGAAGGAAGGCCCATTCTTGCACGACTCTTCGTGCATTGGGCTTCTAGTAAATAAATAGAACTGTTGATGGAGGATCAGTAAGCAGGTGAGGCCATGGGGACCAAGAGAATGGCTGTGGATAAAAAATGTTCGCTTCTACCAGGTGGCTTTTGTTTGCCCTGGGGTTTATTTGAGCCACGTCTCGGACTTGAAGCAACAGCCTCACAGTGATGGGTAGTAACAGTGGGCATATTCACCAGTCACCCAGGATAAGGTCTTAAGGGGCCACTCTTGGCCAGTATATTCTGAAATGTACCTAGACATAGCAGCATCATTGCACCCAATGTAGAGAAAATCGTCAAAATGATAAAAGCAAAGCAAGGGCTCGTCCATCACACAGATGAACATGGAATAATATCTTTCATCTCACAGGTAATTAGAATTGTCCACGGGGGACCTCGTGCCTTCAGATTGATAGGAGGGAGACTCTGAGGAGTGAAAAAGAGTTGACCTAAATATTTCGCTGATGGTTTTCAGGTTAGCCTTGGGCTGTCCCGTCTCTGAGAGGAGGGCCAAGGCAAATGAAAACCTTGGAGATTTACCCTCCACCCCCTACCCCGCACCCCCACCCTCCATTGAATGCATGGAGAATGTCTCCAGGTAAAACCCAGGAAGAAAGGAACAAAGGAAATTGGGGGAAGTGTTGGCCAACCCATGTTGGCAGCACTTATGGTTGACATTGACACGGTGGGGGAAAAAAATGATGCTGATAATATCTGCATGGCACCTCTAGATATGTTTTGCCCTGCCCTGTTCAAGAAGTCCACAGGATTTTTATTGTGTGTTTTTGTTGTTGCTGCTGTTGTTAATCCTCACCTGAGGATATTTTTCTTTTTTTTCTATTTTTTTTAAATACATTTTATTGATTTTTTACAGAGAGGAAGGGAGAAGGATAGTTAGAAACATTGATGAGAAAGAAACATTGATCAGCTGCTCCTGCACACTCCCTACTGGGGATGTGCCCGCAACCAAGGTACGTGCCCTTGACCTGAATCGAACCTGGGACCTTTCAATCCGCAGGCCGATGCTCTATCCACTGAGCCAAACCAGTTAGGGCCTGAGGATTTTTCCATTAGTTTTTAGGGAGAGTGGAAGAGAGAGGGAAAGACAGAGAGAAACATCGACGTGAGAGAAACACATCGACTGGTTGCCTCCTGCATGCGCCCTGACCATGGCCCGGGCCGGGAAGGAACCTGCAACCATGGTATGTGCCCTTGACCGGAATCGACCCCGGGACCCTTTGGTCCGCAGGCGGACGCTCTATCCACTGAGCCAAGCTGCCTAGGGCAAGAAGTCCACAGTTTCCTTCCCAGCCCTGCTGTTTTGGAGTCTGTCTCCCCACCAGCCTGCGGGGTTGGCGCCCATTAAGTTATGACAAGAGCTTGCCCCAGACCCAGGCTGCGCGGCCCAAGCACAAAGCCACGTGAACCACAGTGACAGGCTCATTTAGAAACAAATTAGGGGTTAAGTAAAAAGTGCATGACAGAGGCAACACCGAGTTTCCCTTTCCCCCTTCCTGTCGGTTAGCATTAGAAAGTGCCTCTGAGCCGCGCGGTGTCAAGAATATGAACGCGAGATGTCACTCGGGCTGCCTCTAATTGAAGCCAGGATAAATGGAGTGGAAAGGCAGCGTCTAATCCAATCAAAACATGAAAAAGGTATTTTGACATGTAAATTACCAACTTCCCGTGTATTTTGTCTCCCCAATTACACCCTCCCCTGTCATGTTGTTTTTTTAAAAAATTATATCTTAATCTCCCAGTCTCCTAATAATTATGTCATCATTCTTGGGCCCTGAGCACTGTGTAATGGTATTTTATGGGATATGTCACTCATTATTAGCTAAACTCACTCTCTGTCCCCAGCGATACCATATCTCATGGTGCTCAAATATGCCTGCTGTCAGCTTCCACTTCGCACACGCTCTGCTTCGAGGTTACATGGGAGGGAGTGCGTAGCGTACTTCTGGACAGTTCATCCGGCTCATCAGCATTTTATATGGGGATACCTGACATCTTTTTTTCTTTAATGGGATGGGCGACTTCAAATATAAATCGCTCGTCACTGCTGCGCATTGGGAAAATGCCACGCACAGAGATTTTACTGCTGCTGTTGAGATCGCAAAAAGAAGTCAGAAATTTAAAAAAAAAAAAAAAAGGTCAGTTTCATATGCAGAGAGCGGTTACACGGTACTGGTGGGAAGCGCTAGTAAATAATATTACCAATTGTTTCTAAGCAAAAGAAACACTCAAAGATCAGCTGTCCTGGGCCCCCTGGATTCACGGGTGAGAAATATGACAGCTCCCAGGTAAAAGAAGTTCTCTAGGTCTCTCTGTTCATTAGAGGCAGAAACAGAACTAGATTCCCCAGAGCCGTTGTCAGCAAACCGCGGCTCGGGAGCCACATGCGGCTCTTTGGCCCCTTGAGTGTGGCTCTTCCACAAAATACCACGGGCGGGCGCGCACGTACAGTGTGATTGAAACTTCGTGACCCATGCACAGAAGTCGGTTTTCGGCTCTCAAAAGAAATTTCAGTCGTTGTACTGTTGGTATTTGGCTCTGTTGACTAATGAGTTTGCCAACCACTGCCCCAGAGCACCAACGAGGCTCCACCAGGGTCCTGTCAGTCTCTGCCCAGAGCCACTTACATTCTAGAGCCCCCTTGCATTCTAGAGCCAATTGCATTCTAGAGCTTCCTTGAATTCTAGAGCCACCTACATTCTAGAGCCTCCTTGCATAACAGAGCCAATTGCAATCTAGAGTCCCATTACATTTACAGACCCATTGCATTCTAGAGCTAATTACAGTCTAGAGCCCCGTTGCATTCTAGAGCTAATTACAGTCTAGAGCTCCATTGCATTCTAGAGCTAATTACAGTCTAGAGCCCCATTGCATTCTAGAGCTAATTACAGTCTAGAGCCCCATTGCATTCTAGAGCTAATTACAGTCTAGAGCCCCATTGCATTCTAGAGCTAATTACAGTCTAGAGCCCCCATTGCATTCTAGAGCTAATTACAGTCTAGAGCTCCATTGCATTCTAGAGCTAATTACAGTCTAGAGCTCCATTGCAATCTACAGCTAATGACATTCTAGAGCCCCATTGCATTCTAGAGCTAATTACAGTCTAGAGCTAATTACAGTCTAGAGCTCCATTGCATTCTAGAGCTAATTACAGTCTAGAGCTCCATTGCATTCTAGAGCTAATTACAGTCTAGAGCCCCATTGCATTCTAGAGCTAATTACAGTCTAGAGCCCCGTTGCATTCTAGAGCTAATTACAGTCTAGAGCTCCATTGCATTCTAGAGCTAATTACAGTCTAGAGCCCCGTTGCATTCTAGAGCTAATTACAGTCTAGAGCTCCATTGCATTCTAGAGCTAATTACAGTCTAGAGCTCCATTGCATTCTAGAGCTAATTACAGTCTAGAGCCCCGTTGCATTCTAGAGCTAATTACAGTCTAGAGCTCTATTGCATTCTACAGCTAATGACATTCTAGAGCCCCATTGCATTCTAGAGCTAATTACAGTCTAGAGCTCTATTGCATTCTACAGCTAATGACATTCTAGAGCCCCATTGCATTCTAGAGCTAATTACAGTCTAGAGCCCCGTTGCATTCTAGACCTAATTACAGTCTAGAGCTCTATTGCATTCTACAGCTAATGACATTCTAGAGCCCCATTGCATTCTAGAGCTAATTACAGTCTAGAGCTCCATTGCATTCTAGAGCTAATTACAGTCTAGAGCTCCATTGCATTCTAGAGCTAATGACACTCTAGCGCCCCATTGCATTCTAGAGCTAATTACAGTCTAGAGCTCTATTGCATTCTACAGCTAATGACATTCTAGAGCCCCATTGCATTCTAGAGCTAATTACAGACTAGAGCTAATTACAGCCTAGAGCCCCGTTGCATTCTAGAGCTAATTACAGTCTAGAGCTCCATTGCATTCTAGAGCTAATGACACTCTAGCGCCCCATTGCATTCTAGAGCTAATTACAGTCTAGAGCTCTATTGCATTCTACAGCTAATGACATTCTAGAGCCCCATTGCATTCTAGAGCTAATTACAGTCTAGAGCCCCGTTGCTTTCTAGAGCTAATTACAGTCTAGAGCTCCATTGCATTCTAGAGCTAATTACAGTCTAGAGCTCCATTGCATTCTAGAGCTAATGACACTCTAGCGCCCCATTGCATTCTAGAGCTAATTACAGTCTAGAGCCCCATTGCATTATAGTGCTAATTACAGTCTAGAGCTCTATTGCATTCTACAGCTAATGACATTCTAGAGCCCCATTGCATTCTAGAGCTAATTACAGACTAGAGCTAATTACAGTCTAGAGCTCCATCGCATTCTAGAGCTAATTACAGTCTAGAGCCCCATTGCATTCTAGAGCTAATTACAGTCTAGAGCCCCATTGCATTCTAGAGCTAATTACAGTCTAGAGCCCCATTGCATTCTAGAGCTAATTACTGTCTAGAGCCCCATTCCATTCTAGAGCTAATTACAGTCTAGAGCTCCATTGCATTCTAGAGCTAATTACAGTCTAGAGCTCCATTGCATTCTAGAGCTAATTACAGTCTAGAGCCCCGTTGCATTCTAGAGCTAATTACAGTCTAGATCCCCATTGCATTCTAGAGCTAATTACAGTCTAGAGCTCCATTGCATTCTAGAGCTAATTACAGTCTAGAGACCCATTGCATTCTAGAGCTAATTACAGTCTAGAGCCCCGTTGCATTCTAGAGCTAATTACAGTCTAGAGCTAATTACAGTCTAGAGCTCCATTGCATTCTAGAGCTAATTACAGTCTAGAGCCCCGTTGCATTCTAGAGCTAATTACAGTCTAGAGCTCCATTGCATTCTAGAGCTAATTACAGTCTAGAGCTCCGTTGCATTCTAGAGCTAATTACAGTCTAGAGCTCCATTGCATTCTACAGCTAATTACAGTCTAGAGCTCCATTGCATTCTAGAGCTAATTACAGTCTAGAGCCCCATTGCATTCTAGAGCCAATGCCATGCTTTGGGGCCTCGGATAAAGCAGAAGTGAGGCACCTCTGAGGAACTCGCCAGAGGCTTGGGCCAGAGGAGGAGCATTATCAGGGAGCAGCACGCAAAACTGGAAGTCACCAATGAGCAATCCTGGCGTCTCAGAGGCCCCTGTCTTCCAACACTACCGTGCATTAAAGGGCATGCACCCTTGGAGGAGGAGAGCAGGAACAAGCACTGGGTTCAGAAAGACGCACGTTTAATCCTGGTCATGCTACACGCATGTTCTTGACCTTGGGGAAAGTCAATGGGCTTCATGGCTCAGCCTTAGGATGCTCCCCTGGGGAACAGAGGTAACACTACCAGATATGCTACTGGTCGAATGCAAGCAGACTGGATTCCCTGTGCATGGCGTGTTTTAACATCCAAATTGCCAGAACTGGAATATTCAACTTACAGTCAAGAACCCAGGGTCTGTTATGCACCCCTACGTTCATAGCAGCACAATTTACCATAGCCAAGATGTGGAAACAACCTAGGTGCCCGTCAGTAGATGACTGGATCAGAAAACTGTGGTACATCTACACAATGCAATACTATGCTGCCATAAAAAAGAAGGAATTCTTACCATTTGCAGCAACCTGGATGGAACTGGAGAACATTATGCTAAGTGAAATAAGCCAGTCCATGAAAGAAAAATACCACATGATCTCACTCATTTATGGATAATAAAGAACATTATAAACTGATGAACAAAAAGATAGATACAGAGACAGTAAAGCATCAAACAGACTGTCAAATTACAGCGGGAAGGTTAGGGAGAGGTGGGGGAGATAAGAGATCAACCGAAGGACTTGTATGCATGCATATAAGCATAACCAATGGACACAAAACACTGGGGGGTGAGGGCATGTATGGGAGTGGGGTGGGGGGCAAGGGGAAGATATGTACACATGTAATACCTTAATAAAAAAATGAAAAAAAAGAAATAACAAAAAACAACAACAAAAACAAACAAACAAAAGAACCCGGGGTCTGTGCTCCTATCTACCATTCCTTAGCTCTTTGGCCTCAACTTCTCCATCTGGAAAATGTGTACAGTAATAGATAAAATGAGGTAGCAGGGACCACTGTGTTCTACCCGGTGCCCTGCATGTTATTTACCTGCAATCTGATCAGATGTTGAATGGCCATCAGAGCTGTAGACTTGTGTGTGTGTGTGTGTGTGTGTGTGTGTGTGTGTGTGTGTGTGTGTGTGTGTGTGTTTTGTTTTGTTTGTTTTTTTAATCCTCACGCGAGGCTATTTTCCCATTGATTTTTTAGAGAGGTGGAAGAGAGAGGGAAAAACAGAGAAACATCGATGTGAGAGAAACACATCTACTGGTTGCCTCCTGCACGAGCCCCAACCAGGGCCCGGGCCAGGGAGGAGCCTGCAACCGAGGTACGTGCCCTCTATCAGAATCAAACCCGGGACCCTTCAGTCCACAGGCTGGTGCTCTATCCACTGAGCCAAACCGCCTAGGGCAGGGCAGCAGACTTTTATATCGAAAGCAAGTCTAAGTGACACATAACTCACATGTGGATGGTTGAAATATGAGACTAGATGGGAGGAGGGTGCTGAAATGATCAAAATACCTGGTCCGACCCCTAGCTCGCGGGCAGGTTCCTGAGACCAGGTCAGTTCCACACTGAACACCTTGACTAAGTCCGTCACAGGGTGTGACACCGTCACCATGACGCAGGACGGCTGGTTTCAAGAAAACACCTAAAAACCAGCGACCCTCAGATGGCAGTATCCTGTGCCTTTAAGGCCCTGGCAACCTGAGGACATCAGAGGCACTTGCCTCTTTATTAGTTTCACTTACGGCTACTATTGCAAGAGACGGCCTGAGTAAGAGGAGACGAGGAGGAAGGAGTCTAACCTAAAGTACGAAAAATGCCCCAAATTTCGATCCTTTTTTTTTTTTTTTTTTTACTCTGGCGACATTGACCTTATGCTAAGCTGCCATAAAGAGAGAAGCGGACAGGACAGATTCCTGGGACGAGAAAGCCATGAAGGCAGAAGAGCATATGAAGGTAGGTCTTTAAAAAAAAAAAAAATGTTTGCCCTAACCCAGTGGTCGGCAAACTGCGGCTCTCGAACCTCATGAGGCTCTTTGGCCCCTTGAGTGTGGCTCTTCCACAAAATACCACGGCCTGGGCGAGTCTATTTTGAAGAAGTGGCATTAGAAGAAGTTTAAGTTTAAAAAATGTGGCTCTCCAAAGAAATTTCAATCGCTGTACTGTTGATACTTGGCTCTGTGGACTCATGAGTTTGCCAACCACTGCCCTAACCGGTTTGGCTCAGCAGATAGAGCGTCGGCCTTCGGACTGAAGGGTCCCAGGTTCGATTCCAGTCAAGGGCGGTTACCTTGGTTGCGGGCACATCCCCAGTAGGGGGTGTGCAGGAGGCAGCTGATCGATGTTTCTCTCTCATCGATGTTTCTAACTCTCTCTCCCTTCCTCTCTGTAAAAAATCAATAAAATATATATTTTTTAAAATGTTTTTATTGATTTTTTAGAAAAAGGAAGGGAGAGGGAGAGAGGGATAGAAACATCTATTGGCTGCCTCCTGCACACCCACTACTGGGGATCGAGCCCACAACCCAGGCATGTGCCCAACTACAAACCCAAGTGGTGATCTCTTCGTGCACCGGATGACAGACACTCAATCCACTGAACCACACCGGCCGGCCGAAGATTGGCTTAAAACACTGCCACAGCATCCCAGGGCACGAGGAGGAAAGTGGACTTTAAAGTCACAGTCCACCTGCCCTGTTTTTCCCAGACTGCTTCCTGTACTCCGGCCACTCTGTCACCCTCACTTCCCCAAAGGGGCCACCCTTACCCTGTCTTCACTGGGCCAGCCCTGGCTCCTCCTTAGGACCCAGCAATAAGGCCGCCTCTCCAGAAACCTTCCCTGACTCCCCTACCTCCACCCCCCGCCCCCTACATGAAGTCTCTCCCCAAGCTGCGGCCCTTATCAAGCACAAAGGGGAAGACCAAGCACAGATCATGACGGCATATGTACCCAGTCGTTTCGTTCAGCTCCTATGGAGACGGGGAATGATGCTGCTGGAGATGCTAATCCCTAAAAGGATTCTGGGCCACAGAGCGATTTCCCTGCAGGATCAGAGTCTGGCCTATACTTAGCAGCCGCCCAATGGGGGGAGTGGCGGAAACGAAATTAATGTCTGAAATACCGGGCGCAGGAGACGCATGCAGGCAAAATGTTGCAGTCATACATGCTAAAGTGGCCCCTGCTGCGGGGAATATACACACCACCGCACAGCAAATCTCCTCTGACGGCCCCCTCTAAGAGGCACCACCTCATCCCTGGCCCCCACTTTTTTTTTTTAAAAAGTATATTTTATTGATTTTTTACAGTTTTGCGCGTGCGCTCCGTCACTGGAGCGTTTGCCCCTACAGCTCACTGCTCATATTTAAAGCTGTAATCTTTTCTCCCTTCCTTTCTCCCTTCAAGTACGTAATATGTCCTGAGTTTAGATTTTTTTTTTTTTTTCAGGAAAAAAATAAATAATTGGCTGAGGATAAATCCTGTTTTCATTGTCTGAGTAATTTTCAGGAGGGATTTAATAACATCTGTTTTGCGCCCTAGCTTAATTAATTAATTAAAAGAGGATATTTTTATTAACCATTGTTGACAAATATGCCAGGCGATAAGGAGCATGATCAAGTCTTACATCGGAATTTATTATATAGTAGCTATGCTAGAATAATATTTTAACTAGTACCAAAACAATACTTTAAATGGCACCTGATTTTCTTCCCGAGAATATAGACTGTCCTAGAAATTTTATGACTCCATTTCCTTCCATACTTAGAGAAAAAAAATATCACAGTCAGGCACTCCATAAGAGCATTTACAGCTACTTTTAAAATTTTTAGCCCTAACCGGTTCTGCTCAGTGGATAGAGCGTCGGCCTGCGGACTGAAGCGTCCCAGGTTCGATTCCGGTCAAGGGCATGTACCTTGGTTGCGGGCACATCCCCAGTGGGGGGTGTGCAGGAGGCAGCTGATCAATGTTTTTCTCTCATCGATGTTTCTAACTCTCTCCCCCTCTCCCTTCCTCTCTGTAAAAAAAAAAAAAAAAAAAAAAAAAAAAAAAATCAATAAAATAAAATAAAAAATTTAGTTACACTTCACACCACTCCAAAAAGGCTACAGAAGTCACTGAAGCTACAGAAAAAAGGGGAAAGATGATGAGAAGAGTGGGATCAGGAAAAGAATACACAGAAGGGTGGTGAGAAATAAACCTAGAAAGGACCATCTTATCGTCTCCCAACCATATTAAAGCCGTGCAAAATGAAATGTACAACTTGGCAGGAATCTTGGTACCCTGAGCTTGCCTGTCCCTCCTGGGAGCTCACAGGTCCCAGGGATCAGACTGTCCCTCGCCTCTGATTCACAGCCTCTGGACTGTGTCTCCTTTCTTCCCTGCGCTGGCTCAGAGAAGTCTGCAAGCCAGGGCTCTGGGACTTGGCAGGCCGGCTGCGGGCTGGCTCCATCTGCGTTCCTCTACTCCCATCTACTGATAGCAGGCTGCTACTTCCCGGCTGCTCCTCCTCTGCCCCCTCCACTTCCGCATGGACCAGAGCGTGAGGCCCCGGCTGTAGTGAGTCACTTCCTCATCCAAGCATGTGTGTGTGTGTGTGTGTGTGTGTGTGTGTGTGTGTGTGTATCTGCGTGTGTGTGTGTGTGTGTGTGTGTGTGTGTGTGTGTGTGTGTTCGAGTTCTGAGAACAATTAAGTTCTGAATTAACAGTATTCTAGTTTACCGCCTGGTGAATTACTGCTTTCCTGTTATGTATTTCACTTTTGACAGTCAAAGTAAGACAATCATCACTTAAATTTGTTTTCTTTTGTTGTTACTAATCCTCACCTGAGGATATTTTTCTACTGATTTTTAGGGAGAGTGGAAGAGAGAGGGAAAGACAGAAACATCGATGTGAGAGAAACACATCCATTGGTTGCCTCCTGCATGCACCCAGACCAGGACCCAGGCCAGGCAGGAACCTGCAACCAAGGTACATGCCCTTGACTGGAATCGAACCCTTTGGTCCGTTGATCAATGATTCGCTCTCATCACTGATGTTTCTATCTCTCTCTCCCTCTCCCTTCCTGTCTGAAATCAATACAAATATTTTTTAAGAATAAATAAAAATTAAAAAATAAAACATGGTGGTTCCACCCACAGCCTGGAGGGACAGGGATGGCAGGACTGCCCCGAAGAGGTGGCCTCTGTATGGAGAAGGATCCTACAAAGAGGTCAGTGCTAATTACCAGGCCAGTCCATGTACAATGGACATTATTGGTCCATAAAACGTCTGGAGATTTATAGCAGAAAACAGAAGTCGCGAGTGTGTTGAGTGTCAGACTGAACTAAATTGGTCCACCATGGTGAATTGGAGAGCAGTGGGCCCTGTAGGGACAGTAGGGAGAAGCCCATGGGGAGAGCCTGGGCCTCGAAGGTAGGTTCCTACACCCGATCTCCCAACAGCTGGGTGACTTGTTCAAACTATGGGGAGGTGGCACCCTAGGCTACCCTATGTGAGCTTCACAGGTTCAACTACAGGAATCTGGGAGAGGGACAGAAAGAATTTAAAGGTGGGAGGGCCCTAGCTGGTTTGGCTCATGGATAGAGCGTCGGCCTGTGGACTGAAGGGTCCCGGGTTCGATTCCGGTCAAGGGCACATGCCCGGGTTACAGGCTCAATCCCCAGTGGGGGGTGTGCAGGAGGCAGCCAATCCATGATTGTCTCTCATCATTGATGTTTCTATTTCTCTCTCCCTCTCCCTTCCTCTTTGAAATCAATAAAAAATATATATATATTTTTTAAAAAATATATTTTATTGATTTTTTTACAGAGAGGAAGAGAGAGGGATAGAGAGTTAGAAACATCGATGAGAGAGAAACATCAATCAGCTGCCTCTTGCACACCCCCTACTGGGGATGTGCCCACAACCAAGGTACATGCCCTTGACCAGAATCGAACCTGGGACCTTTCAGTCCGTAGGCCGACGCTCTATCCACTGAGCCAAACCGGTTTTGGCAAAAAAAATATATTTTTTAAAAAATAAAATAGCCAAAACCGGTTTGGCTCAGTGGATGGAGCGTCGGCCTGCGGACTGAAAGGTCCCAGGTTCGATTCCGGTCAAGGGCATGTACCTTGGTTGCGGGCACATCCCCAGTGGGGGGTGTGCGGGAGGCAGCTGATCGATGTTTCTCTCTCATCGATGTTTCTAGCTCTCTGTCCCTCTCCCTTCCTTCCTCTCAATAAAAAAAAAAAAAAAAAAAAAAATATATATATAAATATATATATATATATATAAAAAAAAAATAATGGTGGCAGAGGATTCTACCCACTGTCCCAGAGAAGGAGGGAGACGGACCACAGAACTCAGCTCAGGTCTCACATTGCTCTTCACATCCAAGCCATTGCTATGACAAAATTCATTGTTTTCATACGTCACATCCTGCTAATTGCAAGTCAACTGCTTTATTGGTTGACGAAATAATGGTTTAATCCAAGGGGGGAGGGGAAATGGGTGGTGCTGCGTTTATGGACCTTGTTGGTCTCTGCTGCAGCGCCCCCTGCAGGAATTTTGGGTGAATTGACTGTATGGAGTTTTCACGCTACAAGCTAGCTTTGGGTCTCAGCCCCACACAAGCTGCTTCCCTACTGCATTTGACTCTCTACACTCCCGTGTTCTCTCTCTAAGACAGGGTAGTACAAGTACCTCTCTATTGGGAGAATAAAATGAGAAGCCTGAACAATACACGCCAAATGCTAGGTCCCCTTCACTCCTTCTCGAGAATAAGGAGACCTGGACAGAGATCGGGAATCGGTTACTTGGTCCCTGACGCCTACACTGTGGACCATGGTTTTTTCATTGGTGAAGTGGGCTGGTTGCCTGGGTCAGGCTCCAAGGTCCCTTCCAGCCTTGTCCTTGCTTAGCCTGTGATGTGCCCCCTGTTAGCCTATTTTTCAGATCAGGTGTGGGTGATTCTTTCTTGAAATGGAGATTTAACCCTCTTAGTGCCAGCGGGCCGATCTATCGGCCCATGGGGTATGTGCGAAGAATGCCACAGGCCGATCTATCGGCCGGGTGTTTTTACGCTCACGCCTTTTCTTTCCTGTGCGTCGCATAGGTTTTGCAAACATGTTTTTAGTACCTGTCATGCTTCCTAATCATTATTGGCTAATTTTCATTGTGAAAATTAAATATATGTTCGTTTTTTTTTGGCTAGAAGAACATAAGGTATTTTCTGCTTTGTAGCGTCCCTGCTTCTAACTGCATAGCGGATGCCATATCTACATAAGTTGACCTTGTATCATCCGTCTTTGTATTGCTATCAAGCTCGTTCCTCTTTTCGTAAACACTTCCGATGACCTCCCCTCTGAGAAAGGCCCTATGTCTCGTTTGGATTTTGCTATTAGTATTGTTGAAGATCTTGGGAATAAATGGCTCCTAGAGAAAAATAACCAATGTGGGAAATCGGAGGGACACGTGAGACGAGACAAGAAGCCGTTAAAAGCATTACCTGGAAAAAAGGAGAAGGACTGTTGTGTGTGCAGCAAAAGGTGTGAAACAGGGAGAGGGAAGCGAAGAAGAAGCCGTACAGTGTGTGGTAAACGTGAAAAAGGTCTTCCTGGTGCATGCTACCCTGAACATAAGTGCGCGTGTTAAATTGTGTGTGGGACGTTTTAGTAAATTCAGTGTTACTATTTAAAAAATAATGGCAAAAGCATAAAAATTGGTTGGTGAGCTAATAAACAGTAGTAGAAACTAATGCTAACAAAATTAATACTGTCAAAAAATATTAAAGAACAGATTTTCTAATCTGAATGTAAAAGTTTAAATTTTTTAATAATAAATTTTAAAATTTACTTTTTTTTTCATAAATTTATAGAAGAGATAACAACATAAGTGAACTTTTTTTATCATGCCTGAAAGTATTAAGATGTATGTAAAAAAAAAAAACTAGCTTCAACAAATAAGTATTAAGCTTAATATGAATTTCTTAGTACCAACATGCAAATTCGTCAAAAAAGCCGTGGCATTTTTCACGTATACCAGGCCTAAGAGGCTGGCACTAAAAGGGTTAAACAACATTTCTAGCAGACTGAACCCTGCCCATTTTCATAACCACTGGAGGGTCCCACTGGAGTAGACACGAATCTCATAACAGAGCAAGCATTTGCCGAGGGTTTACTTTGTGTTAAGCACGGGGCTTTCTTTCAACCTTGGTCATTACGATTTCTTACTAGCAGATCACAAAGGTGAACCAGAAGGCCCAGAAGCGACCTCAGGAGGGCGTTGTCTCTCCTGTGTGATGCCAGAGCCCACCTTCCTGACACCAGATGGAAGGAAATCTGACCAGCCCAAGGTCATCCCCAGAGGAAATCACTCTTCCGTGAGTCCTACACTAGCCCCCAGGTCCTCAGCCAGCTTCAGAGGGAACATTAATGATTGAGAATATCTGAACTGATGCCTAAATCTCTATTACCAAATTTGAATTTGTGTGACCTCTCTGGGCCCAGTCATCTCATCCAGAAAATGTGAGGTATTGCCCATAAGGTACTGCCCAGTGTTGACAATCTAATAAAAGAGTAACATGCTAATTGACCGTACCTTTGCGATGCCCACCAGCCAATCAGGAGTGAGTATGCAAATTAACCCCAACAAATATGGTGGGTTAATTTGCATACATAGTCGCTGAGCAGCGGGGGGTGGGGTGGGACGCAGGAGTTCAGCACCACCCCAGCTACTCCAGGCCTCTGGGCAGTGTAGGAAAGTGGAAAGGTGGCTCCGGGCCAGAGCAGAAAGGCAGCTCCAGCCAGAGCAAAGGCAGTGCTGGCAGCCAGGGGAAGGAAGGCCCATTCTTGCACGAATCTTCGTGCATTGGGCCTCTAGTCCATATAATAAAAGCTTAAGCGACCATTACAGTGGAATGACCAGAACGACTAGTCGCTATGATGTGCATGACCAACAGGGGGCAGATGCCCAATGCAGGAGCTGCCCCCTGGTGGTCAGTGCACTCCCACAGGGGGAGTGTCGCTCAGCCAGAAGCCGGGCTCATGGCTGGCAAGCACAGCAGTGTCAGGAAGCTCTCCTGCCTCTGCAGCAGTTCTAAGGAGCAGCAAGCCAAGTGGTAAGGAGCCAGCAGGTGTTCGGTAAAGAGCACGGGGTCCTGGACTGTGAGAGGGAACAGGCCGAGCTGAGGAACCCCCTGCCCCCCCGCTCCAAAGTACGAATTTCGTACACCGGGCCTCTAGTAGAGTATGAGGTAATTCATTGAACTGCATTTGTATCTTCTGTTTTGTTTTGTTTTCAAAGTGGTAATTCAGTATAGCTCTCCAGATTCATTGTCCAATTAATTTAGTAAGTTGTAAAATATTGCATCATTCAACAAGTATTTCTGGAGGGAAGTACTCTTTAAGTCAACCTCCATTCTTTTTAAAATTCAGAAGGGAATTTGCCCCTTCCCGTGTGGCATTCTCTTGACCCCGGTGTAGTTTCTGCTTACCCACTGTTCTTGAATGCCTTTAGCCATTCTTCAAATAGCCATTGCTTTGCTAGATCATCATAACTCACACAGAATAGCCAGATGTCCTCTGTGCCGTTTGTCCGAAATGATGGTAATATTTTATGAAGGACATTGACAAGCAACATGTTTCTGAATTTTGTTTAGCATATTGAACTTAAACCATAAGAACTGGCGGTCTAGTGTCCCTCCAAGGTTACTCAAGGGGAAAGGAGACTAGTGGCTATATGCTGAGGACTTACTAAGGTCTAGGGACAGTGACAGACACTTCCCATAAGTTACCCATTCATTCATTTGAAAAGACAAGCATGGACACAATGGTATTCAAAAATAGCCCCCAGGGATGTAAAGTTGTAGGCAATGCCATGTGCTAAACACCAAAATCTGGGTAAACATAGGCTACTTTTGTAATTGAACACTGGAGAAACTAAATTAGGAAGAATAGTTTAAAGGATAGGAAAATGGATGCATTCCAGGCAACAAATTGAAGATAGAGACAAGATAAATATCCATCTATCTACATAAAACCCTAATATGCAAATCAAGCAAACGGCAGAATGACCAGCCGCTATGATGCACACTGACCACCAGAGGGCAGATGCTCAATGCATAAGCTGCCCCCAGCCTGCAGGCCCCAAGAGGCGGTGGCAGTGGGGGGTGGGGCGGCGGGCAGGTGGTGCCAGGCTAGCCAAGGCGGGTGCGAGTGGGGGCCCTCCAATCGCCCTGCCATTTGCCCTGCAGATCAGCCCTGATCGCTGGCTAGGCCTAGGGACCCTACCCGTTCACGAATTTTGTGCGCCGGGCCTCTAGTTTTTAAATAAAAGTCTGATGTGATGGAACAACTGGTTAAGTATTCATCTTTGCCACTGGACTTCCAAAACTTCACAATCACTCCTGCTCAAATACTGCTACCTTTTTCAATTGTGCTGATAGACTATTTTTTTTAACATGTATAATCATTTTTCTATACATTTTCACATTCAATCCTACAGGAGAAGAGGAAGGGGCCAAGCTGTTGGCTTTTTATTATATGCCAACCATATGGGGCTTTGTAGAGCTTAGTTCATTTCATGGAATCCTCAATTCAACTTTTAAAAAGGGTAATAATATCCCCACTTGTCCAGAAGGGGAAACAGACTCAGCCACCCACGTGAGCTATGGCATCAGGGCCACATAACCGAACACAGAGGAGGAGACCAAATCCCAGACACTCGGGCTGTAAGAGGCTTTAACCAAGTGCACAAAGACCGCCCACAGCACGATGGCCTCCTTGCAAAGCAGCAAGGGCCCCTCCCCAGCAATGCTCCCGCCAGGATGAGCATGGGGAGGGGGTCCATGAACTGCAGGAAAGATGTCTCCCTTAGGAAGAAGTCCAGAGTAGATGGCCTCTTAGGTCCTTTCCAACTTTCCAGTTTGTTGGACTCATGGCCATGCGGTCATTCGGGCTGTTCACAAACATTGCTACTTCGTCCCTCAGGTCACTGGGGAGATATGTCGTCAGCCTCATTCTGACCAATGAAATGGCCCTAGCTGGTTTGGCTCAATGGATAGAGCATCAGCCTGTGGACTGAAGGGTCCCAGGTTCGATTCCAGCCAAGGGCACATGCCTGGGTTTCGAGCTCGATCCCCAGTGTGGGGCATGCGGGAGGCAGCCAGTCAATGATTCTCTCTCATCATTGATGTTTCTATCTCTCTCTCTCCCTCTCCCTTCCTCTCTGGAATCAATAAAATATATTTTTAAAAAAAGAAAAAAAAATGGCAACTGATGTCTGTGTGTCCAATGTGGGCCTCCTAAGGCAAAGCTTTAAGAATGAGGCACAACTTCCCTAACCCCATCTCCACCATGGCAGTGGTCATGAGGGCTAGTGTTGGGGTGCGGTCTCCTTCAACTTGGGACTCAGTAATTTCCAATGCGCAAAGGCCTCTGCTGATTAGCAGAGGACATGTAGTGTGAACAGGAACAAAACTCTGGTGGTTGTAAGTCAGTAAATCGGGGTGTTTTGTTACCTCGGCACAACCCAGCCTATCCTGACTAATCTACCAACATGTGCGATCTGACCTCTTCAGGGCCAACCTTGGGAAGTGGCCTCCTACATGACTAAGTTAAGGGGCTGGGGCCATCCTTGGGGGCGCAGTTCTGCAGGAGAAACAACTGATGTGGACCAAAAGCCCCCTTCTACGCCGGGAGTGTGAGAAGGGAGAAGAAAGAAATGCTGGGGAGGAGACTAATTCCGTTCAGGAGCAGAATTATGCCTGGCAATCACTTGGGCAGAAACTCCGGCAATTTACCAAGGCGGCAGCCATCCTCTTGTCTCCCGAGGGGAAAGCAGAGAGCTTTACTTTCTAGAAAAATACTGACCTTTCCCATCCCACAGACAGACTGGCAGCAATTTAACCAAGATTCCTGTAGTTTGTCCCCCAGGACAGCAGCCATGCAAGGGAGAATATTGATTGTTCTCTTTTTTTTAAAAAAATTTTGCTAAAATAAGCACAGTGGTGATGGCATCTTTTTTTAAATGCAGAAGAAGGTTGAATCTTTTTCAAAAAATAGACAATGAATTACGGCCTTGGGGTTATATGAAAGGGAGGCAAACATTGAGCTTTCTAAGGGCAAATCCACCAAGAATGACATGCCACCACTTTACCCTCAGGTCCTGGGACAACCGATGCTTTCAACATGGACGCACGTCAGTCTCTGCTAATGAACTTGACATTGGCATCTCAGGGCAGTTCCACTGGG